>CM062296.1:590516677-591029713 GCA_031216915.1 Pictodentalium vernedei | reverse complement strand
AAGTAAACTGCATTGTGGGGTGGCACAAATTGATTCATGAAGATGGCCATCGAAATTAGGTACCTCACCCTCCCAAAATTGGGCACCCTAGGTGCCCAAAGGGCTGAGTTGCTCAAAATCGTATTTATCAACCGATTTTCGCCAAATAAACTGCATTCTTGGGTGGCACAAAAAGATGCATTTAGATTGCCACCAAAATTAGGTACCTCACCCTCCCAAAATTGGGCATTCTAGGAGCCCAAAAGTGCTGATTTGCTCTAAATCGTGTTTATCAACCGATTTTCGCCAAATAAACTGCATTGTGGGGTGGCACAAATAGATTCATGAAGACTGCCACCAAAATTAGGCTCCTCAACCTCCCAAAATTGGGCACCCTAGGAGCCGAAAAGTGCTGAGTTGCTCCAAATCGCATTTATGAAACAATTTTCGCCAAATAAAAAGCATTGTGGGGTGGCACAAATAGATTCATGAAGATTGCAACCAAAATTAGGTACCTCACCCCCCAAAATTGTGCACCCTAGGAGCCCAAAAGTTCTGAGTAGCTCCAAATCGCATTTAACAACCGATTTTCGCCAAATAAACTGCATTCTGGGGTGGCACAAATAGATTCATGAAGATTGCCACCAAAATTAGGTACCTCACCCTCCCAAAATTGGGCACCCTAGGGGCCCATAAGTGCTGAGTTGCTCGAAATCTCATTTATCAACCGATTTTCGCCAAATGAACTGCATTGTGGGGTGGCACAAATAGATTCATGAAGATTGCCACCAAAATTAGGCTCCTCAACCTCCCAAAATTGGGCACCCTAGGAGCCCAAAAGTGCTGAGTTGCTCCAAATCGCATGTATCAACCGATTTTCGCCAAATAAACTGCATTGTGGGGTGGCACAAACAGATGCATGAAGATTGCAACCAAAATTAGGTACCTCACCCTCCCGAAATTGGGCATCCTAGGAGCCCGAAAGTGCTGAGTTGCTCTAAATCGTATTTATCAACCGATTTTCTTCAAATAAACTGCATTGTGGGGTGGCAAAAATAGATTCATGAAGATTGCCACCAAAATTAGGCTCCTCACCCTCCCAAAATTGGGCACCCTAGGAGCCCAAAAGTGCTGTTGCTCAAAATCACATTTATCAACCGATTTTCGCCAAATAAACTGCATTGTGGGGTGGCACAAATATATTCATGAAGATTGCCACCAAAATTAGGTACTTCACCCTCCCAAAATTGGGCACTCCAGGAGCCCAAATGTGCAGAGTTGCTCAAAATCGCATTTTTCAACCGATTTTCGCCAAATAAACTGCATTGTGGGGCGGCACAAATAGATTCATGAAGACTGCCACCAAAAGTAGGCACCTCACCCTCCCAAAATTGGGCACCCTAGGAGCCCAAAAGTGCCGAGTCGCTCAAAATCGCATTTATCATCCGATTTTCGCCAAATAAACTGCATTGTGGGGTGGCACAAATAGATTCATGAAGATTGCCACCAAAATTAGGTACCTCACCCTCCCAAAATTGGGCATCCTAGGAGCCCAAATGTGCTGAGTTGCTGAAAATCGCATTTATCAACCAATTTTTGCCAAGTAAACTGCATTGTGGGGGTGGCACAAATTGATTCATGAAGATTGCCATCGAAATTAGGTACCTCACCCTCCCGAAATTGGGCACCCTAGGAGCCCAAAAGTGCTGAGTTGCTCAAAATCGCATTTATCAACCGATTTTCGCCAAATAAACTGCATTCTGGGGTGGCACAAATAGATTCATTAAGATTGCCACCAAAATTAGGTACCTCACCCTCCCAAAATTGGGCACCCTAGGAGCCCAAATGTGCTGAGTTGCTCAAAATCGCATTTATCAACCGATTTTCGCCAAGTAAACTGCATTGTGGTGTGGCAAAAATTGATTCATGAAGATTGCAACCGAAATTAGGTACCTCACCCTCCCAAAATTGGGCACCCTAGCTGCCCAAAGTGCTGAGTTGCTCAAAATCGTATTTATCAACCGATTTTCGCCAAATAAACTGCATTCTGGGGTGGCACAAATAGATGCATGAAGATTGCCACCAAAATTAGGTACCTCACCCACCCAAAATTGGGCATTCTAGGAGCCCAAAAGTGCTGATTTTCTCTAAATCGTATTTATCAACCGATTTTCGCCAAATATACCGCATTGTGGGGTGGCACAAATAGATTCATGAAGATAGCCACCAAAATTAGGTTCCTCACCCTCCCAAAATTGGGCACCCTTGGAGCCCAAAAGTGCTGAGTTGCTCAAGATCGCATTTATCAACCGATTTTCGCCAAATAAACTCCATTGTGGGGTGGCACAAATAGATTCATGAAGATTGCCACCAAAATTAGGTACCTCACCCTCCCAAAATTGGGCACCCTAGGAGCCCAAAAGTGCTGAGTAGCTCAAAATCACATTTATCAACCGATTTTCGCCAAATAAACTGCATTGTGGGGTGGCACAAATAGATTCATGAAGATTGCCACCAAACTTAGGTACCTCACCCTCCCAAAATTAGGCACCCTAGAAGCCCAAAAGTGCTGAATTGCTCAAAATCGCATTTATCAACCGATTTTCGCCAAATAAACTGCATTGTGGGGTGGCACAAATAGATTCATGAAGATTCCCACCAAAATTAGGCTCCTCACCCCCCAAAATTGGGCACCCTAGGAACCCAAACGTGCTGAATTGCTCCAAATCGCATTTATCAACCGATTTTCGCCAAATAAACTGCATTGAGGGGTGGCACAAACAGATGCATGAAGATTGCAACCAAAATTAGGTACCTCACCCTCCCGAAATTGGGCATCCTAGGAGCCCGAAAGTGCTGAGTTGCTCTAAATCGTATTTATCAACCGATTTTCTTCAAATAAACTGCATTGTGGGGTGGCAAAAATAGATTCATGAAGATTGCCACCAAAATTAGGCTCCTCACCCTCCCAAAATTGGGCACCCTAGGAGCCCAAAAGTGCTGTTGCTCAAAATCACATTTATCAACCGATTTTCGCCAAATAAACTGCATTGTGGGGTGGCACAAATATATTCATGAAGATTGCCACCAAAATTAGGTACTTCACCCTCCCAAAATTGGGCACTCCAGGAGCCCAAATGTGCAGAGTTGCTCAAAATCGCATTTTTCAACCGATTTTCGCCAAATAAACTGCATTGTGGGGCGGCACAAATAGATTCATTAAGACTGCCACCAAAAGTAGGCACCTCACCCTCCCAAAATTGGGCACCCTAGGAGCCCAAAAGTGCCGAGTCGCTCAAAATCGCATTTTTCAACCGATTTTCGCCAAATAAACTGCATTGTGGGGGTGGCACAAATTGATTCATGAAGATTGCCATCGAAATTAGGTACCTCACCCTCCCAAAAATTGGGCACCCTAGGAGCCCAAAAGTGCTGAGTTGCTCAAAATCGCATTTATCAACCGATTTTCGCCAAATAAACTGCATTGTGGGGTGGCACAAATAGATTCATTAAGATTGCCACCAAAATTAGGTACCTCACCCTCCCAAAATTGGGCACCCTAGGAGCCCAAATGTGCTGAGTTGCTCAAAATCGCATTTATCAACCGATTTTCGCCAAGTAAACTGCATTGTGGTGTGGCAAAAATTGATTCATGAAGATTGCAACCGAAATTAGGTACCTCACCCTCCCAAAATTGGGCACCCTAGCTGCCCAAAGTGCTGAGTTGCTCAAAATCGTATTTATCAACCGATTTTCGCCAAATAAACTGCATTCTGGGGTGGCACAAATGGATGCATGAAGATTGCCACCAAAATTAGGTACCTCACCCACCCAAAATTGGGCATTCTAGGAGCCCAAAAGTGCTGATTTTCTCTAAATCGTATTTATCAACCGATTTTCGCCAAATATACCGCATTGTGGGGTGGCACAAATAGATTCATGAAGATAGCCACCAAAATTAGGTTCCTCACCCTCCCAAAATTGGGCACCCTTGGAGCCCAAAAGTGCTGAGTTGCTCAAGATCGCATTTATCAACCGATTTTCGCCAAATAAACTCCATTGTGGGGTGGCACAAATAGATTCATGAAGATTGCCACCAAAATTAGGTACCTCACCCTCCCAAAATTGGGCACCCTAGGAGCCCAAAAGTGCTGAGTAGCTCAAAATCACATTTATCAACCGATTTTCGCCAAATAAACTGCATTGTGGGGTGGCACAAATAGATTCATGAAGATTGCCACAAAACTTAGGTACCTCACCCTCCCAAAATTAGGCACCCTAGAAGCCCAAAAGTGCTGAATTGCTCAAAATCGCATTTATCAACCGATTTTCGCCAAATAAACTGCATTGTGGGGTGGCACAAATAGATTCATGAAGATTCCCACCAAAATTAGGCTCCTCACCCCCCAAAATTGGGCACCCTAGGAACCCAAACGTGCTGAATTGCTCCAAATCGCATTTATCAACCGATTTTCGCCAAATAAACTGCATTGAGGGTGGCAAAAATAGATTCGTGAAGATTGCCTCCAAAATCAGGTACCTCACTCTCCCAAAATTGGGCACCCTAGGAGCCCAAAAGTGCTGAGATCCTCAAAATTGCATTTATCAACTGATTTTCGCCAAAAAACTGCATTGTGGGGTGGCACAAATAGATTTATGAACATTGCCACCAAAATTAGGTACCTCACCCTCCCAAAATTAGGCACCCTAGCAGCCCAAAAGTGCCGAGTTGCTCAAAATCGTATTTATCAACCGATTTTCGCCAAATAAACTGCATTGTGGGGTGGCACAAATAGATTCATGAAGATTACCACCCAAATTAGGTACCTCACCCTCCCAAAATTGGGCGCCCTACCAGCCCAAAAGAGCTGAGTTGCTCAAAATCGCATTTATCAACCGATTTTCGCCAAATAAACTGCATTGTGAGGTGGCACAAATAGATTCATGAAGATTATCACCAAAATTATGTACCTCACCCCTCCCAAAATTGGGCACTCCAGGAGACCAAAAGTGCTGAGTTGCTCAAAATCGTATTTCTCAATCGATTTCCGCCAAATAAACTGCATTGTGGGGTTGCACAAATAGATGCATATAGATTGCCACCAAAATTAGGTACCTCACCTCCCAAAATTGGGCACCCTAGGAGCCCAAAAGTGCTGAGTTCTCTAAATCGTATTTATCAACCGATTTTGGCCAAATAAACTGCATTGTGGGGTGGCACAAATAGATTCATGAAGATTGCCACCAAAATTAGGTACTTCACCCTCCCAAAATTGGGCACCCTAGGAGCCCAAAAGTGCTGAGTTGCACAAAATCGCATTTATCAACCGATTTTCGCCAAATAAACTGCATTGTGGGATGGCACAAATAGATGCATGAAGATTGCAACCAAAATTAGGTACCTCACCCTCCCGAAATTGGGCATCCTAGGAGCCCGAAAGTGCTGAGTTGCTCTAAATCGTATTTATCAACCGATTTTCTTCAAATAAACTGCACTGTGGGGTGGCACAAATAGATTCATGAAGATTGCCACCAAAATTAGGCTCCTCACCCACCCAAAATTGGGCACCCTAGGAGCCCAAAAGTGCAGTTGCTCAAAATCGCATTTTTCAACCGATTTTCGCCAAATAAACTGCACTGTGGGGCGGCACGAATAGATTCATGAAGACTGCCACCAAAAGTAGGCACCTCACCCTCCCAAAATTGGGCACCCTAGGAGCCCAAAAGTGCTGAGTCGCTCAAAATCGCATTTATCAACCGATTTTCGCCAAATAAACTGCATTGTGGGGTGGCACAAATAGATTCATGAAGATTGCCACCAAAATTAGGTACCTCACCCTCCCAAAATTGGGCACCCTAGGAGCCCAAATGTGCTGAGTTGCTGAAAATCGCATTTATCAACCAATTTTCGCCAAGTAAACTGCATTGTGGGGTGGCACAAATTGATTCATGAAGATGGCCATCGAAATTAGGTACCTCACCCTCCCAAAATTGGGCACCCTAGGTGCCCAAAGGGCTGAGTTGCTCAAAATCGTATTTATCAACCGATTTTCGCCAAATAAACTGCATTCTTGGGTGGCACAAAAAGATGCATTTAGATTGCCACCAAAATTAGGTACCTCACCCTCCCAAAATTGGGCACCCTAGGAGCCCAAAAGTGCCGAGTCGCTCAAAATCGCATTTATCAACCGATTTTCGCCAAATAAACTGCATTGTGGGGTGGCACAAATAGATTCATGAAGATTGCCACCAAAATTAGGTACCTCACCCTCCCAAAATTGGGCATCCTAGGAGCCCAAATGTGCTGAGTTGCTGAAAATCGCATTTATCAACCAATTTTCGCCAAGTAAACTGCATTGTGGGGTGGCACAAATTGATTCATGAAGATTGCCATCGAAATTAGGTACCTCACCCTCCCAAAATTGGGCACCCTAGGAGCCCAAAAGTGCTGAGTTGCTCAAAATCGTATTTATCAACCGATTTTCGCCAAATAAACTGCATTGTGGGGTGGCACAAATAGATTCATGAAGATTCCCACCAAAATTAGGCTCCTCACCCCCACAATTGTGCACCCTAGGAACCCAAACGTAATGAGTTGCTCCAAATCGCATTTATCAACCGATTTTCGCCAAAATAAACTGCATTGAGGGGTGGCACAAATAGATTCATGAAGATTGCCACCAAAATCAGGTACCTCACTCTCCCAGAATTGGGCACCCTAGGAACCCAAAAGTGCTGAGTTCCTCAAAATCGCATTTATCAACCGATTTTTGCCAAAAAAACTGCATTGTGGGGTGGCACAAATAGATTTATGAACATTGCCACCAAAATTAGGTACCTCACCCTCCCAAAATTGGGCACCCTAGCAGCCCAAAATCCTGAGTTGCTCAAAATCGTATTTATCAACCGATTTTCGCCAAATAAACTGCATTGTGGGGTGGCACAAATAGATTCATGAAGATTGCCACCAAAATTAGGTACCTCACCCTCCCAAAATTAGGTGCCCTAGCAGCCCAAAAGTGCAGAGTTGCTCAAAATCACATTTATCAACTGATTTTCGCTAAATAAACTGCGTTGTGAGGTGGCACAAATAGATTCATTAAGATTGCCACCCAAATTAGGAACCTCACCCTCCCAAAATTGGGCACCCTAGGAGCCCAAAAGTGCAGTTGCTCAAAATCGCATTTTTCAACCGATTTTCGCCAAATAAACTGCACTGTGGGGCGGCACGAATAGATTCATGAAGACTGCCACCAAAAGTAGGCACCTCACCCTCCCAAAATTGGGCACCCTAGGAGCCCAAAAGTGCTGAGTCGCTCAAAATCGCATTTATCAACCGATTTTCGCCAAATAAACTGCATTGTGGGGTGGCACAAATAGATTCATGAAGATTGCCACCAAAATTAGGTACCTCACCCTCCCAAAATTGGGCACCCTAGGAGCCCAAATGTGCTGAGTTGCTGAAAATCGCATTTATCAACCAATTTTCGCCAAGTAAACTGCATTGTGGGGTGGCACAAATTGATTCATGAAGATTGCCATCGAAATTAGGTACCTCACCCTCCCAAAATTGGGCACCCTAGGTGCCCAAAGGGCTGAGTTGCTCAAAATCGTATTTATCAACCGATTTTCGCCAAATAAACTGCATTCTTGGGTGGCACAAAAAGATGCATTTAGATTGCCACCAAAATTAGGTACCTCACCCTCCCAAAATTGGGCATTCTAGGAGCCCAAAAGTGCTGATTTGCTCTAAATCATGTTTATCAACCAATTTTCGCCAAATAAACTGCATTGTGGGGTGGCACAAATAGATTCATGAAGATTGCCACCAAAATTAGGCTCCTCAACCTCCCAAAATTGGGCACCCTAGGAGCCGAAAAGTGCTGAGTTGCTCCAAATCGCATTTATCAACCAATTTTCGCCAAATAAAAAGCATTGTGGGGTGGCACAAATAGATTCATGAAGATTGCAACCAAAATTAGGTACCTCAACCCCCCCCCCAAAATTGTGCACCCTAGGAGCCCAAAAGTTCTGAGTAGCTCCAAATCGCATTTAACAACCGATTTTCGCTAAATAAACTGCATTCTGGGGTGGCACAAATAGATTCATGAAGATTGCCACCAAAATTAGGTACCTCACCCTCCCAAAATCGGGCACCTTAGGGGCCCATAAGTGCTGAGTTGCTCAAAATCGCATTTATCAACCGATTTTCGCCAAATAAACTGCATTGTGGGGTGGCACAAATAGATTCATGAAGATTGCCACCAAAATTAGGCTCCTCAACCTCCCAAAATTGGGCACCCTAGGAGCCCAAAAGTGCTGAGTTGCTCCAAATCGCATGTATCAACCGATTTTCGCCAAATAAACTGCATTGTGGGGTGGCACAAACAGATTCATGAAGATTCCCACCAAAATTAGGCTCCTCACCCCCACAATTGTGCACCCTAGGAACCCAAACGTAATGAGTTGCTCCAAATCGCATTTATCAACCGATTTTCGCCAAAATAAACTGCATTGAGGGGTGGCACAAATAGATTCATGAAGATTGCCACCAAAATCAGGTACGTCACTCTCCCAGAATTGGGCACCCTAGGAACCCAAAAGTGCTGAGTTCCTCAAAATCGCATTTATCAACCGATTTTTGCCAAAAAAACTGCATTGTGGGGTGGCACAAATAGATTTATGAACATTGCCACCAAAATTAGGTACCTCACCCTCCCAAAATTGGGCACCCTAGCAGCCCAAAATCCTGAGTTGCTCAAAATCGTATTTATCAACCGATTTTCGCCAAATAAACTGCATTGTGGGGTGGCACAAATAGATTCATGAAGATTGCCACCAAAATTAGGTACCTCACCCTCCCAAAATTAGGTGCCCTAGCAGCCCAAAAGTGCAGAGTTGCTCAAAATCACATTTATCAACTGATTTTCGCTAAATAAACTGCGTTGTGAGGTGGCACAAATAGATTCATTAAGATTGCCACCAAAATTAGGAACCTCACCCTCCCAAAATTGGGCACCCTAGGAGCCCAAAAGTGCAGTTGCTCAAAATCGCATTTTTCAACCGATTTTCGCCAAATAAACTGCACTGTGGGGCGGCACGAATAGATTCATGAAGACTGCCACCAAAAGTAGGCACCTCACCCTCCCAAAATTGGGCACCCTAGGAGCCCAAAAGTGCTGAGTCGCTCAAAATCGCATTTATCAACCGATTTTCGCCAAATAAACTGCATTGTGGGGTGGCACAAATAGATTCATGAAGATTGCCACCAAAATTAGGTACCTCACCCTCCCAAAATTGGGCACCCTAGGAGCCCAAATGTGCTGAGTTGCTGAAAATCGCATTTATCAACCAATTTTCGCCAAGTAAACTGCATTGTGGGGTGGCACAAATTGATTCATGAAGATTGCCATCGAAATTAGGTACCTCACCCTCCCAAAATTGGGCACCCTAGGTGCCCAAAGGGCTGAGTTGCTCAAAATCGTATTTATCAACCGATTTTCGCCAAATAAACTGCATTCTTGGGTGGCACAAAAAGATGCATTTAGATTGCCACCAAAATTAGGTACCTCACCCTCCCAAAATTGGGCATTCTAGGAGCCCAAAAGTGCTGATTTGCTCTAAATCATGTTTATCAACCAATTTTCGCCAAATAAACTGCATTGTGGGGTGGCACAAATAGATTCATGAAGATTGCCACCAAAATTAGGCTCCTCAACCTCCCAAAATTGGGCACCCTAGGAGCCGAAAAGTGCTGAGTTGCTCCAAATCGCATTTATCAACCAATTTTCGCCAAATAAAAAGCATTGTGGGGTGGCACAAATAGATTCATGAAGATTGCAACCAAAATTAGGTACCTCAACCCCCCCCCCCCCCAAAATTGTGCACCCTAGGAGCCCAAAAGTTCTGAGTAGCTCCAAATCGCATTTAACAACCGATTTTCGCTAAATAAACTGCATTCTGGGGTGGCACAAATAGATTCATGAAGATTGCCACCAAAATTAGGTACCTCACCCTCCCAAAATCGGGCACCTTAGGGGCCCATAAGTGCTGAGTTGCTCAAAATCGCATTTATCAACCGATTTTCGCCAAATAAACTGCATTGTGGGGTGGCACAAATAGATTCATGAAGATTGCCACCAAAATTAGGCTCCTCAACCTCCCAAAATTGGGCACCCTAGGAGCCCAAAAGTGCTGAGTTGCTCCAAATCGCATGTATCAACCGATTTTCGCCAAATAAACTGCATTGTGGGGTGGCACAAACAGATGCATGAAGATTGCAACCAAAATTAGGTACCTCACCCTCCCGAAATTGGGCATCCTAGGAGCCCAAAAGTGCTGAGTTGCTCTAAATCGTATTTATCAACCGATTTTCTTCAAATAAACTGCATTGTGGGGTGGCACAAATAGATTCATGAAGATTGCCACCAAAATTAGGTACCCCACCCCCCAAATTGTGCACCCTAGGAGCCCAAAAGTTCTGAGTTGCTCCAAATCGCATTTCACAACCGATTTTCGCCAAATAAACTGCATTCTGGGGTGGCACAAATAGATTCATGAAGATTGCCACCAAAATTAGGTACCTCACCCTCCCAAAATTGGGCACCCTAGGGGCTCATCAGTGCTGAGTTGCTCAAAATCGCATTTATCAACCGATTTTCGCCAAATAAACTGCATTGTGGGGTGGCACAAATAGATTCATGAAGATTGCCACCAAAATTAGGTACTTCACCCTCCCAAAATTGGGCACCCTAGGAGCCAAAAAGTGCTGAGTTGCACAAAATCGCATTGATCAACCGATTTTCGCCAAATAAACTGCATTGTGGGGTGGCACAAATAGATGCATGAAGATTGCAACCAAAATTAGGTACCTCACCCTCCCGAAATTGGGCATCCTTAGAGGCCGAAAGTGCTGAGTTGCTCCAAATCGCATTTCACAACCGATTTTCGCCAAATAAACTGCATTCTGGGGTGGCACAAATAGATTCATGAAGATTGCCACCAAAATTAGGTACCTCACCCTCCCAAAATTGGGCACCCTAGGGGCTCATAAGTGCTGAGTTGCTCAAAATCGCATTTATCAACCGATTTTCTTCAAATAAACTGCATTGTGGGGTGGCAAAAATAGATTCATGAAGATTGCCACCAAAATTAGGCTCCTCACCCTCCCAAAATTGGGCACCCTAGGAGCCCAAAAGTGCAGTTGCTCAAAATCGCATTTTTCAACCGATTTTCGCCAAATAAACTGCACTGTGGGGCGGCACGAATAGATTCATGAAGACTGCCACCAAAAGTAGGCACCTCACCCTCCCAAAATTGGGCACCCTAGGAGCCCAAAAGTGCTGAGTCGCTCAAAATCGCATTTATCAACCGAGTTTCGCCAAATAAACTGCATTGTGGGGTGGCACAAATAGATTCATGAAGATTGCCACCAAAATTAGGTACCTCACCCTCCCAAAATTGGGCACCCTAGGAGCTCAAATGTGCTGAGTTGCTGAAAATCGCATTTATCAACCAATTTTCGCCAAGTAAACTGCATTGTGGGGGTGGCACAAATTGATTCATGAAGATTGCCATCGAAATTAGGTACCTCACCCTCCCAAAATTGGGCACCCTAGGAGCCCAAAAGTGCTGAGTTGCTCAAAATCGCATTTATCAACCGATTTTCGCCAAATAAACTGCATTGTGGGGTGGCACAAATAGATTCATTAAGATTGCCACCAAAATTAGGTACCTCACCCTCCCAAAATTGGGCACCCTAGGAGCCCAAATGTGCTGAGTTGCTCAAAATCGCATTTATCAACCGATTTTCGCCAAGTAAACTGCATTGTGGTGTGGCAAAAATTGATTCATGAAGATTGCAGCCGAAATTAGGTACCTCACCCTCCCAAAATTGGGCACCCTAGCTGCCCAAAGTGCTGAGTTGCTCAAAATCGTATTTATCAACCGATTTTCGCCAAATAAACTGCATTCTGGGGTGGCACAAATAGATGCATGAAGATTGCCACCAAAATTAGGTACCTCACCCACCCAAAATTGGGCATTCTAGGAGCCCAAAAGTGCTGATTTTCTCTAAATTGTATTTATCAACCGATTTTTGCCAAATATACCGCATTGTGGGGTGGCACAAATAGATTCATGAAGATAGCCACCAAAATTAGGTTCCTCACCCTCCCAAAATTGGGCACCCTTGGAGCCCAAAAGTGCTGAGTTGCTCAAGATCGCATTTATCAACCGATTTTCGCCAAATAAACTCCATTGTGGGGTGGCACAAATAGATTCATGAAGATTGCCACCAAAATTAGGTACCTCACCCTCCCAAAATTGGGCACCCTAGGAGCCCAAAAGTGCTGAGTAGCTCAAAATCACATTTATCAACCAATTTTCGCCAAATAAACTGCATTGTGGGGTGGCACAAATAGATTCATGAAGATTGCCACCAAACTTAGGTACCTCACCCTCCCAAAATTAGGCACCCTAGAAGCCCAAACGTGCTGAATTGCTCAAAATCGCATTTATCAACCGATTTTCGCCAAATAAACTGCATTGTGGGGTGGCACAAATAGATTCATGAAGATTGCCACCCAAATTAGGTACCGCACCCTCCCAAAATTGGGCACCCTAGGAGCCCAAAAGTGCTGAGTTGCTCAAAATCGCATTTATCAACCGATTTTCGCCAAATAAACTGCATTGTGGGGTGGCGAAAATAGATTCATGAAGATTCCCACCAAAATTAGGCTCCTCACCCCCCAAAATTGGGCACCCTAGGAACCCAAACGTGCTGAATTGCTCCAAATCGCATTTATCAACCGATTTTCGCCAAATAAACTGCATTGAGGGGTGGCAAAAATAGATTCGTGAAGATTGCCTCCAAAATCAGGTACCTCACTCTCCCAAAATTGGGCACCCTAGGAGCCCAAAAGTGCTGAGTTCCTCAAAATTGCATTTATCAACTGATTTTCGCCAAAAAACTGCATTGTGGGGTGGCACAAATAGATTTATGAACATTGCCACCAAAATTAGGTACCTCACCCTCCCAAAATTAGGCACCCTAGCAGCCCAAAAGTGCCGAGTTGCTCAAAATCGTATTTATCAACCGATTTTCGCCAAATAAACTGCATTGTGAGGTGGCACAAATAGATTCGTGAAGATTACCACCCAAATTAGGTACCTCACCCTCCCAAAATTGGGCGCCCTACCAGCCCAAAAGAGCTGAGTTGCTCAAAATCGCATTTATCAACCGATTTTCGCCAAATAAACTGCATTGTGAGGTGGCACAAATAGATTCATGAAGATTATCATCAAAATTATGTACCTCACCCTCCCAAAATTGGGCACTCCAGGAGACCAAAAGTGCTGAGTTGCTCAAAATCGTATTTCTCAATCGATTTCCGCCAAATAAACTGCATTGTGGGGTGGCACGAATAGATGCATATAGATTGCCACCAAAATTAGGTACCTCACCTCCCAAAATTGGGCACCCTAGGAGCCCAAAAGTGCTGAGTTCTCTAAATTGTATTTATCAACCGATTTTGGCCAAATAAACTGCATTGTGGGGTGGCACAAATAGATTCATGAAGATTGCCACCAAAATTAGGTACCTCACCCTCCCAAAATTGGGCACCCTAGGAGCCCAAATGTGCTGAGTTGCTCAAAATCGCATTTTTCAACCGATTTTCGCCAAATAAACTGCATTGTGGGGTGGCAAAAATTGATTCATGAAGATTGCAACCGAAATTAGGTACCTCACCCTCCCAAAATTGGGCACCCTAGGTGCCCAAAGTGCTGAGTTGCTCAAAATCGTATTTATCAACCGATTTTCGCCAAATATACTGCATCGTGGGGTGGCACAAATAGATTCATGCGGACTGCCACCAAAATTAGGTACCTCACCCTCCCAAAATTGGGCACCCTAGGAGCCCAAAAGTGCTGAGTTGCTCAAAATCGCATTTATCAATCGATTTTCGCCAAATATACTGCATTGTGGGGTGGCACAAATAGATTCATGAAGATTGCCACCAAAATTAGGTGCCTCACCCTCCCAAAATTGGGCATCCTAGGAGCCCAAATGTGCTGAGTTGCTCAAAATCGCATTTATCAACCGATTTTCGCCAAGTAAACTGCATTGTGGGGTGGCAAAAATTGATTCATGAAGATTGCAACCGAAATTAGGTACCTCACCCTCCCGAAATTGGGCACCCTAGGTGCCCAAAGTGCTGAGTTGCTCAAAATCGTATTTATCAACCGATTTTCGCCAAGTAAACTTCATTCTGGGGTGGCACAAATAGATTCATGAAGATTGCCACCAAAATTAGGTACCTCACCCTCCCAAAATTGGGCACCCTAGGAGCCCAAATGTGCTGAGTTGCTCAAAATCGCATTTTTCAACCGATTTTCGCCAAATAAACTGCATTGTGGGGTGGCAAAAATTGATTCATGAAGATTGCAACCGAAATTAGGTACCTCACCCTCCCAAAATTGGGCACCCAAGGTGCCCAAAGTGCTGAGTTGCTCAAAATCGTATTTATCAACCGATTTTCGCCAAATATACTGCATTGTGGGGTGGCACAAATAGATTCATGCGGACTGCCACCAAAATTAGGTACCTCACCCTCCCAAAATTGGGCACCCTAGGAGCCCAAAAGTGCTGAGTTGCTCAAAATCGCATTTATCAATCGATTATCGCCAAATATACTGCATTGTGGGGTGGCACAAATAGATTCATGAAGATTGCCACCAAAATTAGGTACCTCACCCTCCCAAAATTGGGCATCCTAGGAGCCCAAATGTGCTGAGTTGCTCAAAATCGCATTTATCAACCGATTTTCGCCAAGTAAACTGCATTGTGGGGTGGCAAAAATTGATTCATGAAGATTGCAACCGAAATTAGGTACCTCACCCTCCCGAAATTGGGCACCCTAGGTGCCCAAAGTGCTGAGTTGCTCAAAATCGTATTTATCAACCGATTTTCGCCAAATAAACTTCATTCTGGGGTGGCACAAATAGATGCATGAAGACTGCCACCAAAATTAGGTACCTCACCCACCCAAAATTGGGCATTCTAGGAGCCCAAAAGTGCTGATTTGCTCTAAATCGTATTTATCAACCGATTTTCTCCAAATAAACCGCATTGTGGGGTGGCACAAATAGATTCATGAAGATTGCCACCAAAATTAGGTTTCTCACCCTCCCAAAATTGGGTACCCTTGGAGCCCAAAAGTGCTGAGTTGCTCAAGATCGCATTTATCAACCGATTTTCGCCAAATAAACTCCATTGTGGGGTGGCACAAATAGATTCATGAAGATTGCCACCAAAATTAGGTACCTCACCCTCCCAAAGTTGGGCACCCTAGGAGCCCAAAAGTGCTGAGTAGCTCAAAATCACATTTATCAACCGATTTTCGCCAAATAAACTGCATTGTGGGGTGGCACAAATAGATTCATGAAGATTGCCACCAAAATTAGGTACCTCACCCTCCCAAAATTGGGCACCCTAGAAGCCCAAAAGTGCTGAGTTGCTCAAAATCGCATTTATCAACCGATTTTCGCCAAATAAACTGCATTGTGGGGTGGCACAAATAGATTCATGAAGATTGCCACCAAAATTAGGTACCTCACCCTCCCAAAATTGGGCACCCTAGGAGCCCAAATGTGCTGAGTTGCTCAAAATCGCATTTATCAACCGATTTTCGCCAAGTAAACTGCATTGTGGGGTGGCAAAAATTGATTCATGAAGATTGCAACCGAAATTAGGTACCTCACCCTCCCAAAATTGGGCACCCTAGGTGCCCAAAGTGCTGAGTTGCTCAAAATCGTATTTATCAACCGATTTTCGCCAAATAAACTGCATTCAGGGGTGGCACAAATAGATGCATTAAGATTGCCACCAAAATCAGGTACCTCACCCACCCAAAATTGGGCACCCTAGGAGCCCAAAAGTGCTGAGTAGCTCAAAATCACATTTATCAACCGATTTTCGCCAAATAAACTGCATTGTGGGGTGGCACAAATAGATTCATGAAGATTGCCACCAAAATTAGGTACCTCACCCTCCCAAAATTGGGTACCCTAGAAGCCCAAATGTGCTGAGTTGCTCAAAATCGCATTTATCAACCGATTTTCGCCAAATAAACTGCATTGTGGGGTAGCACAAATAGATTCATGAAGATTGCCACGAAAATTAGGTACCTCACCCTCCCAAAATTGGGCACCCTAGGAGCCCAAAGTGCTGAGTTGCTCAAAATCGCATTTATCAACCGATTTTCACCAAATAAACTGCATTGTGGGGTGGCACAAATAGATTCATGAAGATTGCCACCAAAATTAGGTACCTCACCCTCCCAAAATTGGGCACCCTAGGAGCCCAAACGTGCTGAGTTGCTCAACATCGCATTTATCAACTGATTTTCACCAAATAAACTGCATTGAGGGGTGGCACAAATAGATTCTTGAAGATTGCCACCAAAATTAGGTACCTCACCCTCCCAAAATTGGGCACCCTAGGAGCCCAAAAGTGCCGAGTTCCTCAAAATCGCATTTATCAACCGATTTTCGCCAAAAAACTGCATTGTGGGGTGGCACAAATAGATTTATGAACATTGCCTCCAAAATAAGGTACCTCACCCTCCCAAAATTGCGCACCCTAGCAGCCCAAAAGTGCTCATTTGCTCTAAATCATATTTATCAACCGATGTTTGCCAAATAAACCGCATTGTGGGGTGGCACAAATAGATTCATGAAGATTTCCTCCAAAATTAGGTTCCTCACCCTCCCAAAATTGGGCACCCTAGGAACCCAAAAGTGCTGAGTTGCTCAAAATCGCATATATCAACCAATTTTCGCCAAATAAACTGCATTGTGGGGTGGCACAAATAGATTCATGAAGATTGCCACCAAAATTAGGTACCTCACCCTCCCAAAATTGGGCACCCTAGGAGCCCAAATGTGCTGAGTTGCTCAAAATCACATTTATCAACCGATTTTCGCCAAATAAACTGCATTGTGGGGTGGCACAAATAGATTCATGAAGATTGCCCCCAAAATTTGGTACCTCACCCTCCCAAAATTGGGCACCCTAGGAGCCCAAAAGTGCTGAGTTGCTCAAAATCGTGTTTACCAACCGATTTTCGCCAAATAGACTGCATTCTGGGGTGGCACAAATAGATTCATGAAGATTGCCACCAAAATTAGGTACCTCACCCTCCCAAAATTGGGCATCCTAGGAGCCCAAAAGTGCTGAGTTGCTCAAAATCGCATTCATCAACCGATTTTCTCCAAATAAACAGCATTGTGGGGTGGCACAAATAGATTCATGAAGATTGCCTCCAAACTTAGGTACCTCACCCTCCCAAAATTGGGCACCCTAGGAGCCCAAAAGTGCTGAATTGCTCAAAATCGCATTTATCAACAGTAGGTGATAAAGGCCGATTCGGTATCACTTTGTACATGTACCGTACATGTACACGTACACCGATGTACACCTCCATAGGATTTAGTGTTAAAATCGTGTACAGGTACACAATTTTTCGTTTTTTAGGGTGATTTGGAATCGGCTTTGCCGATTCAAAATCACTGAATTCTATATACAAATCGCTCAAGAGTGAAAAAATGCATGAAATTTTAAGGAAAAAGAGGTGTATCGTCTGATTTGGAATCAGCAAATGGGTTTCCCCCATAGGATTCAGTGTTAAATTGCGAGCAAAAAACGTGTTGCCGTTTCTAAATCATCATCTTGCTGATTCTAAATCATCCGTGTCTGTACACGATTTTAACACTGAATCCCTTTGGAGGCATACACGCAAGTCCATTTGCGGATTTTACATCAGAAATCGAATCGTGTACGGTACACGGAAAAGTGGTGATTTGGAACCGGCAAACCCACTGTCACATTTCCAGAGGAAATAAAAAGTGACTGCTATATATAGGAGAGAAAAAAATATATAAATAAATAGTTATTTAAAAAATAAATATATCAAATCAAATAGATAATAAAAATAAGTAAATTATGTGCGCTTCCCAGACTATTAGAGCAAGGTTTCTTTTAAAAATGCTGATGAGAGCCTACGCATTCTGCGTGAACGAACAACTAAGTCGCCTCTTGTTAGAACGATGCGTCGGATGTCGGGATCACCTAGACTTCGATCGCAAAAATCATCCGTGTCTGTCGATGGAAAGGGAAGATATAGTCGTCAAGTATTTCGAACCGGCGTTCGAACGCGTTCAAATCGACGAAGTGATCGCGTTTTGGAAGAGATTACTCTTCTGTAAGGATCAAAGCAAGCCCACAGTTTCTGAAGAACTGAAATTGGCGCGTAAAAGTCTGACTTTAGAAGACAAGGGATGCGTCATGAAATTATTGTTCAATGAAGCATACGTCAAAGTTTTCTCATTGATATAAAATAAGGGAGAATAGAAAATAAATAAATACACACATAAATTTTTTATCTAATATTAGAAAGAAAATAAAACACAAAAATGAGAACCAGAAATAAATTGTATCCGACATTAGTGGACGATGAGAATGAGAATCTGATCAGCGTTTTGCCAACCGCACCATCGCTAGAAGAAAAAGAAAGAGGAGAGAGGTATCGCATTGATCAAATCAGTAGAATCCAAGAGTATCTAACTCGAGAGAGAGATTCTCGTCATTCTCTCAAGAAGAAGTATTCGCGTTTCGTGAAATTCGTCAACGCGATCGACACGACACTCATCACGATTTCCATGGGTTTACACGTGCCCGGCATCGGATTGTTGTCGACCGCGGTCGGCATTCCGATCGTGTTGACAGTAGAAGGAGTGGCTCTCGCCGCCGGATTGTTTAGCACACTCGGAAACTTTCTGAGTAGGAAATTATATCTGAAGGCGAGGAAACATGACAAGATTCGCGTCTTGGCTGACTCCAAGATCGACACGATATCCGAAATGATCTCGATGGCGTTGAAAGATGGTAGGATATCAGACGGAGAATACTTTGCGATATTGGGTGAGAAAACTTAATACGAAGCCATGAAAGAAGCCGTGAGAATCAAGACTCGTCAGATTATCAAGGAAGAGATGAAGGATTCTCTCGTGGAAAAGGGGAGGAAAGAGGCCAGGGAGGAATTCAGTAAAATGATAGAACTCAAGAGCAGCGATTGAAAAAAAAATATATATATATAATAAGAACAGAATTTAAAAAAAAAAAATATTAAATTTATATATAAAATAAAAAAACGAAATTAATTTAAATAACTCTTAAAAAATGTATGGCATAAAGTGTAAGAGAGTTACCGAGACGAGTAATTCTCGAGAAGTACGAACTAGAAACGACAGACAGATGCTTCGCGGAATTTGCGACATGTGTGGTTCTATCAAGACTCGATTCGTCAAAAAAGAGAACTCGAGCTGAGGTAAAGGCATCGTGAATAAAATGATCAATAATCAACCTTTCGAAATGCATCTGCCTGGTCACAGTTTCACGGGACCCGAAACGAAATTGAACAAGAGACTCAATGCCGATCTGACACCTAAATCTTGGAGCAAACCTGTGAATAGGGTGGACGCGGTCGCGTATGATCACGATCTGTGCTACACCGGACATAACGACACCAAGACTCGCAACGACGTCTGGGATAAAAACATGTTGGGGAAATTGAGAGGCATATCGAATCCGACCAGGAGAGAGAAGATAGAACGTTCGCTGGTCGGCAATCTGATCAATGCGAAACGTCGATTCGGATGGGGCGTTCAAAAAAACAAAGCGCATCGGAAAAGAAGAAGAAACAATTATTGACGAGCGAATTGGCCGAGGAGTTTCACAAACCCATCCTGCGTAAATTTTTAAAGAGAAGGGTGTTCGTGAAGGGTTTGGATGATATTTGGTCTGCCGACTTGGTCGATATGAGATCGTTTTCGAGGTGGAACGAGGGTGTCAAATATCTATTGACAGTCATTGACTTGTTTTCCAAATACGGTTTGATCAGAGCTTTGAAGAATAAATCAGGATCTTGCGTCGCCGAGGCTCTGAAGAGCGTGTTCGACTCGTCTTCTCGAAAACCGACTGGATAAGGGAAAGGAATTCTACAACAAGCATGTTCATCGATTGGTTGACCTCTACTCGATCGAAAATGAAGAGAAATCCAGCGTGGTGGAATGTTGGAATCGAACGCTGAAGGAAAAGATGCACAGATACTTCACGGCGAATTCGACTAAGAAATACATATACGCTCTGAACGGTCTGGTCAAAGATTACAACAACACGCGACACAGATCGATCAAGTTGACTCCTGTGGAAGCTAGCGATCCTCGAAATGAAAAATGGGTCTATGCGAATCTATATCCTGAAAGATCTAAGATTAGGAAGAAGTCAAGAATGCCGAAATTTGCGGTCGGTGATCGAGTGAGAATCTACGCCTATAAGAAGCACTTCGAAAAGGGTTATACTCCTCAATGGACCTCGGAAATTTTCGTGATAATCAAAATATTTCACACCGATCCGGTGACTAACAAAATCGAAGCTTTGGATGGAGAAGAGATCATCGGAAAGTTTTATGAACAACAATTACAGAAGACAAAGTTTTGATAAGAAAACAAATTTCTTTTATTTACTCTTTTTAACATTCTCTTGTTTACACATATATATATATAAGAGAGAAAAATAATAATAAAAAATAATTAAAAACTATTTTTAGATAAAAAAAAAAGCAAGCTACTTAACAAAAAAAACAAAAATCCTTTAAAATGACAAATATACTAGATATAGCACAAAGCATAGTGAAAGATGAAAGTATTCAAGAATATGAGGTTCATGAATACGAACCGGTAACCAGAACGAGTTTGAACAATGCGGGAGAGATAAGAATCAACGTCGAAACTCAAGATCTATTCATACATTCTAGCGAGAGTTAAATAGTGGTGCAGGGAAGTCTCACCAAGGATGATGGGAGTGACTACGCCGACGACGACACGGTTACTCTAGCCAATAATGGCATCATGCATCTATTCAGTAATATAAAATACATGCTATCTGGAAAAGAGATAGAATCTGTGTTTCATCCCGGTCAGGCCACCACGATGTTCAGACTCTTGACGTATCCTGATGAGTTTTCGAAATCCAGAGGACTTAATCAGTTGTGGGTGAAAGAAATCATCGGCCCTGCTAGCGCCGGCTCCGCCTTGATATTCGACTACGTCGTCAAGACATCCAGACCTAAAGGAACGTTTTCGTTCAGGATACCTTTGAAACACATCTTTGGATTTGCGGACGATTACAACAAGATCATGTACGGATTCAAACACAATCTGACGTTGATTCGAAAAGGAGACGACGATGCAATAGTGAGACTCACTGTGACCAATGCGGGTAAGATAACTCTACACAAGATATCGTGGTTCGTTCCACACGTGGAGCCTTCGATCGTGGAAAAAGCGCATCTCTACAAGATCATAGAATCCAAGAGTAAATTACCCGTGGGATTTAGAATGAGACAGTGCGACATGGCTAGCATTCCTCCCTCCACGAATCACTTTGATTGGAGATTGATGGTGAAATCCGCTTCCGAGAGACCGCGTTTCATCGTGGTTGTGTTTCAGACCAATAGGGACTGTTCTCAGGAAAAGAATGTGTCGCTGTTCGATAACTGTCATTTGAGAAACATGCAAGTGTTTCTGAACACCATGAGATATCCAGCAATCGATTACAACGCGTTGTTCGACAAGAACGATTTCTGCAGACTGTACGGCGACGCCGCTGATTTTAGACAGAAGTATCACGGTCTAGACGAATTGATGAGCAGCCCTAACATATCTCCCGGCGAATACAAGTCGATGTATCCCATGTTCGTATTCGACGTCAGTAAACAAAGTGAACGACTCAAGAGACGAGTGTGAAAAAAAATAAAATAATGTGTGATTTATTAAAAACAAAAAAACAAGTAACGAGTAATTATTAAAAACAAAAAAAAGAAAAAAAAAAGAAATAAAGTAATGTGATCTAGAGAGATTGAACATCTTTCTAAATCTCATTACTTTTTTTTTGGTTTTTAATAAATCACACATTATTTTTTTTTTTAATTCATTATTTTCCACGCGTTCACTGTTTGTTCAAAGGAACTAGTTCGATCAGTAGACTCACCACGGACGGGGCATTTTCGGGATTATTGGTTTTCGTAACGAAATTAATCCTGTCTCCGGCATTCACTTTGAGAGGCGTGCCGAACGAGCTAACATTCGCGTGTTGATTCTCAGTCTTTTTGACGCTTTATCTCTTATCGCTCTCTACTCCATTCACCATGAGATTGACGACCGCTCTGTTATTCAAATCCAAGGAAGCCAGACTCATTCGAAGGATTTCACCTCCCAGCAGCATGGGATATCCCACCTGACCATGTTTCGATCCGCTACCTCCATTTCCGAAAGACCACTCAGCTTTTCCCTCATCTAAGGTGCCGGCCTCCTCGGCCCACACGGTGATCAATTGTCTAGCATATTTGACTTTCTCCACCACCGAAATCAGGGTGCAGGCATCCGTCATGTTCACAGGATCTGGTAGATTCGTGAGTGCGTGTCCACCCATGTCTAGTTTACCTTCCATGATGTCATCCTTTCTCCAGAGCGAGTTGTTGTCCACGTACTTTCTGCTGACAGTGCTGGAATCGAATTCGGGATCGTGACTGAGTCCGAATAAATTCTTACCGTTCATGTCGATACCACCCTCCATGGTTCCGCCACATTGTTTGTTCAGGTAGAGACCGTCCACTTGCGATTCTAGATATTCTTGTGATCATATCACTGCAGAATCTACGTAGCCCTTGTTGACCGCGGTTGAATGCACATCCGGGTCGTCGACCTTCGACAGATTCAATATCTTGTTGAATCCTGCATTCAGATCCGATTTCATTTCTCGTCTGTCAGACTTTCTCTGTTCCAGATCTACGTAGTGTTTCGTCGCCACGTCCTTGGTATTCGTGGGAGTGGCCACATTTGTTATCTTGTTAGAATTGGCGTTCAGTTCCGAGTGCATCGTTTTCTGAACGTATCTATTTCTCAGGTGTTCACTGAATCTCGCATGAGAGTCGTCCGCGTATTTCTTGGTCGCGGCATCGGTGGGATCTATGGGATTCGCGACGTTCACCAAACGTTTGGATTTCAGATCGAGATCGTCGGTCATGGTTTATCCACGTAATTATCTAGCATGATTCGTTCGAAATCAGCGTTCCCCCTGTCGACGTATTTTTTAGTCGCAGCATCTGCGAGATCTATTGGCTCGGGAAGATTGTAGAGCTTCTTATCGTTCATGTTCAAAGGTTCCTCTCGAGGTTCGTATCTCCGAACATAATATTCGTCCAAGTTGGCAATGTCGTAACCATCGTCGACTTCGAACGTCTTCCTCTTCTTTCTTAGATTGACTTCTTCGTCGTCACTTCTACCAAATTTATCGACTGGCATGTTGTTTTGAGATTTTCGTTTTTTAGAAAAAATATATTCAAAACGCAGTTTATTAAAATAAATTATTTTATTTGTATTTTTCCTTTTTATTCGATTAAAATTTTTTAAAATGTTTTTATCTTTATATATACTATAAAAAAAATCTTTCTCTAATGTAAATCATTGAGAATGTCTTGAAACCGATCTCCTTCAGACCATCTCTTGAGAACGTAGAGACACAGGTGACCGCAAAACACTTGATCTGGTGATTGCACTCGTTCCGTGTTGTAACGAACCATCGATTTGTTGAAATAGTTCTTTATTTCTTTTGGCGGCGAGATTCCATAGCTGTCGAAATAATAATTCTTCTTCCCGTTCTTGAACCACGCCACCCAGTGAGTGCCTTCACCCGATAAATCGTCTAGATTTAAAATTCTGCATTCCGATTGTCGAGGTCTTCTCTTCGGCCCGCATTCGACAGATCGATGTTGGATAGGGGTTCGTTAGGTAAGACGACACCTTCTACGGATATCTCTATTTTCTTATTCATAAATGCGTATATATATATATATATATATTTTTTTTTTTATTTATTTATTTTATTATAATTTACTAAAATGACGTTATTTTTTTTATTTTTTCCTTTTCTTTTTAAACTAACTCTCTCGATGTCTCTATCAATTTCTATAATTTTGAATCCATCTAATTCCTCTTGATTTTCTTGAATCCTATCATCCTTACTCATATCTGGAATCTTATCATCCACAATCATATCTGGAATCCAATCATCCACATTCATATCGTCTAAAATTAGATCCAAAGTCCAATGTCCGCGTGTCAAAGTGCTTATTTTATCGTCTAACACGAATCTCTTATCGTCGTCGGCCGTCAGCGAAATCTGGTTGACTATTTCGGTATACAAGTCGTGATTTTCGCTTCGAATCGATTTCATAGTCTTATACACCGGACCACTTCCTAACAGACAATCTTTATACTCTTGGAAAGAGATGTTTTTCTTCACCACGCATGCTTTAACCCCTTTGCACTTCTTGATCTCTTCATCTTCTAGACGATAAGCATACAGTTTGGGTCTCAAGCCCACGAATTCGACGATTTGTTTACCGCCGCTCTCGTCCTTAAATTTACCCAACACCTTCTTGTTGTCATTCGATTGAATGTTGGATGGGTGATCGACGGGATAATTGCTCATGTCGAACCACGCGGCCACGTCCTGAGAAATATCTCGGTAGACGTCTTTCGTCTCTATCTCATAAACTAAACTGTCCATGTCGGTGAACAGTAGTTTGGCTTTATCACCAAATTTTTGTTTGATGTAATCGTAGTGAAACTCATACATCAATCGCTTGCTGATATCTAAGATGATCGGTCCGAGATAATACGGTTTGTCAAACTTCAGGTGCGTCTTTTGC
Organism: Pictodentalium vernedei; assembly: GCA_031216915.1. Classification (NCBI taxonomy): domain Eukaryota; kingdom Metazoa; phylum Mollusca; class Scaphopoda; order Dentaliida; family Dentaliidae; genus Pictodentalium; species Pictodentalium vernedei. The sequence continues at coordinate 591,004,901 of CM062296.1, read as the reverse complement.
ATGTGAACGGCCACTAGATTTTCGTCGAATATGGTTCGGTGCTTGTAATTGGGTATCGCCACTAATTTTTTAGCTCTTTTCTCAGACGTGACGAGTCGAACGTCGGTTCTCTTCCTGATGTTTTCCATCGATTTACCGTACACACAGTTGTTCATGAGTTTGAAGAAATCTTTTTCGAAATCGTACTCGGCTTGAATTCTGAGATTCGTGTTGAGATCGATGTATTTTTTCATCCAAGGCTCTTGGTGAATCGAATGATGAATGATGCGATGTATGTCAAATAATTTCATCCCGTAATCGACGTATTGTTTCAAATTCTCGCTGTAGACGACGTAGTTACTTTTGTTAAAACAATTTGGAATGAGTATTTCCTTGTCTCCTTCGTTCGGTTCCATTCGTTCGGGAGCCAGCGGATAATCATTGTGTAGATCGTGTAATTCTTCCGGATAGTTCAAATCGACTTCTAAAATGCAAGGATAGTCTCTCCATTTTTGCATCTCTTCCGGTTCTGTCACCCATTTGAAATTTCCAATCGGAAAAGGATGACTCATAGCCCAACCATACAGATTATTTGCTTTCCAATACTGTATGTATTAATTTGATCGTTTCGAATCGAAACCTTCTTTCATGTAGGGATTGTTAGCTTTAGAATATCTGTGGGAGATCATCGAGACGCCACCTCTTGCAGCCCTTTCGAACATGAGCAACATGTTCATGTTGGATAATAATTCCAATTGAACTTCGGTGGTCTTCAACAGAGCGTCCCATGCCAGACCAGGTGCGGTGAAATACCAAGCGGGATCTAGATCGTAATTTCGACGACAGACGTCTCGAAAATTTTCGAACACGTCTGCCAAGAGCAGAACGTCGGTCTTTAGATAGAGATCGTGATAATCTCTCATGGGTTTTCATATCGAATGATTTCCACACGTTTTTGGCGTGTTCATAATTCTCATCGGAAATGTCGGATTCATATAATTTCGAATAAAAATCTTCTTTCGAAGGTAGTGCGGTGTCTTCAAATCTCTTTAGATCGTTCATGTAATCATAAGGATAGACTCCTTTCCTCAACATGACGTCTATTCGTTCTCCGAAATGTTCGCTCATGATTTTAAATTTATCCTTGCTCATGTTATCGACTAATTTTTCCAGAACGGTCGACATGAATTTAAAACTGTCGATGAAACATATGCCTCTACGAATGGATTTCGTTTTTTCTTCAAATGTATTTCGATTACTCTCTTCTTTTCCATGAGCTTCCATTTCGTGAAGGAAATGTATCTTTCTTCACTGTTCGCGATGCAATTTAATTCTTCGTGTGAGGTGCCGAGATTTTTCACGAACAGATGACTGTCGTAACCCGAGAGATTGTGAAACATCACCGGATAGAAAACGGCATCTCGATATTTTAAATTACACTTGCTGTGAGCTGGACCGCGATACAGACCTGTGTAATGATCATGGTCTCTGACCTTCTTCTTTTCCTCCGAATTCTCGTCGAACGATTGTCTGCATATGTGACATTTGGTGGCTCTGTTATTTTCGTCCTGCTGCTCTCGCGTGATGATCATTTTCGCCTGAGTTTTGAATTTGTCGTATAACATTTGAATTTTCGATTCTAACTCTTCCACAAACCTTTGGGCCATGTCGTCATCTTCATACTGTTTCGTGTAGGTGAAGGGACCCATGTTGTGTTGCGAGTCGAAAGCGCATTTCACATAAATGCAATAGCCCGAAGGTATGTGTTTTTGATATCTTTCGACGTAACTTTGAAGAGAGTTGGGTTTACAGGAACTCATTTTCGCGGTGAAACATTCGAAATCGGCGTACATGACAAATGGTACTTTTAACCTTCTATTGTGATTTTCAAACTTCACGATGGTGTTGGGTTTGGGCATTTCGACGGCGACACCTTGATTTTCGTTGCAATATTCCTGATGTTTCGCTAACGATTTTTCGCTCTTAAACATGTTCATGCAGTTGCAACATAAACATACCATATGTTCATATGTTCATGTTTATTATTTTGTCTCGACAGTAATTGGCTCGGATGTTTAACCCAACAATAATGACGATTGTCATCATTCGAAATCAATAATAAAATAATTGTCTTTTCTCTTTTGAGATACGAAGTCTGTCTGAGAGGATAGATCATTCATTTTTCATCGTCGTATCCCAAGACGTTCACCGCTACGGTGGGATTTTGAGCCTCGAAACGTTCGATGTGTTTTAACTCTGTTGGAAAAGTCACTCCGGTCCAATCAAGATTTTTAGAAGTCTTCTTCTAGAAGGGGTACTTTCCTGCAAATTACATCTGTACAAACCACTACACTACCACTGAAAAAGGAAAAAAAAATATGTTTTTAACATTTATTTAAGTTATCCTGCAAGTTGCTACATATTCCCACTTATACTTTTGCTTGTTATGGAGATTAGAGGCCAGAAGTTGCAATGAAAGCAAACACTGTTTTCTACTAAAGGTCTTATTACAGTAACTGCTATTTGGGTGAATACATTGGTTTTTCAAGAATGGCACAACTGATTATTAACACGGGACAGTATATCTTGAATTTACATTACCTACCCTATTTAGAATCACCATAATGTATACAGTTCTGGAAGCTCTCAGTGTGTCTTTTCCTTAAGAAAACAGCACACTATCAAGATCTGACAATATCACTCAAATACAGTCAGCTGAATTACACAACTGACTGCTCGCAAAATGGGTCAAAATGGTGTCATTTTGGTGATCAATTTCCTACTATTTCAGTGCTTCGAGATCGATAAAACTATGATATAACATATAGGAATTCTTTATTTCACCACTGATGATTCTACAACATAAGATGAACATTCTGAAAAGCAAAAACATATGGGCTTCTTATCCCTTCTTTCAAAAGGCTTTCTCAAAGCAAATTTACACAAAAAATCTCCCATTTGTCACCTGCAAAATGTCAGCTCACAAACAGGACTGAAATAGTCATTAAACAAACATGTGACCTTGACCTTCAACTGAAATGCACTATACAGTACACATTTCAAATCAAAACCATCAACATTATTATATTTTCAAATCATCCTCAATGAGCAGTATGTACTTAACCCACACCATTACAAAATAAAATTCTAGCCCAAAATAGCCAGTTGACTGAGGATATCCACTGACCTCTGGTGTGTATGACCTTTTCAATAGGAAATGAGACCTTAAGTGAAAAATAAAATCTGCCATGCTCTCTCAGAAATAGCACATGTGAATCTATTTAATTTCGAGGAAAAAAATGAAAGATACATGCAACAACTGTTAACTTAGTGCCATTAAGGCCCATGGATAGTGGCAGACTAAACACTCTGATGTCCGCACTTTTATGTTTCTTTACACACTGATAATTTTTAGTGAGAGAAGGCATGTTCTTCCATATTTCTCACTCTGATTAAAACGATTTGTAGATCAAAGGTTTGCTTTGGATGAAAGCATGTATCATCTGTGCTTTTCTAATTCAGTCAAGGCAGTAGGCTTCAACCTCACATTAAGACATAGCTAGACTTCAATTTATTTATTTATTTACTGATGTTTAAGGTCACATATTTTTGCACAATAGCTAATTATGACTACAACATGAGTATCAACTCAAAACCAGGGGTGAGCGTTAATAAGCCATGTTGCCCATTTTAGAGAGGGTTTGCACCTCCCAAGCAGTGGTGACTGGGTCCTATTTTACCAGTAAAACAGAGCCTGTTTACCACAGTGAACGGGCACTGCTTCACTTCCCGGGGTTCCCACGGGGAGAAACTTCAACTTAGATGGATGCACAGTTGGATCACCAAGGACAATAACTCTCATTAATTATTTATTTATTTATTGGTTTTAATGACACTTTCGTCAGCCAGGGTCACCACCTGTCAGTTTTACAGGTGGAGAAAGCTAGAGTACCTGGAGAGAACCACTGAGCAGTGGCAAACAACTGTCACACTCCCCAACATACTAACTCCACACAATCAGCAATAGCACTGGTTGAAGATAAGTGTACCATCGACTCGATAGTAAACAAAGCCACCATGCACCACGAGGGACAATTGGGGTCCTCAATGTGTCTTGCCCGAGGACACAATGCATTTGCCATAGGTGACAATAACTCCCATTGCAGTTGTATAGGTATATCGCCAAAGATCAGGCTAAGCCAATGGTTATTAATTACACATTAACTGATTAAATGTGCAAAAAAAACCCAAACAACAGATATTACATGCATTTGTAAACTACATACTCAATCAAAAATACATATTTTATCCACCGCCAAACCCCCTCCCATCTCCCCATTCTCCCACTTTCCTAACTTGGCAAAGCAAATTTGGCCAATTCTATCAATGATAATATAATATTATCATAGTGGAAAGACAGGGAGTGCAGTGGCTCCTTGGTTCTGGATTCAGACTTCAAACCTTAAAGTCTTGACCAGGGGTAACTGTACTGTGGCCTTGGGTAAGGCACATCATCCCAAATGCCTATGTGGAGGCAAAGTGACACTGTGGACCAAGATGTATTGCATGTTGATGGTGCTCTTGTCTTCGATCAATGCTAACCCTGCTTGCATGGAGTTAGTACATTTCGGAATCTGGCAGTTACTTGCCATTGCTTGGTGGTTCTCTCCAGATAATCTGGCTTCCTCCACCCATAGAACTGCCTGACACAAAGTGATCTTGCCTGTCAAATGTGTTGTTAAACTCCAATAAATCAATAAATAATAGAAGGGAGATTTCTCTGAATTCCTTGCAATAGCATTTTCCCACACAGCAAGAACTGTGCTTCCTGATGGGTTAAGAATAGATCCATGTGACCTAATCTATGAGGCTGTCATATGAATTATATGCCATATGAAAGAAGCTGTACATATGTAAAAATTAAGAATATTCAGTCCCAAATAATATCAACTAACAAGATGAGACTCTGACACAATTTTCTGGAATGCTCTTAGAAAAAGTTCTCTTTGTAACTATGCCAGTTAATATTGTGAAACAAAAGTATGTAAAATAAAAAAATTAACCTACCAAAATTCTCTTCATAATACCGTTACCTGACATAAAAAAACTCAAGAGGGGTACTTTCCTGGAAATTATATCTGTACAAACCACTACACTACCACTGAAAAAGGAAAAAAAAATATGTTTTTAACATTTATTTAAGTTATCCTGCAAGTTGCTACATATTCCCACTTATACTTTTGCTTGTTATGGAGATTAGTGGCCAGAAGTTGCAATGAAAACAAACACTGTTTTCTACTAAAAGTCTTATTACAGTAACTGCTATTTGGGTGAATACATTGGTTATTCAAGAATGGCACACCTGATTATTAACACGGGACAGTATATCTTAAATTTACATTCCCTACCCTATTTAGAATCACCATAATGTATACAGTTCTGGAAGCTCCCAGTGTGTCTTTTCCTTAAGAAAACAACACACTATCAAAATCTGACAATATCACTCAAATACAGTAAGCTGAATTACACAATTGACTGCTCGCAATATGGGTCAAAATGGTGTCATTTTGGGGATCAATTTCCTACTATTTCAGTGCATCGAGATCGATAAAACTATGATATAACATATAGGAATTCTTTATTTCACCACTGATGATTTTGCAACATAAGATGAACATTCTGAAAAGCAAAAACATATGGGCTTCTTATCCCTTCTTTCAAAAGGCTTTCTCAAAGCAAATTTACACAAAAATTCTCCCATTTGTCACCTGCAAAATGTCAGCTCACAAACAGGACTGAATTAGTCATTAAACAAACATGTGACCTTGACCTTCAACTGAAATGCACTTGACAGTACACATTTCAAATCAAAACCATCAACATTATTATATCTTCAAATCATCCTCAATGAGCAGTATGTACTTAATCCACACCATTACAAAATAAAACTCTAGACCAAAATAGCCAGTTGACTGAGGATATCCACTGACCTCTGGTGTGTATGACCTTTTCAATAGGAAATGAGACCTTAAGTGAAAAATAAAATCTGCCATGCTCTCTCAGAAATATCACATGTGAATCTATTTAATTTCGAGGAAAAAAATGAAAGATACATGCAACAACTGTTAACTTAGTGCCATTAAGGCCCATGGATAGTGGCAGACTAAACACTCTGATGTCCGAACTTTTATGTTTCTTTACACACTGATAATGTTTAATGAAAGAAGGCATGTTCTTCCATATTTCTCACTGATTAAAACGCTTTGTAGATCAAAGGTTTGCTTTGGATGAAAGCATGTATCATCTGTGCTTTTCTAATTCAGTCAAGGCAGTAGGCTTCAACCTCACATTACTACATAGCTAGACTTCAATTTATTTATTTATTTACTGGTGTTTAAGGTCACATATTTTTGCACAATAGCTAATTATGACCACAACATGAGTATCAACTCAAAACCAGGGGTGAACGTTAATAAGCCATGTTGCCCATTTTAGAGAGGGTTTGCACCTCCCAAGCATTGGTGACTGGGTCATATTTTATCAGTAAAACAGAGCCTGTTTACCGCAGTGAACAGGCACTGCTTCACTTCCCGGGGTTACCACCGGGAGAAACTTCAACTTAGATGGATGCACAGTTGGATCACCAAGGACAATAACTCTCATTGATTGATTGATTTATTTATTTATTTATTTATTGGTTTTAATGACACTTTCGACAGCCAGGGTCACCACCTGTCAGTTTTACAGGTGGAGAAAGCTGGAGTACCTGGATAGAACCACTGAGCAGTGGCAAACAACTGTCACACTCCCCAACATACTAACTCCACACAATCAGCAATAGCATTGGTTGAAGATAAGTGTACCATCGACTCGATAGTAAACAAAGCCACCATGCCCCACGAGGGACAATTGGGCTCCTCGATGTGTCTTGCCCGAGGACACAATGCATTTGCAATAGGTGACAATAACTCCCATTGCAGTCGTATTGGTATATTGCCAAAGATCAGCCTAAGCCAATGGTTATTAATTACACATTAACTGATTAAATGTGCAAAAAAAAACCCCAAACAACAGAAATTACATGCATTTGTAAACTACATACTCCATCAAAAATACATATTTTATCCACCGCCAAACCCCCTCCCATCTCCCCATTCTCCCACTTTCCTAACTTGGCCAAGCAAATTTGGCCAATTCTATCAATAATAACATAATGTTATCATAGTGGAAAGACTGGGAGTGCGGTGGCTCCTTGGTTCTGGATTCAGACTTCAAACCTTAAAGTCTTGACCAGGGGTAACTGTACTGTGGCCTTGGGTAAGGCACATCATCCCAATTGCCCATGTGGGGGCAAAGTGACACTGTGGACCAAGGTGTATTGCATGTTGATGGGGCTCTTGTCTTCGATCAATGCTAACCCTGCTTGCATGGAGTTAGTACATTTGGGAATCTGGCAGTTACTTGCCATTGCTTGGTGGTTCTCTCCAGATAATCTGGCTTCCTCCACCCATAGAACTGCCTGACACAAAGTGATCCTGCATGTCAAAAGTGATGTTAAACTCCAATAAATCAATAAATAATAGAAGGGAGATTTCTCTGAATTCCTTGCAATAGCATTTTCCCACACAGCAAGAACTGTGCTTCCTAATGGGTTAAGAATAGATTTGATTGATTTGATTTTTGATTGATTTTATTCAGCAATATACATAATTACATACATATCTTTACAATAACAAAGTAACACAAGAATATCAAACAAGTCACAAAGATCATTGCATAGTATATAGGAGTATATTGCTAGGGAACTCATAGCCATATTGGCTGTCTTCCTGATTTCCCCTTGAAGAAGAGTAAAAGAAAAAACAAAGAAAGGTAAAAAAAGAAAAGGAGTAGTAAAAGGACACAAAAAAGAAGAAAAGGAGAAAAAAGAGTTGATAATAATAATAATAATAATAATAATAATAATAATAATAATAATCTGGTGATGAATATGGGTGGCCATGTCATGATGCTGTGGACAACCTTATAAGGAATTGAAATACAGTAACACATCACAACAGAAGGCTAAGATCTAAGATCAGGACCAGAGGCATGGGAGGTTTTATTGGTAATAAATGGCGGTTTGACAAGAGCTTGAGGATTAGGATTATTGTTTCCCACCTGTGATTGCTAAAGTTGCAAACGTATACCTTGTCACAAGAGTACAGTTGTGACAACATGCATTATTAATTAATTTATTGGTGATATTTATTTATTGGTGTTTAAGGTCACATATTTATGCACTATGGCTAAATGTATTGATGATTAAGGACACTTTGACAGCCAGGGTCGTATCGTGTCAGTGATAGGTTTATGGGTGGAGGAAGCTGGAGAGAACCACCAAGCAGCGACGAGCACCTGTCAGCTCTCAAACGTCATTACCCCAGACTGAACTGCGCACTGCATAGAAGTACTACGTTCAGCACAGCACAGACATCATAGGCTAATGAACGGGTGTCAGCCCCAGGTGGGAAAAGTGAGCAGACACATACTAACGTTCACAGTGTGACGAGATAAGTACCAGACGCAAGGGAGTCCAAATTGCATAAAACTGTAGTGCTTGCTACGATTCATATCGGGGCCATTTACTAGGTGGAACAGTCAGGACAATATGGATTATCACATTCTACAATTTGGGAATATGAAGAAATAAACCTATGAGTTAGTTCTTTTTTCAAACAGTTCCTGCTATCCATTACGCGGAGTTTCGGGTCCAAATCATTCCACATTTTCACAAAGGAATACGGTGGAAGTTTATCGAGTGATTTAGTTCTTGTGCGATGAGTGTAGAGAAGTCCCGATTGTCGAGATATTCTCTGCCTATGTGAATCAGCGCTTTCAAAAAATGAGTTAAACGATGATGGAAGATTTCCTTTATGCCAGTCAAAAACAAATAGTAAACTGTGTAATTTGAACAAGTCGTATTCTGTAGAATATTAAATTTCGAAAATAGTGGTTCAGTGCGGGCGTTGTACCTTTTATTGCCTATTATGCGTATTGCGCGTTTTTGCATTAAAGAAAAGTTTTTTAAGAGATCTAGAATTACCCCATACCTGAATTCCGTATACAAGATGACTTTGGAGAAGTGCATAATAAATAGTTCTCAAAGCCTTCAATGGTAAGATATTTTTTACTTTTTTCAAAGCATAATTTACACAGGTGATTTTGGAGCACAAATGATTAACATGACAATTGAAGGATAATTTGTCGTCAAATCTTATTCCTAAAAATTTTATAGATTTGATATTTTCATCAGATCCCACTCTATTTATATTTTGATCATTTATACGAATAATGTTTGTTATTGTATGACTAGAATTGACTTTAGTGACAATGTAATTTGTTTTCTTTGTATTTAATGCCAGTCGATTTGCATAACACCAGTTCGATAGTTTATCCAGCTCGGTATTTGTTGTACTTGTTAAAGTATTTATGTCAGATTCGGATGTGCATGTAGTCGTATCATCAGCAAACAGTAAAAGATTTATGGAGGTTGACTCATTTATATCATTAATATATAAAAGAAATAAAATTGGACCTAAAACTGAACCTTGTGGGACGCCACAGGTAATAGTAGCTAAATTTGACATTTGACCACGGTAGCTCATGTATTGTGTTCTACTAGATAAATAACTTTTAAACCAGTCATTAGTTATCCCCCTAAACCCATACCATTCGAGCTTCTTCAGGAGTGTATTATGATTTAATGTGTCAAAAGCTTTAGAAAAGTCGAGGAAAACAGTCAAGGTTTTAGCATTATTATTATTGTCCGCCTCTGTAATATACTTAATGAGCTGCAATATTGGATGAATAGTGGAGTGTCTTTTACGAAATCCGTATTGATGGTGATAGAGAATATCAAATTTTTGTAGGAAGCTTAATAGTCTGAGAGACACAACTTTTTCTAACACTTTGGAGAATGTAGGGATAATGCTAATGGGCCTGTAGTTAGTAAATAAGCGCTCGTCACCGCTTTTGTATACGGGAATTACTTTGGCTGTTTTCATTTTGTCAGGTACTCTACCTTGCTCAAATGAATTATTTATTATTTGAGCTAGTGGAACAGCAATAGCATGTATTGTTTGTTTCATAATGGCTGACGTTAAGCTATCGCAGTCTTCACTCGTCTTCGATTTCATTTTCATTTCTATACTAATAATTTCGCAAGGAGACGTTGGACTAAGGAAGAAATTGTTAGGGAAATTCCGTTTCATGTAATCCATGGCTGATTTGTTAGACTGTGGTATTTGTTCGCCCGTTGCAGACCCAATGCCGGCAAAGAAGGTGTTGAATTTGTTGGCGATTTCAAAAAGTTCATTCAATTCCTTATTGTTGTGAATAAAAACGGATGGTAATTCTTTTCTGGCTTTGGACTTATTAATGCTATCATTCAGGATTCTCCAGGTTGCTTTCATATTGTGTATGTTATCCTCGAGTATTTTTTGGAAGTACATGGATTTACACTGTTTTTTTATTCTATTGTATATTTTACAATAACGTTTATAATTGACTTTATTTCGTTCATTGGGACATTTTAACATTTTAATGTGAAATTTTCTTTTGGTAATTGAGGATTTGATGAGGCCTTTAGTCATCCATGGTTGACGCTTCAAGAATTTTTTCCTGGGTTTGATATGGATTAACGGGAAAAAAATATTGAATGCTTGCAGGTAAATGTTGATAAATTTGTTATAACTTTCATTTGGGCAGCTTTCGTCTAAAACTGTGGAAAAGTCGCACACAGAGAGGTATGACTTAAAATTCTCAATAGTTTGGGGAGTTATTTTTCTTCTAAGGGGCGTGTGTATGTAATCTTTCTCGTCATTGTGGGTTTCGAGATAAACAACTCCAAAATGGTCAGAGACATCGGTAAGTACTATGCCGGAACAAGCGGTGCATTGTAAATTGTTTGTGAATATGTGGTCAATTATTGTTGCCAAGTTGTCGGTGACTCTTGTGGGTTTTGTAATAGAAGGCAAAAATCCATTACTGACCAACAGATTAACATATTCTTCAGTTTTTGTATGGGAATCCATTTTCAGGAGATCAATATTGAGGTCTCCCATTATATAAGAATTTTTCCATTCCCTGTTTAACTTATCGATTATGCCATTTAACCGTGTTATGAACACATCAACATCTGCCCTAGGGGGAGTATTGGGTCTGTAAATAATACCGACTATTTTTTTTGATTTCGTAAGTTCTATAAATATCGATTCGAAGACATGTGGTATAAAGACAGATAGATCCTCACGAATTTTATATTCAACATTTTCCCTGACAAAAAGTCCCACCCCACCTCTATGGTCATCGTTATCGGGTCTATTTGCATAGCATAGGGGCTGGTAGCCAGAGAGGGTGTAAGAGATGTCATCGGGAATATGAAATACTTCAGTCAACCCGATCACATCAAAGGAATTTTTTTGCCCGAGTAAACTAAATAGTAATTCATTCAGGCCATCCCAGTGTGCGCTTAAGCTTTGACAGTTTATATGGAACAAGGAGAATGTTTTATTTTGGTTAGTAAATGCAGTACGAAATTCTTCGGGTGAATCGTATTCGCATTGCGGCTTGAATGTCCCAAATGGGGACTCATCGTTATCATCAGTATTAAGAAATCTTTCTTCATACCTATTAAAGAAATCATATTCCCCCTGCGCCTGGATCTCGTCTAATTTTATGTTACCCGCCATTACCAGTTTTCAGTCCCATGCGCTCTTTAACCTCAAAATCTCTCTTTAATGTTTCCTGAATCACGCAGTGACCAGGTTTTGGCTGCCTTTGGGTCAAGGTGTCATGGTAGTAGTCAGAGCCGTCATTTTCACCAGCCAGATGACATGCTGTACAGAGAAAATATACCAAAAGGTTCACGGTGGCAATCATCCTTGAGTAGGTGGGTCGATCGAGTAAAGGATTTCTCCAAGTGCAACGGACAGATTTTACATAATTGTTGAAATGTGGAAGATCACATTGACAATAACAGGGATATTGGCGCAGAGTTGGTGTCGGTACTTCCCTGTGCTACAAGAGGCATGACCTGTGCCCCGTGTTTTATAGCCCGCGAAGAAAACACTAATGACAATATTGGTGTGACATTACAAATAAAACAATAACTGAGAGCTTGGCGTGCCCTAAGAGTCGAATATGATTTGGGCAATTAAAACGCAAGGCCATTTACAATTGTGAAAAATACACTTAGAGGAAGGGCCCCATGTTACTAACTATAGTTCATGTGACTGAAGCTTAAAGATATACCATGCCATACTGCCTGAAACTAAAGTGCGCATATCCAGCGCGCTATTACTTCACAATTGTGAAAAATACACTAAGAGGAAGGGCCCCATGTCGCAACTGCAGTATTTGGAAATCAATAGAGAGGGACTCTCTACTCACCCATAGTTTCCCCATTTGTTGTGGCAATTAAGGCAACACAAGGTATGCAGCTCCGCAATCTTTCTTCACATGGACCACTGGAGTATACTTGGTCGTCCATGTAATGACAGTTAGCGGGTACTCCCTTGAATTATACGAAACTAAAGTGAGCATGTCCAGAGTGCTAGATCTCCACAGTATTTGTAAATTAACAAGAATGTGTGTGTGAGGGGGGGGGGGGGCTCCGGATCCACTCGAGCGTGGCTTATTCTGTTGATGTTGAACACAAAACAAGTCCTTAGTTTATTAGCATACGGAGACAGCGTGTGCAATGACAAAACAAACAAAAACTTTTCCTAAAACAACACAACATGAAGCACCCCTAAACCCCATCACATGGATCACCGGGTTATACCCGCTGGTCCATGCAATGAAAGCTCGAAGGCACTCCAAGCAGTATTGCCCGAAACTAAAGTGTTCCTTTCCAGCACGCTATATCTACAAAGTAATGCAAGATATACTGACAGGACCCCTAGTCTAAACCTCAGTAGAAGGGATGGGGTAGACTCCATTAAAACATGGCATCTCCTTTAGTTGTGGAACAAAGTATTCTGATCCCTCAGTTTTGTAGCATATAAGAGCTGCTTATGCAAAAACAAGACAAACAGAAACTAATCCCAAAGCAAACACAAAGTATGAAGTTCCCACAAACTTTCATCACATGGACCACCGCTTTACACATGTGACGAAAGCCTGTCGGCACTCCATGCGGTATTTCCAGATGTAAGTGCGGGGACTCCACTCAAGCGTGATGTTACAAAGTTGTGAAACACTTGAGCCAATGTCTCGAGTCATGTAGCATACGGGAGCAACGTGTACAAAACAAAACATCATAGCTTCACCATTTTGCGACACTTGAAGCAGCACAAGGTATGGATCTCTGCACACTTCCATCACATAGACCACCGGGTTACATCCGGCTGTCCATGTGACGAAAGTTTGTGGGTACTCACTTGAATGGCCCAAGACTTAAATATGTGCATATCCTGCACGCTACCTGTCCGCAGTATTTGGAAATCAGCAAGGGGGCGGGGTCCACTCAAACGTGGCTTATTCTTTTGATGACGACCACAAGTGCACAAGTAGCCAATGAGGACACGGTGTGCAAAATGAAAGGAAAGAAACACATTATCTAAAACAACACAATTTGAAGCTCCCACAAACTTTCATCACATGGACCACCGGTTTACCCCCGGTCGTCCATGTGACAAAAGCTCACCGGTAGTCCATGCAGTATCCAGTGTGCTATCATTTCAGAAGTAGTGCAAAATATACTAACCAATTTGGAAATCAATAAAGGGGAGACTCCACTCATACATAGTCTCCCTTTGATGCCAACAAAAGCCCAAGTCTCCAGTTTTGTGGCATTTACGAGAAGCGGGTGTTAAAATAAAACAAACAAAAACTTTTCTTTAAAACAACACAAAATATGCATGAAGCCACCGCAAAGTCTCGCCACATGGACCACCGGGTGGTACCTGCCAGTCCATGTGACGAAAGTCAGTAGGTACTCCATTATATTGCCTGAAACTAGAGTGCGCTTATCCAGTGCGATATCTCTTCAGAGGGGTGCAAGATACATTAACTGGGCACCTTGTCTCAGCTGCGAAATTTGTAGATCAATAAAAGAGGGGGGGGGATTCCACTCAAATATATTTTGTTTCTTTTGGTGCGAAGCATCCTAATCCATGAGGCTGTCATATGAATTATATGCCATATGAAAGAAGCTGTACAAATGTAACAATTAAGAATATTCAGTCCCAAATAATATCAACTAACAAGATGAGACTCTGACACAATTTTCTGGAATGCTCTTAGAAAAAGTTCTCTATGTAACTATGCCTGTTAATATTGTGAAACAAAAGTATGTAAAATAAAAAAATTAACCTACCTAATTCTCTTCATAATACCGTTACCTGACATAAAAAAAACTCAAGAGGGGTACTTTCCTGGAAATTATTTCTGTACAAACCACTACACTACCACTGAAAAAGGAAAAAAAAATATGTTTTTAACATTTATTTAAGTTATCCTGCAAGTTGCTACATATTCCCACTTATACTTTTGCTTGATATGGAGATTAGAGGCCAGAAGTTGCAATGAAAGCAAACACTGTTTTCTACTAAAAGTCTTATTACAGTAACTGCTATTTGGGTAAATACATTGGTTTTTCAAGAATGGCACAACTGATTATTAACACGGGACAGTATATCTTGAATTTACATTACCTACCCTATTTAGAATCACCATAATGTATACAGTTCTGGAAGCTCCCAGTGTGTCTTTTCTTTAAGAAAACAGCACACTATCAAAATCTGACAATATCACTCAAATACAGTCAGCTGAATTACACAATTGACTGCTCGCAAAATGGGTCAAAATGGTGTCATTTTGGGGATCAATTTCCTACTATTTCAGTGCATCGAGATCGATAAAACTATGATATAACATATAGTAATTCTTTATTTCACCACTGATGATTTTGCAACATAAGATGAACATTCTGAAAAGCAAAAACATATGGGCTTCTTATCCCTTCTTTCAAAAGGCTTTCTCAAAGCAAATTTACACAAAAATTCTCCCATTTGTCACCTGCAAAATGTCAGCTCACAAACAGAACTGAATTAGTCATTAAACAAACATGTGACCTTGACCTTCAACTGAAATGCACTATACAGTACACATTTCAAATCAAAACCATCAACATTATTATATTTTCAAATCATCCTCAATGAGCAGTATGTACTTAATCCACACCATTACAAAATAAAACTCTAGCCCAAAATAGCCAGTTGACTGAGGATATCCACTGACCTCTGGTGTGTAGGACCTTTTCAATAGGAAATGAGACCTTAAGTGAAAAATAAAATCTGCCATGCTCTCTCAGAAATAGCACATGTGAATCTATTTAATTTTGAGGAAAAAAATTAAAGATACATGCAACAACTGTTAACTTAGTGCCATTAAGGCCCATGGATAGTGGCAGACTAAACACTCTGATGTCCACACTTTTATGTTTCTTTACACAATGATAATGTTTAGTTAGAGAAGGCATGTTCTTCCATATTTCTCACTCTGATTAAAACGCTTTGTAGATCAAAGGTTTGCTCTAGATGAAAGCATGTAACATCTGTGCTTTTCTAATTCAGTCAAGGCAGTAGGCTTCAACCTCACATTAGGACATAGCTAGACTTCAATTTATTTATTTATTTACTGGTGTTTAAGGTCACATATTTTTGCAGAATAGCTGATTATGACCACAACATGAGTATCAACTCAAAACAAGGGGTGAGCGTTAAAAAGCCATGTTGCCCATTTCAGAGAGGGTTTGCACTTCCCAAGCATTGGTGACTGGGTCCTATTTTACCAGTAAAACAGAGCCTCTTTACCGCAGTGAACAGGCACTGCTTCACTTCCCGGGATTCCCACGGGGAGAAACTTCAGCTTAGATGGATGCACAGTTGGATCACCAAGGACAATAACTCTCATTGATTCATTTATTTATTTATTTATTTATTTATTTATTTATTGGTTTTAATGATACTTTCGACAGCCAGGGTCACCACCTGTCAGTTTTACAGGTGGAGAAAGCTGGAGTACCTGGATAGAACCACTGAGCAGTGGCAAACAACTGTCACACTCCCCAACATACTAACTCCACACAATCAGCAATAGCATTGGTTGAAGATAAGTGTACCATCGACTCGATAGTAAACAAAGCCACCATGCCCCACGAGGGACAATTGGGGTCCTCGATGTGTCTTGCCCGAGGACACAATGCATTTGCCATAGGTGACAATAACTCCCATTGCAGTTGTATTGGTATATTGCCAAAGATCAGGCTAAGCCAATGGTTATTAATTACACATTAACTGATTAAATGTGCAAAAAAAAAAACCCAAACAACAGAAATTACATGCATTTGTAAACTACATACTCCATCAAAAATACATATTTTATCCACCGCCAAACCCCCTCCCATCTCCCCATTCTCCCACTTTCCTAACTTGGCCAAGCAAATTTGGCCAATTCTATCAATGATAATATAATGTTATCATAGTGTAAAGACTGAGAGTGCGGTGGCTCCTTGGTTCTGGATTCAGACTTCAAACCTTAAAGTCTTGACCAGGGGTAACTGTACTGTGGCCTTGGGTAAGGCACATCATCCCAATTGCCCCAATTTGTGGGGGCAAAGTGACACTGTGGACCAAGGTGTATTGCATGTTGATGGTGCTCTTGTCTTCGATCAATGCTAACCCTCCTTGCATGGAGTTAGTACATTTGGGAATCTGGCAGTTACTTGCTATTGATTGGTGGTTCTCTCCAGATAATCTGGCTTCCTCCACCCATAGAACTGCCTGACACAAAGTGATCCTGCCTGTCAAAAGTGATGTTAAACTCCAATAAATCAATAAATAATAGAAGGGAGATTTCTCTGAATTCCTTGCAATAGCATTTTCCCACACAGCAAGAACTGTTCTTCCTAATGGGTTAAGAATAGATCCATGTGACCTAATCTATGAGGCTGTCATATGAATTATATGCCATATGAAAGAAGCTGTACAAATGTAACAATTAAGAATATTCAGTCCCAAATAATATCAACTAACAAGATGAGACTCTGACACAATTTTCTGGAATGCTCTTAGAAAAAGTTCTCTATGTAACTATGCCAGTTAATATTGTGAAACAAAAGTATGTAAAATAAAAAAATTAACCTACCTAATTCACTTCATAATAACTTTACCTGACATAAAAAAACTCAAGAGGGGTACTTTCCTGGAAATTATATCTGTACAAACCACTACACTACCACTGAAAAAGGAAAAATATATGTTTTTAACATTTATTTAAGTTATCCTGCAAGTTGCTACATATTCCCACTTATACTTTTGCTTGTTATGGAGATTAGAGGCCAGAAGTTGCAATGAAAGCAAACACTGTTTTCTACTAAAAGTCTTATTACAGTAACTGCTATTTGGGTAAATACATTGGTTTTTCAAGAATGGCACAACTGATTATTAACACGGGACAGTATATCTTGAATTTACATTACCTACCCTATTTAGAATCACCATAATGTATACAGTTCTGGAAGCTCCCAGTGTGTCTTTTCTTTAAGAAAACAGCACACTATCAAAATCTGACAATATCACTCAAATACAGTCAGCTGAATTACACAATTGACTGCTCGCAAAATGGGTCAAAATGGTGTCATTTTGGGAATCAATTTCCTACTATTTCAGTGCATCGAGATCGATAAAACTATGATATAACATATAGGAATTCTTTATTTCACCACTGATGATTTTACAACATAAGATGAACATTCTGAAAAGCAAAAACATATGGGCTTCTTATCCCTTCTTTCAAAAGGCTTTCTCAAAGCAAATTTACAAAAAAAATTCTCCCATTTGTCACCTGCAAAATGTCAGCTCACAAACAGGACTGAATTAGTCATTAAACAAACATGTGACCTTGACCTTCAACTGAAATGTACTTGACAGTACACATTTCAAATCAAAACCATCAACATTATTATATTTTCAAATCATCCTCAATGAGCAGTATGTACTTAATCCACACCATTACAAAATAAAACTCTAGCCCAAAATAGCCAGTTGACTGAGGATATCCACTGACCTCTGGTGTGTATGACCTTTTCAATAGGAAATGAGACCTTAAGTGAAAAATAAAATCTGCCATGCTCTCTCAGAAATAGCACATGTGAATCTATTTAATTTCGAGGAAAAAAATGAAAGATACATGCAACAACTGTTAACTTAGTGCCATTAACGCCCATGGATAGTGGCAGACTAAACACTCTGATGTCCGCACTTTTATGTTTCTTTACACACTGATAATGTTTAGTTAGAGAAGGCAAGTTCTTCCATATTTCTCACTCTGATTAAAATGCTTTGTAGATCAAAGGTTTGCTTTGGATGAAAGCATGTATCATCTGTGCTTTTCTAATTCAGTCAAGGCAGTAGGCTTCAACCTCACATTTGGACATATCTAGACTTCAATTTATTTATTTATTTACTGGTGTTTAAGGTCACATATTTTTGCACAATAGCTAATTATGACCACAACATGAGTATCAACTCAAAACAAGGGGTGAGCGTTAATAAGCCATGTTGCCCATTTTAGAGAGGGTTTGCACCTCCCAAGCATTGGTGACTGGGTCCTATTTTACCAGTATAACAGAGCCTGTTTACCGCAGTGAACAGGCACTGCTTCACTTCCCGGGGTTCCCACGGGGAGAAACTTCAACTTAGATGGATGCACAGTTGGATCACCAAGGACAATAACTCTCATTGATTTATTTATTTATTTATTTATTTATTTATTTATTTATTTATTTATTGGTTTTAATGATACTTTCGACAGCCAGGGTCACCACCTGTCAGTTTTACAGGTGGAGAAAGCTGGAGTACCTGGATAGAACCACTGAGCTGTGGCAAACAACTGTCACACTCCCCAACATACTAACTCCACACAATCAGCAATAAGCATTCGTTGAAGATGAGTGTACCATCGACTCGATAGTAAACAAAGCCACCATGCCCCACGAGGAACAATTGGGGTCCTCGATGTGTCTTGCCTGAGGACACAATGCATTTGCGATAGGTGACAATAACTCCCATTGCAGTTGTATTGGTATATTGCCAAAGATCAGGCTAAGCCAATGGTTATTAATTACACATTAACTGATTAAATGTGCAAAAAAAACCCCAAACAATAGAAATTACATGCATTTGTAAACTACATACTCCATCAAAAATACATATTTCATCCACCGCCAAACCCCCTCCCATCTCCCCATTCTCCCACTTTCCTAACTTGGCCAAGCAAATTTGGCCAATTCTATCAATGATAATATAATGTTATCATAGTGGAAAGACTGGGAGTGCGGTGGCTCCTTGGTTCTGGATTCAGACTTCAAACCTTAAAGTCTTGACCAGGGGTAACTGTACTGTGGCCTTGGGTAAAGCACATCATCCCAATTGCCCATGTGGGGGCAAAGTGACACTGTGGACCAAAGTGTATTGCATGTTGATGGTGCTCTTGTCTTCGATCAATGCTAACCCTGCTTGCATGGAGTTAGTACATTTGGGAATCTGGCAGTTACTTGCCATTGATTGGTGGTTCTCTTCAGATAATCTGGCTTCCTCCACCTATAGAACTGCCTGACACAAAGTGATCCTGCCTGTCAAAAGTGTTGTTAAACTCCAATAAATCAATAAATAATAGAAGGGAGATTTCTCTGAATTCCTTGCAATAGCATTTTCCCACACAGCAAGAACTGTGCTTCCTAATGGGTTAAGAATAGAACCATGTGACCTAATCTATGAGGCTGTCATATGAATTATATGCCATATGAAAGAAGCTGTACAAATGTAACAATTAAGAATATTCAGTCCCAAATAATATCAACTAACAAGATGAGACTCTGACACAATTTTCTGGAATGCTCTTAGAAAAAGTTCTCTATGTAACTATGACAGTTAATATTGTGAAACAAAAGTATGTAAAATAAAAAAATTAACCTACCTAATTCTCTTCATAATAACTTTACCCGACATAAAAAAACTCAAGAGGGGTACTTTCCTGGAAATTGTATCTGTACAAACCACTACACTACCACTGAAAAAGGAAAAAAACTATGTTTTTAACATTTATTTAAGTTATCCTGCAAGTTGCTACATATTCCCACTTATACTTTTGCTTGTTATGGAGATTAGAAGCCAGAAGTTGCAATGAAAGCAAACACTGTTTTCTACTAAAAGACTTATTACTGTAACTGCTATTTGGGTGAATACATTGGTTTTTCAAGAATGGCACAACTGATCATTAACACGGGACAGTATATTTTGAATTTACATTACCTACCCTATTTAGAATCACCATAATGTATACAGTTCTGGAAGCTCCCAGTGTGTCTTTTCTTTAAGAAAACAGCACACTATCAAAATCTGACAATATCACTCAAATACAGTCAGCTGAATTACACAATTGACTGCTCGCAAAATGGGTCAAAATGGTGTCATTTTGGGAATCAATTTCCTACTATTTCAGTGCATCGAGATCGATAAAACTATGATATAACATATAGGAATTCTTTATTTCACCACTGATGATTTTACAACATAAGATGAACATTCTGAAAAGCAAAAACATATGGGCTTCTTATCCCTTCTTTCAAAAGGCTTTCTCAAAGCAAATTTACACAAAAATTCTCCCATTTGTCACCTGCAAAATGTCAGCTCACAAACAGGACTGAATTAGTCATTAAACAAACATGTGACCTTGACCTTCAACTGAAATGTACTTGACAGTACACATTTCAAATCAAAACCATCAACATTATTATATTTTCAAATCATCCTCAATGAGCAGTATGTACTTAATCCACACCATTACAAAATAAAACTCTAGCCCAAAATAGCCAGTTGACTGAGGATATCCACTGACCTCTGGTGTGTATGACCTTTTCAATAGGAAATGAGACCTTAAGTGAAAAATAAAATCTGCCATGCTCTCTCAGAAATAGCACATGTGAATCTATTTAATTTCGAGGAAAAAAATGAAAGATACATGCAACAACTGTTAACTTAGTGCCATTAACGCCCATGGATAGTGGCAGACTAAACACTCTGATGTCCGCACTTTTATGTTTCTTTACACACTGATAATGTTTAGTTAGAGAAGGCAAGTTCTTCCATATTTCTCACTCTGATTAAAATGCTTTGTAGATCAAAGGTTTGCTTTGGATGAAAGCATGTATCATCTGTGCTTTTCTAATTCAGTCAAGGCAGTAGGCTTCAACCTCGCATTTGGACATATCTAGACTTCAATTTATTTATTTATTTACTGGTGTTTAAGGTCACATATTTTTGCACAATAGCTAATTATGACCACAACATGAGTATCAACTCAAAACAAGGGGTGAGCGTTAATAAGCCATGTTGCCCATTTTAGAGAGGGTTTGCACCTCCCAAGCATTGGTGACTGGGTCCTATTTTACCAGTATAACAGAGCCTGTTTACCGCAGTGAACAGGCACTGCTTCACTTCCCGGGGTTCCCACGGGGAGAAACTTCAACTTAGATGGATGCACAGTTGGATCACCAAGGACAATAACTCTCATTGATTTATTTATTTATTTATTTATTTATTTATTTATTTATTTATTTATTTATTGGTTTTAATGATACTTTCGACAGCCAGGGTCACCACCTGTCAGTTTTACAGGTGGAGAAAGCTGGAGTACCTGGATAGAACCACTGAGCTGTGGCAAACAACTGTCACACTCCCCAACATACTAACTCCACACAATCAGCAATAAGCATTCGTTGAAGATGAGTGTACCATCGACTCGATAGTAAACAAAGCCACCATGCCCCACGAGGAACAATTGGGGTCCTCGATGTGTCTTGCCTGAGGACACAATGCATTTGCGATAGGTGACAATAACTCCCATTGCAGTTGTATTGGTATATTGCCAAAGATCAGGCTAAGCCAATGGTTATTAATTACACATTAACTGATTAAATGTGCAAAAAAAACCCCAAACAATAGAAATTACATGCATTTGTAAACTACATACTCCATCAAAAATACATATTTTATCCACCGCCAAACCCCCTCCCATCTCCCCATTCTCCCACTTTCCTAACTTGGCCAAGCAAATTTGGCCAATTCTATCAATGATAATATAATGTTATCATAGTGGAAAGACTGGGAGTGCGGTGGCTCCTTGGTTCTGGATTCAGACTTCAAACCTTAAAGTCTTGACCAGGGGTAACTGTACTGTGGCCTTGGGTAAGGCACATCATCCCAATTGCCCATGTGGGGGCAAAGTGACACTGTGGACCAAAGTGTATTGCATGTTGATGGTGCTCTTGTCTTCGATCAATGCTAACCCTGCTTGCATGGAGTTAGTACATTTGGGAATCTGGCAGTTACTTGCCATTGATTGGTGGTTCTCTTCAGATAATCTGGCTTCCTCCACCCATAGAACTGCCTGACACAAAGTGATCCTGCCTGTCAAAAGTGTTGTTAAACTCCAATAAATCAATAAATAATAGAAGGGAGATTTCTCTGAATTCCTTGCAATAGCATTTTCCCACACAGCAAGAACTGTGCTTCCTAATGGGTTAAGAATAGAACCATGTGACCTAATCTATGAGGCTGTCATATGAATTATATGCCATATGAAAGAAGCTGTACAAATGTAACAATTAAGAATATTCAGTCCCAAATAATATCAACTAACAAGATGAGACTCTGACACAATTTTCTGGAATGCTCTTAGAAAAAGTTCTCTATGTAACTATGCCAGTTAATATTGTGAAACAAAAGTATGTAAAATAAAAAAATTAACCTACCTAATTCTCTTCATAATAACTTTACCCGACATAAAAAAACTCAAGAGGGGTACTTTCCTGGAAATTGTATCTGTACAAACCACTACACTACCACTGAAAAAGGAAAAAAACTATGTTTTTAACATTTATTTAAGTTATCCTGCAAGTTGCTACATATTCCCACTTATACTTTTGCTTGTTATGGAGATTAGAAGCCAGAAGTTGCAATGAAAGCAAACACTGTTTTCTACTAAAAGACTTATTACTGTAACTGCTATTTGGGTGAATACATTGGTTTTTCAAGAATGGCACAACTGATCATTAACACGGGACAGTATATTTTGAATTTACATTACCTACCCTATTTAGAATCACCATAATGTATACAGTTCTGGAAGCTCCCAGTGTGTCTTTTCTTTAAGAAAACAGCACACTATCAAAATCTGACAATATCACTCAAATACAGTCAGCTGAATTACACAATTGACTGCTCGCAAAATGGGTCAAAATGGTGTCATTTTGGGGATCAATTTCCTACTATTTCAGTGCATCGAGATCGATAAAACTATGATATAACATATAGGAATTCTTTATTTCACCACTGATGATTTTACAACATAAGATGAACATTCTGAAAAGCAAAAACATATGGGCTTCTTATCCCTTCTTTCAAAAGGCTTTCTCAAAGTAAATTTACACAAAAATTCTCCCATTTGTCACCTGCAAAATGTCAGCTCACAAACAGGACTTAATTAGTTATTAAACAAACATGTGACCTTGACCTTCAACTGAAATGCACTTGACAGTACACATTTCAAATCAAAACCATCAACATTATTATATTTTCAAATCATCCTCAATGAGTAGTATGTACTTAATCCACACCATTACAAAATAAAACTCTAGCCCAAAATAGCCAGTTGACTGAGGATATCCACTGACCTCTGGTGTGTATGACCTTTTCAATAGGAAATGAGACCTTAAGTGAAAAATAAAATCTGCCATGCTCTCTCAGAAATAGCACATGTGAATCTATTTAATTTTGAGGAAAAAAATGAAAGATACATGCAACAACTGTTAACTTAGTGCCATTAAGGCCCATGGATAGTGGCAGACTAAACACTCTGATGTCCACACTTTTATGTTTCTTTACACAATGATAATGTTTAGTTAGAGAAGGCATGTTCTTCCATATTTCTCACTCTGATTAAAACGCTTTGTAGATCAAAGGTTTGCTTTAGATGAAAGCATGTAACATCTGTGCTTTTCTAATTCAGTCAAGGCAGTAGGCTTCAACCTCACATTAGGACATAGCTAGACTTCAATTTATTTATTTATTTACTGGTGTTTAAGGTCACATATTTTTGCACAATAGCTAATTATGACCACAACATGAGTATCAACTCAAAACCAGGGGTGAGCGTTAATAAGCCATGTTGCCCATTTTAGAGAGGGTTTGCACCTCCCAAGCATTGGTGACTGGGTCCTATTTTACCAGTAAAACAGAGCCTGTTTAGCGCAGTGAACAGGCACTGCTTCACTTCCCGGTGTTCCCACGGGGAGAAACTTCAACTTAGATGGATGCACAGTTGGATCACCAAGGACAATAACTCTCATTGATTTATTTATTTATTTATTTATTTATTTATTTATTTATTTATTTATTTATTTATTGGTTTTAATGATACTTTCGACAGCCAAGGTCACCACCTGTCAGTTTTACAGGTGGAGAAAGCTGGAGTACCTGGATAGAACCACTGAGCAGTGGCAAACAACTGTCACACTCCCCAACATACTAACTCCACACAATCAGCAATAGCATTGGTTGAAGGTAAGTGTACCAACGACTCGACAGTAAACAAAGCCACCATGCCCCACGAGGGACAATTGGGGTCCTCGATGTGTCTTGCCCGAGGACACAATGCATTTGCCATAGGTGACAATAACTCCCATTGCAGTTGTATTGGTATATTGCCAAAGATCAGGCTAAGCCAATGGTTATTAATTACACATTAACTGATTAAATGTGCAAAAAAAATCCCAAACAACAGAAATTACATGCATTTGTAAACTACATACTCCATCAAAAATACATATTTTATCCACCGCCAAACCCCCTCCCATCTCCCCATTCTCCCACTTTCCTAACTTGGCCAAGCAAATTTGGCCAATTCTATCAATGATAATATAATGTTATCATAGTGTAAAGACTGAGAGTGCGGTGGCTCCTTGGTTCTGGATTCAGACTTCAAACCTTAAAGTCTTGACCAAGGGTAACTGTACTGTGGCCTTGGGTAAGGCACATCATCCCAATTGCCCCAATTTGTGGGGGCAAAGTGACACTGTGGACCAAGGTGTATTGCATGTTGATGGTGCTCTTGTCTTCGATCAATGCTAACCCTGCTTGCATGGAGTTAGTACATTTGGGAATCTGGCAGTTACTTGCCATTGATTTGTGGTTCTCTCCAGATAATCTGGCTTCCTCCACCCATAGAACTGCCTGACACAAAGTGATCCTGCCTGTCAAAAGTGTTGTTAAACTCCAATAAATCAATAAATAATAGAAGGGAGATTTCTCTGAATTCCTTGCAATAGCATTTTCCCACACAGCAAGAACTGTTCTTCCTAATGGGTTAAGAATAGATCCATGTGACCTAATCTATGAGGCTGTCATATGAATTATATGCCATATGAAAGAAGCTGTACAAATGTAACAATTAAGAATATTCAGTCCCAAATAATATCAACTAACAAGATGAGACTCTGACACAATTTTCAGGAATGCTCTTAGAAAAAGTTCTCTATGTAACTATGCCAGTTAATATTGTGAAACAAAAGTATGTAAAATAAAAAAATTAACCTACCTAATTCTCTTCATAATAACTTTACCTGACATAAAAAAACTCAAGAGGGGTACTTTCCTGAAAATTATATCTGTACAAACCACTACACTACCACTGAAAAAGGAAAAATATATGTTTCTAACATTTATTTAAGTTATCCTGCAAGTTGCTACATATTCCCACTTATACTTTTGCTTGTTATGGAGATTAGAGGCCAGAAGTTGCAATGAAAGCAAACACTGTTTTCTACTAAAAGTCTTATTACAGTAACTGCTATTTGGGTAAATACATTGGTTTTTCAAGAATGGCACAACTGATTATTAACACGGGACAGTATATCTTGAATTTACATTACCTACCCTATTTAGAATCACCATAATGTATACAGTTCTGGAAGCTCCCAGTGTGTCTTTTCTTTAAGAAAACAGCACACTATCAAAATCTGACAATATCACTCAAATACAGTCAGCTGAATTACACAATTGACTGCTCGCAAAATGGGTCAAAATGGTGTCATTTTGGGAATCAATTTCCTACTATTTCAGTGCAACGAGATCGATAAAACTATGATATAACATATAGGAATTCTTTATTTCACCACTGATGATTTTACAACATAAGATGAACATTCTGAAAAGCAAAAACATATGGGCTTCTTATCCCTTCTTTCAAAAGGCTTTCTCAAAGCAAATTTACACAAAAATTCTCCCATTTGTCACCTGCAAAACGTCAGCTCACAAACAGGACTGAATTAGTCATTAAACAAACATGTGACCTTGACCTTCAACTGAAATGTACTTGACAGTACACATTTCAAATCAAAACCATCAACATTATTATATTTTCAAATCATCCTCAATGAGCAGTATGTACTTAATCCACACCATTACAAAATAAAACTCTAGCCCAAAATAGCCAGTTGACTGAGGATATCCACTGACCTCTGGTGTGTATGACCTTTTCAATAGGAAATGAGACCTTAAGTGAAAAATAAAATCTGCCATGCTCTCTCAGAAATAGCACATGTGAATCTATTTAATTTCGAGGAAAAAAATGAAAGATACATGCAACAACTGTTAACTTAGTGCCATTAAGGCCCATGGATAGTGGCAGACTAAACACTCTGATGTCCGCACTTTTATGTTTCTTTACACACTGATAATGTTTAGTTAGAGAAGGCATGTTCTTCCATATTTCTCACTCTGATTAAAATGCTTTGTAGATCAAAGGTTTGCTTTGGATGAAAGCATGTATCATCTGTGCTTTTCTAATTCAGTCAAGGCAGTAGGCTTCAACCTCACATTTGGACATATCTAGACTTCAATTTATTTATTTATTTACTGGTGCTTAAGGTCACATATTTTTGCACAATAGCTAATTATGACCACAACATGAGTATCAACTCAAAACAAGGGGTGAGCGTTAATAAGCCATGTTGCCCATTTTAGAGAGGGTTTGCACCTCCCAAGCATTGGTGACTGGGTCCTATTTTACCAGTAAAACAGAGCCTGTTTACCGCAGTGAACAGGCACTGCTTCACTTCCCGGGGTTCCCACGGGGAGAAACTTCAACTTAGATGGATGCACAGTTGGATCACCAAGGACAATAACTCGCATTTATTTATTTATTTATTTATTTATTTATTTATTTATTTATTGGTTTTAATGATACTTTCGACAGCCAGGGTCACCACCTCTCAGTTTTACAGGTGGAGAAAGCTGGAGTACCTGGATAGAACCACTGAGCTGTGGCAAACAACTGTCACACACACCAACATACTAACTCCACACAATCAGCAATAAGCATTCGTTGAAGATGAGTGTACCATCGACTCGATAGTAAACAAAGCCACCATGCCCCATGAGGAACAATTGGGGTCCTCGATGTGTCTTGCCTGAGGACACAATGCATTTGCGATAGGTGACAATAACTCCCATTGCAGTTGTATTGGTATATTGCCAAAGATCAGGCTAAGCCAATGGTTATTAATTACACATTAACTGATTAAATGTGCAAAAAAAACCCCCAAACAACAGAAATTACATGCATTTGTAAACTACATACTCCATCAAAAATACATATTTCATCCACCGCCAAACCCCCTCCCATCTCCCCATTCTCCCACTTTCCTAACTTGGCCAAGCAAATTTGGCCAATTCTATCAATGATAATATAATGTTATCATAGTGGAAAGACTGGGAGTGCGGTGGCTCCTTGGTTCTGGATTCAGACTTCAAACCTTAAAGTCTTGACCAGGGGTAACTGTACTGTGGCCTTGGGTAAGGCACATCATCCCAATTGCCCATGTGGGGGCAAAGTGACACTGTGGACCAAAGTGTATTGCATGTTGATGGTGCTCTTGTCTTCGATCAATGCTAACCCTGCTTGCATGGAGTTAGTACATTTGGGAATCTGGCAGTTACTTGCCATTGATTGGTGGTTCTCTTCAGATAATCTGGCTTCCTCCACCCATAGAACTGCCTGACACAAAGTGATCCTGCCTGTCAAAAGTGTTGTTAAACTCCAATAAATCAATAAATAAAAGAAGGGAGATTTCTCTGAATTCCTTGCAATAGCATTTTCCCACACAGCAAGAACTGTGCTTCCTAATGGGTTAAGAATAGAACCATGTGACCTAATCTATGAGGCTGTCATATGAATTATATGCCATATGAAAGAAGCTGTACAAATGTAACAATTAAGAATATTCAGTCCCAAATAATATCAACTAACAAGATGAGACTCTGACACAATTTTCTGGAATGCTCTTAGAAAAAGTTCTCTATGTAACTATGCCAGTTAATATTGTGAAACAAAAGTATGTAAAATAAAAAAATTAACCTACCTAATTCTCTTCATAATAACTTTACCTGACATAAAAAAACTCAAGAGGGGTACTTTCCTGGAAATTGTATCTGTACAAACCACTACACTACCACTGAAAAAGGAAAAAAACTATGTTTTTAACATTTATTTAAGTTATCCTGCAAGTTGCTACATATTCCCACTTATACTTTTGCTTGTTATGGAGATTAGAAGCCAGAAGTTGCAATGAAAGCAAACACTGTTTTCTACTAAAAGACTTATTACTGTAACTGCTATTTGGGTGAATACATTGGTTTTTCAAGAATGGCACAACTGATCATTAACACGGGACAGTATATTTTGAATTTACATTACCTACCCCATTTAGAATCACCATAATGTATACAGTTCTGGAAGCTCCCAGTGTGTCTTTTCTTTAAGAAAACAGCACACTATCAAAATCTGACAATATCACTCAAATACAGTCAGCTGAATTACACAATTGACTGCTCGCAAAATGGGTCAAAATGGTGTCATTTTGGGGATCAATTTCCTACTATTTCAGTGCATCGAGATCGATAAAACTATGATATAACATATAGGAATTCTTTATTTCACCACTGATGATTTTACAACATAAGATGAACATTCTGAAAAGCAAAAACATATGGGCTTCTTATCCCTTCTTTCAAAAGGCTTTCTCAAAGTAAATTTACACAAAAATTCTCCCATTTGTCACCTGCAAAATGTCAGCTCACAAACAGGACTTAATTAGTTATTAAACAAACATGTGACCTTGACCTTCAACTGAAATGCACTTGACAGTACACATTTCAAATCAAAACCATCAACATTATTATATTTTCAAATCATCCTCAATGAGTAGTATGTACTTAATACACACCATTACAAAATAAAACTCTAGCCCAAAATAGCCAGTTGACTGAGGATATCCACTGACCTCTGGTGTGTATGACCTTTTCAATAGGAAATGAGACCTTAAGTGAAAAATAAAATCTGCCATGCTCTCTCAGAAATAGCACATGTGAATCTATTTAATTTTGAGGAAAAAAATGAAAGATACATGCAACAACTGTTAACTTAGTGCCATTAAGGCCCATGGATAGTGGCAGACTAAACACTCTGATGTCCACACTTTTATGTTTCTTTACACAATGATAATGTTTAGTTAGAGAAGGCATGTTCTTCCATATTTCTCACTCTGATTAAAACACTTTGTAGATCAAAGGTTTGCTTTAGATGAAAGCATGTAACATCTGTGCTTTTCTAATTCAGTCAAGGCAGTAGGCTTCAACCTCACATTAGGACATAGCTAGACTTCAATTTATTTATTTATTTACTGGTGTTTAATGTCACATATTTTTGCACAATAGCTAATTATGACCACAACATGAGTATCAACTCAAAACCAGGGGTGAGCGTTAATAAGCCATGTTGCCCATTTTAGAGAGGGTTTGCACCTCCCAAGCATTGGTGACTGGGTCCTATTTTACCAGTAAAACAGAGCCTGTTTAGCGCAGTGAACAGGCACTGCTTCACTTCCCGGTGTTCCCACGGGGAGAAACTTCAACTTAGATGGATGCACAGTTGGATCACCAAGGACAATAACTCTCATTGATTTATTTATTTATTTATTTATTTATTTATTTATTTATTTATTTATTTATTGGTTTTAATGATACTTTCGACAGCCAAGGTCACCACCTGTCAGTTTTACAGGTGGAGAAAGCTGGAGTACCTGGATAGAACCACTGAGCAGTGGCAAACAACTGTCACACTCCCCAACATACTAACTCCACACAATCAGCAATAGCATTGGTTGAAGATAAGTGTACCAACGACTCGACAGTAAACAAAGCCACCATGCCCCACGAGGGACAATTGGGGTCCTCGATGTGTCTTGCCCGAGGACACAATGCATTTGCCATAGGTGACAATAACTCCCATTGCAGTTGTATTGGTATATTGCCAAAGATCAGGCTAAGCCAATGGTTATTAATTACACATTAACTGATTAAATGTGCAAAAAAAAACCCCAAACAACAGAAATTACATGCATTTGTAAACTACATACTCCATCAAAAATACATATTTTATCCACCGCCAAACCCCCTCCCATCTCCCCATTCTCCCACTTTCCTAACTTGGCCAAGCAAATTTGGCCAATTCTATCAATGATAATATAATGTTATCATAGTGTAAAGACTGAGAGTGCGGTGGCTCCTTGGTTCTGGATTCAGACTTCAAACCTTAAAGTCTTGACCAAGGGTAACTGTACTGTGGCCTTGGGTAAGGCACATCATCCCAATTGCCCCAATTTGTGGGGGCAAAGTGACACTGTGGACCAAGGTGTATTGCATGTTGATGGTGCTCTTGTCTTCGATCAATGCTAACCCTGCTTGTATGGAGTTAGTACATTTGGGAATCTGGCAGTTACTTGCCATTGATTGGTGGTTCTCTCCAGATAATCTGGCTTCCTCCACCCATAGAACTGCCTGACACAAAGTGATCCTGCCTGTCAAAAGTGTTGTTAAACTCCAATAAATCAATAAATAATAGAAGGGAGATTTCTCTGAATTCCTTGCAATAGCATTTTCCCACACAGCAAGAACTGTTCTTCCTAATGGGTTAAGAATAGATCCATGTGACCTAATCTATGAGGCTGTCATATGAATTATATGCCATATGAAAGAAGCTGTACAAATGTAACAATTAAGAATATTCAGTCCCAAATAATATCAACTAACAAGATGAGACTCTGACACAATTTTCTGGAATGCTCTTAGAAAAAGTTCTCTATGTAACTATGCCAGTTAATATTGTGAAACAAAAGTATGTAAAATAAAAAAATTAACCTACCTAATTCTCTTCATAATAACTTTACCTGACATAAAAAAACTCAAGAGGGGTACTTTCCTGGAAATTATATCTGTACAAACCACTACACTACCACTGAAAAAGGAAAAATATATGTTTTTAACATTTATTTCAGTTATCCTGCAAGTTGCTACATATTCCCACTTATACTTTTGCTTGTTATGGAGATTAGAGGCCAGAAGTTGCAATGAAAGCAAACACTGTTTTCTACTAAAAGTCTTATTACAGTAACTGCTATTTGGGTAAATACATTGGTTTTTCAAGAATGGCACAACTGATTATTAACACGGGACAGTATATCTTGAATTTACATTACCTACCCTATTTAGAATCACCATAATGTATACAGTTCTGGAAGCTCCCAGTGTGTCTTTTCTTTAAGAAAACAGCACACTATCAAAATCTGACAATATCACTCAAATACAGTCAGCTGAATTACACAATTGACTGCTCGCAAAATGGGTCAAAATGGTGTCATTTTTGGGAATCAATTTCCTACTATTTCAGTGCATCGAGATCGATAAAACTATGATATAACATATAGGAATTCTTTATTTCACCACTGATGATTTTACAACATAAGATGAACATTCTGAAAAGCAAAAACATATGGGCTTCTTATCCCTTCTTTCAAAAGGCTTTCTCAAAGCAAATTTACACAAAAATTCTCCCATTTGTCACCTGCAAAATGTCAGCTCACAAACAGGACTGAATTAGTCATTAAACAAACATGTGACCTTGACCTTCAACTGAAGTGCACTATACAGTACACATTTCAAATCAAAACCATCAACATTATTATATTTTCAAATCATCCTCAATGAGCAGTACGTACTTAATCCACACCATTACAAAATAAAACTCTAGCCCAAAATAGCCAGTTGACTGAGGATATCCACTGACCTCTGGTGTGTATGACCTTTTCAATAGGAAATGAGACCTTAAGTGAAAAATAAAATCTGCCATGCTCTCTCAGAAATAGCACATGTGAATCTATTTAATTTTGAGGAAAAAAATGAAAGATACATGCAACAACTGTTAACTTAGTGCCATTAAGGCCCATGGATAGTGGCAGACTAAACACTCTGATGTCCACACTTTTATGTTTCTTTACACAATGATAATGTTTAGTTAGAGAAGGCATGTTCTTCCATATTTCTCACTCTGATTAAAACACTTTGTAGATCAAAGGTTTGCTTTAGATGAAAGCATGTAACATCTGTGCTTTTCTAATTCAGTCAAGGCAGTAGGCTTCAACCTCACATTAGGACATAGCTAGACTTCAATTTATTTATTTATTTACTGGTGTTTAAGGTCACATATTTTTGCACAATAGCTAATTATGACCACAACATGAGTATCAACTCAAAACCAGGGGTGAGCGTTAATAAGCCATGTTGCCCATTTTAGAGAGGGTTTGCACCTCCCAAGCATTGGTGACTGGGTCCTATTTTACCAGTAAAACAGAGCCTGTTTACCGCAGTGAACAGGCACTGCTTCACTTCCCGGTGTTCCCACGGGGAGAAACTTCAACTTAGATGGATGCACAGTTGGATCACCAAGGACAATAACTCTCATTGATTTATTTATTTATTTATTTATTTATTTATTTATTTATTGGTTTTAATGATACTTTCGACAGCCAAGGTCACCACCTGTCAGTTTTACAGGTGGAGAAAGCTGGAGTACCTGGATAGAACCACTGAGCAGTGGCAAACAACTGTCACACTCCCCAACATACTAACTCCACACAATCAGCAATAGCATTGGTTGAAGATAAGTGTACCAACGACTCGACAGTAAACAAAGCCACCATGCCCCACGAGGGACAATTGGGGTCCTCGATGTGTCTTGCCCGAGGACACAATGCATTTGCCATAGGTGACAATAACTCCCATTGCAGTTGTATTGGTATATTGCCAAAGATCAGGCTAAGCCAATGGTTATTAATTACACATTAACTGATTAAATGTGCAAAAAAAACCCCAAACAACAGAAATTACATGCATTTGTAAACTACATACTCCATCAAAAATACATATTTTATCCACCGCCAAACCCCCTCCCATCTCCCCATTCTCCCACTTTCCTAACTTGGCCAAGCAAATTTGGCCAATTCTATCAATGATAATATAATGTTATCATAGTGTAAAGACTGAGAGTGCGGTGGCTCCTTGGTTCTGGATTCAGACTTCAAACCTTAAAGTCTTGACCAAGGGTAACTGTACTGTGGCCTTGGGTAAGGCACATCATCCCAATTGCCCCAATTTGTGGGGGCAAAGTGACACTGTGGACCAAGGTGTATTGCATGTTGATGGTGCTCTTGTCTTCGATCAATGCTAACCCTGCTTGCATGGAGTTAGTACATTTGGGAATCTGGCAGTTACTTGCCATTGATTGGTGGTTCTCTCCAGATAATCTGGCTTCCTCCACCCATAGAACTGCCTGACACAAAGTAATATTCAGTCCCAAATAATATCAACTAACAAGATGAGACTCTGACACAATTTTCTGGAATGCTCTTAGAAAAAGTTCTCTATGTAACTATGCCAGTTAATATTGTGAAACAAAAGTATGTAAAATAAAAAAATTAACCTACCTAATTCTCTTCATAATAACTTTACCTGACATAAAAAAACTCAAGAGGGGTACTTTCCTGGAAATTATATCTGTACAAACCACTACACTACCACTGAAAAAGGAAAAATATATGTTTTTAACATTTATTTCAGTTATCCTGCAAGTTGCTACATATTCCCACTTATACTTTTGCTTGTTATGGAGATTAGAGGCCAGAAGTTGCAATGAAAGCAAACACTGTTTTCTACTAAAAGTCTTATTACAGTAACTGCTATTTGGGTAAATACATTGGTTTTTCAAGAATGGCACAACTGATTATTAACACGGGACAGTATATCTTGAATTTACATTACCTACCCTATTTAGAATCACCATAATGTATACAGTTCTGGAAGCTCCCAGTGTGTCTTTTCTTTAAGAAAACAGCACACTATCAAAATCTGACAATATCACTCAAATACAGTCAGCTGAATTACACAATTGACTGCTCGCAAAATGGGTCAAAATGGTGTCATTTTGGGAATCAATTTCCTACTATTTCAGTGCATCGAGATCGATAAAACTATGATATAACATATAGGAATTCTTTATTTCACCACTGATGATTTTACAACATAAGATGAACATTCTGAAAAGCAAAAACATATGGGCTTCTTATCCCTTCTTTCAAAAGGCTTTCTCAAAGCAAATTTACACAAAAATTCTCCCATTTGTCACCTGCAAAATGTCAGCTCACAAACAGGACTGAATTAGTCATTAAACAAACATGTGACCTTGACCTTCAACTGAAGTGCACTATACAGTACACATTTCAAATCAAAACCATCAACATTATTATATTTTCAAATCATCCTCAATGAGCAGTACGTACTTAATCCACACCATTACAAAATAAAACTCTAGCCCAAAATAGCCAGTTGACTGAGGATATCCACTGACCTCTGGTGCGTATGACCTTTTCAATAGGAAATGAGACCTTAAGTGAAAAATAAAATCTGCCATGCTCTCTCAGAAATAGCACATGTGAATCTATTTAATTTTGAGGAAAAAAATGAAAGATACATGCAACAACTGTTAACTTAGTGCCATTAAGGCCCATGGATAGTGGCAGACTAAACACTCTGATGTCCACACTTTTATGTTTCTTTACACAATGATAATGTTTAGTTAGAGAAGGCATGTTCTTCCATATTTCTCACTCTGATTAAAACGCTTTGTAGATCAAAGGTTTGCTTTAGATGAAAGCATGTAACATCTGTGCTTTTCTAATTCAGTCAAGGCAGTAGGCTTCAACCTCACATTAGGACATAGCTAGACTTCAATTTATTTATTTATTTACTGGTGTTTAAGGTCACATATTTTTGCACAATAGCTAATTATGACCACAACATGAGTATCAACTCAAAACCAGGGGTGAGCGTTAATAAGCCATGTTGCCCATTTTAGAGAGGGTTTGCACCTCCCAAGCATTGGTGACTGGGTCCTATTTTACCAGTAAAACAGAGCCTGTTTAGCGCAGTGAACAGGCACTGCTTCACTTCCCGGTGTTCCCACGGGGAGAAACTTCAACTTAGATGGATGCACAGTTGGATCACCAAGGACAATAACTCTCATTGATTTATTTATTTATTTATTTATTTATTTATTTATTTATTTATTTATTTATTGGTTTTAATGATACTTTCGACAGCCAAGGTCACCACCTGTCAGTTTTACAGGTGGAGAAAGCTGGAGTACCTGGATAGAACCACTGAGCAGTGGCAAACAACTGTCACACTCCCCAACATACTAACTCCACACAATCAGCAATAGCATTGGTTGAAGGTAAGTGTACCAACGACTCGACAGTAAACAAAGCCACCATGCCCCACGAGGGACAATTGGGGTCCTCGATGTGTCTTGCCCGAGGACACAATGCATTTGCCATAGGTGACAATAACTCCCATTGCAGTTGTATTGGTATATTGCCAAAGATCAGGCTAAGCCAATGGTTATTGATTACACATTAACTGATTAAATGTGCAAAAAAAATCCCAAACAACAGAAATTACATGCATTTGTAAACTACATACTCCATCAAAAATACATATTTTATCCACCGCCAAACCCCCTCCCATCTCCCCATTCTCCCACTTTCCTAACTTGGCCAAGCAAATTTGGCCAATTCTATCAATGATAATATAATGTTATCATAGTGTAAAGACTGAGAGTGCAGTGGCTCCTTGGTTCTGGATTCAGACTTCAAACCTTAAAGTCTTGACCAAGGGTAACTGTACTGTGGCCTTGGGTAAGGCACATCATCCCAATTGCCCCAATTTGTGGGGGCAAAGTGACACTGTGGACCAAGGTGTATTGCATGTTGATGGTGCTCTTGTCTTCGATCAATGCTAACCCTGCTTGCATGGAGTTAGTACATTTGGGAATCTGGCAGTTACTTGCCATTGATTGGTGGTTCTCTCCAGATAATCTGGCTTCCTCCACCCATAGAACTGCCTGACACAAAGTGATCCTGCCTGTCAAAAGTGTTGTTAAACTCCAATAAATCAATAAATAATAGAAGGGAGATTTCTCTGAATTCCTTGCAATAGCATTTTCCCACACAGCAAGAACTGTTCTTCCTAATGGGTTAAGAATAGATCCATGTGACCTAATCTATGAGGCTGTCATATGAATTATATGCCATATGAAAGAAGCTGTACAAATGTAACAATTAAGAATATTCAGTCCCAAATAATATCAACTAACAAGATGAGACTCTGACACAATTTTCTGGAATGCTCTTAGAAAAAGTTCTCTATGTAACTATGCCAGTTAATATTGTGAAACAAAAGTATGTAAAATAAAAAAATTAACCTACCTAATTCTCTTCATAATAACTTTACCTGACATAAAAAAACTCAAGAGGGGTACTTTCCTGGAAATTGTATCTGTACAAACCACTACACTACCACTGAAAAAGGAAAAAAAACTATGTTTTTAACATTTACTTAAGTTATCCTGCAAGTTGCTACATATTCCCACTTATACTTTTGCTTGTTATGGAGATTAGAAGCCAGAAGTTGCAATGAAAGCAAACACTGTTTTCTACTAAAAGACTTATTACTGTGACTGCTATTTGGGTGAATACATTGGTTTTTCAAGAATGGCACAACTGATCATTAACACGGGACAGTATATTTTGAATTTACATTACCTACCCCATTTAGAATCACCATAATGTATACAGTTCTGGAAGCTCCCAGTGTGTCTTTTCTTTAAGAAAACAGCACACTATCAAAATCTGACAATATCACTCAAATACAGTCAGCTGAATTACACAATTGACTGCTCGCAAAATGGGTCAAAATGGTGTCATTTTGGGGATCAATTTCCTACTATTTCAGTGCATCGAGATCGATAAAACTATGATATAACATATAGGAATTCTTTATTTCACCACTGATGATTTTACAACATAAGATGAACATTCTGAAAAGCAAAAACATATGGGCTTCTTATCCCTTCTTTCAAAAGGCTTTCTCAAAGTAAATTTACACAAAAATTCTCCCATTTGTCACCTGCAAAATGTCAGCTCACAAACAGGACTTAATTAGTTATTAAACAAACATGTGACCTTGACCTTCAACTGAAATGCACTTGACAGTACACATTTCAAATCAAAACCATCAACATTATTATATTTTCAAATCATCCTCAATGAGTAGTATGTACTTAATCCACACCATTACAAAATAAAACTCTAGCCCAAAATAGCCAGTTGACTGAGGATATCCACTGACCTCTGGTGTGTATGACCTTTTCAATAGGAAATGAGACCTTAAGTGAAAAATAAAATCTGCCATGCTCTCTCAGAAATAGCACATGTGAATCTATTTAATTTTGAGGAAAAAAATGAAAGATACATGCAACAACTGTTAACTTAGTGCCATTAAGGCCCATGGATAGTGGCAGACT
The DNA here is from genome assembly GCA_031216915.1 of Pictodentalium vernedei. Lineage (NCBI taxonomy): Eukaryota > Metazoa > Mollusca > Scaphopoda > Dentaliida > Dentaliidae > Pictodentalium > Pictodentalium vernedei. Next base: position 590,967,002 of record CM062296.1, on the reverse strand, counting down.
AAACACTCTGATGTCCACACTTTTATGTTTCTTTACACAATGATAATGTTTAGTTAGAGAAGGCATGTTCTTCCATATTTCTCACTCTGATTAAAACACTTTGTAGATCAAAGGTTTGCTTTAGATGAAAGCATGTAACATCTGTGCTTTTCTAATTCAGTCAAGGCAGTAGGCTTCAACCTCACATTAGGACATAGCTAGACTTCAATTTATTTATTTATTTACTGGTGTTTAAGGTCACATATTTTTGCACAATAGCTAATTATGACCACAACATGAGTATCAACTCAAAACCAGGGGTGAGCGTTAATAAGCCATGTTGCCCATTTTAGAGAGGGTTTGCACCTCCCAAGCATTGGTGACTGGGTCCTATTTTACCAGTAAAACAGAGCCTGTTTACCGCAGTGAACAGGCACTGCTTCACTTCCCGGTGTTCCCACGGGGAGAAACTTCAACTTAGATGGATGCACAGTTGGATCACCAAGGACAATAACTCTCATTGATTTATTTATTTATTTATTTATTTATTTATTTATTTATTTATTGGTTTTAATGATACTTTCGACAGCCAAGGTCACCACCTGTCAGTTTTACAGGTGGAGAAAGCTGGAGTACCTGGATAGAACCACTGAGCAGTGGCAAACAACTGTCACACTCCCCAACATACTAACTCCACACAATCAGCAATAGCATTGGTTGAAGATAAGTGTACCAACGACTCGACAGTAAACAAAGCCACCATGCCCCACGAGGGACAATTGGGGTCCTCGATGTGTCTTGCCCGAGGACACAATGCATTTGCCATAGGTGACAATAACTCCCATTGCAGTTGTATTGGTATATTGCCAAAGATCAGGCTAAGCCAATGGTTATTAATTACACATTAACTGATTAAATGTGCAAAAAAAACCCCAAACAACAGAAATTACATGCATTTGTAAACTACATACTCCATCAAAAATACATATTTTATCCACCGCCAAACCCCCTCCCATCTCCCCATTCTCCCACTTTCCTAACTTGGCCAAGCAAATTTGGCCAATTCTATCAATGATAATATAATGTTATCATAGTGTAAAGACTGAGAGTGCGGTGGCTCCTTGGTTCTGGATTCAGACTTCAAACCTTAAAGTCTTGACCAAGGGTAACTGTACTGTGGCCTTGGGTAAGGCACATCATCCCAATTGCCCCAATTTGTGGGGGCAAAGTGACACTGTGGACCAAGGTGTATTGCATGTTGATGGTGCTCTTGTCTTCGATCAATGCTAACCCTGCTTGCATGGAGTTAGTACATTTGGGAATCTGGCAGTTACTTGCCATTGATTGGTGGTTCTCTCCAGATAATCTGGCTTCCTCCACCCATAGAACTGCCTGACACAAAGTGATCCTGCCTGTCAAAAGTGTTGTTAAACTCCAATAAATCAATAAATAATAGAAGGGAGATTTCTCTGAATTCCTTGCAATAGCATTTTCCCACACAGCAAGAACTGTTCTTCCTAATGGGTTAAGAATAGATCCATGTGACCTAATCTATGAGGCTGTCATATGAATTATATGCCATATGAAAGAAGCTGTACAAATGTAACAATTAAGAATATTCAGTCCCAAATAATATCAACTAACAAGATGAGACGCTGACACAATTTTCTGGAATGCTCTTAGAAAAAGTTCTCTATGTAACTATGCCAGTTAATATTGTGAAACAAAAGTATGTAAAATAAAAAAATTAACCTACCTAATTCTCTTCATAATAACTTTACCTGACATAAAAAAACTCAAGAGGGGTACTTTCCTGGAAATTATATCTGTACAAACCACTACACTACCACTGAAAAAGGAAAAATATATGTTTTTAACATTTATTTCAGTTATCCTGCAAGTTGCTACATATTCCCACTTATACTTTTGCTTGTTATGGAGATTAGAGGCCAGAAGTTGCAATGAAAGCAAACACTGTTTTCTACTAAAAGTCTTATTACAGTAACTGCTATTTGGGTAAATACATTGGTTTTTCAAGAATGGCACAACTGATTATTAACACGGGACAGTATATCTTGAATTTACATTACCTACCCTATTTAGAATCACCATAATGTATACAGTTCTGGAAGCTCCCAGTGTGTCTTTTCTTTAAGAAAACAGCACACTATCAAAATCTGACAATATCACTCAAATACAGTCAGCTGAATTACACAATTGACTGCTCGCAAAATGGGTCAAAATGGTGTCATTTTGGGAATCAATTTCCTACTATTTCAGTGCATCGAGATCGATAAAACTATGATATAACATATAGGAATTCTTTATTTCACCACTGATGATTTTACAACATAAGATGAACATTCTGAAAAGCAAAAACATATGGGCTTCTTATCCCTTCTTTCAAAAGGCTTTCTCAAAGCAAATTTACACAAAAATTCTCCCATTTGTCACCTGCAAAATGTCAGCTCACAAACAGGACTGAATTAGTCATTAAACAAACATGTGACCTTGACCTTCAACTGAAATGCACTATACAGTACACATTTCAAATCAAAACCATCAACATTATTATATTTTCAAATCATCCTCAATGAGCAGTACGTACTTAATCCACACCATTACAAAATAAAACTCTAGCCCAAAATAGCCAGTTGACTGAGGATATCCACTGACCTCTGGTGCGTATGACCTTTTCAATAGGAAATGAGACCTTAAGTGAAAAATAAAATCTGCCATGCTCTCTCAGAAATAGCACATGTGAATCTATTTAATTTTGAGGAAAAAAATGAAAGATACATGCAACAACTGTTAACTTAGTGCCATTAAGGCCCATGGATAGTGGCAGACTAAACACTCTGATGTCCACACTTTTATGTTTCTTTACACAATGATAATGTTTAGTTAGAGAAGGCATGTTCTTCCATATTTCTCACTCTGATTAAAACGCTTTGTAGATCAAAGGTTTGCTTTAGATGAAAGCATGTAACATCTGTGCTTTTCTAATTCAGTCAAGGCAGTAGGCTTCAACCTCACATTAGGACATAGCTAGACTTCAATTTATTTATTTATTTACTGGTGTTTAAGGTCACATATTTTTGCACAATAGCTAATTATGACCACAACATGAGTATCAACTCAAAACCAGGGGTGAGCGTTAATAAGCCATGTTGCCCATTTTAGAGAGGGTTTGCACCTCCCAAGCATTGGTGACTGGGTCCTATTTTACCAGTAAAACAGAGCCTGTTTTGCGCAGTGAACAGGCACTGCTTCACTTCCCGGTGTTCCCACGGGGAGAAACTTCAACTTAGATGGATGCACAGTTGGATCACCAAGGACAATAACTCTCATTGATTTATTTATTTATTTATTTATTTATTTATTTATTTATTTATTGGTTTTAATGATACTTTCGACAGCCAAGGTCACCACCTGTCAGTTTTACAGGTGGAGAAAGCTGGAGTACCTGGATAGAACCACTGAGCAGTGGCAAACAACTGTCACACTCCCCAACATACTAACTCCACACAATCAGCAATAGCATTGGTTGAAGGTAAGTGTACCAACGACTCGACAGTAAACAAAGCCACCATGCCCCACGAGGGACAATTGGGGTCCTCGATGTGTCTTGCCCGAGGACACAATGCATTTGCCATAGGTGACAATAACTCCCATTGCAGTTGTATTGGTATATTGCCAAAGATCAGGCTAAGCCAATGGTTATTAATTACACATTAACTGATTAAATGTGCAAAAAAAATCCCAAACAACAGAAATTACATGCATTTGTAAACTACATACTCCATCAAAAATACATATTTTATCCACCGCCAAACCCCCTCCCATCTCCCCATTCTCCCACTTTCCTAACTTGGCCAAGCAAATTTGGCCAATTCTATCAATGATAATATAATGTTATCATAGTGTAAAGACTGAGAGTGCGGTGGCTCCTTGGTTCTGGATTCAGACTTCAAACCTTAAAGTCTTGACCAAGGGTAACTGTACTGTGGCCTTGGGTAAGGCACATCATCCCAATTGCCCCAATTTGTGGGGGCAAAGTGACACTGTGGACCAAGGTGTATTGCATGTTGATGGTGCTCTTGTCTTCGATCAATGCTAACCCTGCTTGCATGGAGTTAGTACATTTGGGAATCTGGCAGTTACTTGCCATTGATTGGTGGTTCTCTCCAGATAATCTGGCTTCCTCCACCCATAGAACTGCCTGACACAAAGTGATCCTGCCTGTCAAAAGTGTTGTTAAACTCCAATAAATCAATAAATAATAGAAGGGAGATTTCTCTGAATTCCTTGCAATAGCATTTTCCCACACAGCAAGAACTGTTCTTCCTAATGGGTTAAGAATAGATCCATGTGACCTAATCTATGAGGCTGTCATATGAATTATATGCCATATGAAAGCTGTACAAATGTAACAATTAAGAATATTCAGTCCCAAATAATATCAACTAACAAGATGAGACTCTGACACAATTTTCAGGAATGCTCTTAGAAAAAGTTCTCTATGTAACTATGCCAGTTAATATTGTGAAACAAAAGTATGTAAAATAAAAAAATTAACCTACCTAATTCTCTTCATAATAACTTTACCTGACATAAAAAAACTCAAGAGGGGTACTTTCCTGAAAATTATATCTGTACAAACCACTACACTACCACTGAAAAAGGAAAAATATATGTTTCTAACATTTATTTAAGTTATCCTGCAAGTTGCTACATATTCCCACTTATACTTTTGCTTGTTATGGAGATTAGAGGCCAGAAGTTGCAATGAAAGCAAACACTGTTTTCTACTAAAAGTCTTATTACAGTAACTGCTATTTGGGTAAATACATTGGTTTTTCAAGAATGGCACAACTGATTATTAACACGGGACAGTATATCTTGAATTTACATTACCTACCCTATTTAGAATCACCATAATGTATACAGTTCTGGAAGCTCCCAGTGTGTCTTTTCTTTAAGAAAACAGCACACTATCAAAATCTGACAATATCACTCAAATACAGTCAGCTGAATTACACAATTGACTGCTCGCAAAATGGGTCAAAATGGTGTCATTTTGGGAATCAATTTCCTACTATTTCAGTGCATCGAGATCGATAAAACTATGATATAACATATAGGAATTCTTTATTTCACCACTGATGATTTTACAACATAAGATGAACATTCTGAAAAGCAAAAACATATGGGCTTCTTATCCCTTCTTTCAAAAGGCTTCCTCAAAGCAAATTTACACAAAAATTCTCCCATTTGTCACCTGCAAAATGTCAGCTCACAAACAGGACTGAATTAGTCATTAAACAAACATGTGACCTTGACCTTCAACTGAAATGTACTTGACAGTACACATTTCAAATCAAAACCATCAACATTATTATATTTTCAAATCATCCTCAATGAGCAGTATGTACTTAATCCACACCATTACAAAATAAAACTCTAGCCCAAAATAGCCACTTGACTGAGGATATCCACTGACCTCTGGTGTGTATGACCTTTTCAATAGGAAATGAGACCTTAAGTGAAAAATAAAATCTGCCATGCTCTCTCACAAATAGCACATGTGAATCTATTTAATTTTGAGGAAAAAAATGAAAGATACATGCAACAACTGTTAACTTAGTGCCATTAAGGCCCATGGATAGTGGCAGACTAAACACTCTGATGTCCGCACTTTTATGTTTCTTTACACACTGATAATGTTTAGTTAGAGAAGGCATGTTCTTCCATATTTCTCACTCTGATTAAAATGCTTTGTAGATCAAAGGTTTGCTTTGGATGAAAGCATGTATCATCTGTGCTTTTCTAATTCAGTCAAGGCAGTAGGCTTCAACCTCACATTTGGACATATCTAGACTTCAATTTATTTATTTATTTACTGGTGCTTAAGGTCACATATTTTTGCACAATAGCTAATTATGACCACAACATGAGTATCAACTCAAAACAAGGGGTGAGCGTTAATAAGCCATGTTGCCCATTTTAGAGAGGGTTTGCACCTCCCAAGCATTGGTGACTGGGTCCTATTTTACCAGTAAAACAGAGCCTGTTTACCGCAGTGAACAGGCACTGCTTCACTTCCCGGGGTTCCCACGGGGAGAAACTTCAACTTAGATGGATGCACAGTTGGATCACCAAGGACAATAACTCTCATTGATTTATTTATTTATTTATTTATTTATTTATTTATTTATTGGTTTTAATGATACTTTCGACAGCCAGGGTCACCACCTGTCAGTTTTACAGGTGGAGAAAGCTGGAGTACCTGGATAGAACCACTGAGCTGTGGCAAACAACTGTCACACACCCCAACATACTAACTCCACACAATCAGCAATAAGCATTCGTTGAAGATGAGTGTACCATCGACTCGATAGTAAACAAAGCCACCATGCCCCACGAGGAACAATTGGGGTCCTCGATGTGTCTTGCCTGAGGACACAATGCATTTGCGATAGGTGACAATAACTCCCATTGCAGTTGTATTGGTATATTGCCAAAGATCAGGCTAAGCCAATGGTTATTAATTACACATTAACTGATTAAATGTGCAAAAAAAACCCCCAAACAACAGAAATTACATGCATTTGTAAACTACATACTCCATCAAAAATACATATTTTATCCACCGCCAAACCCCCTCCCATCTCCCCATTCTCTCACTTTCCTAACTTGGCCAAGCAAATTTGGCCAATTCTATCAATGATAATATAATGTTATCATAGTGGAAAGACTGGGAGTGCGGTGGCTCCTTGGTTCTGGATTCAGACTTCAAACCTTAAAGTCTTGACCAGGGGTAACTGTACTGTGGCCTTGGGTAAGGCACATCATCCCAATTGCCCATGTGGGGGCAAATTGACACTGTGGACCAAAGTGTATTGCATGTTGATGGTGCTCTTGTCTTCGATCAATGCTAACCCTGCTTGCATGGAGTTAGTACATTTGGGAATCTGGCAGTTACTTGCCATTGATTGGTGGTTCTCTTCAGATAATCTGGCTTCCTCCACCCATAGAACTGCCTGACACAAAGTGATCCTGCCTGTCAAAAGTGTTGTTAAACTCCAATAAATCAATAAATAAAAGAAGGGAGATTTCTCTGAATTCCTTGCAATAGCATTTTCCCACACAGCAAGAACTGTGCTTCCTAATGGGTTAAGAATAGAACCATGTGACCTAATCTATGAGGCTGTCATATGAATTATATGCCATATGAAAGAAGCTGTACAAATGTAACAATTAAGAATATTCAGTCCCAAATAATATCAACTAACAAGATGAGACTCTGACACAATTTTCTGGAATGCTCTTAGAAAAAGTTCTCTATGTAACTATGCCAGTTAATATTGTGAAACAAAAGTATGTAAAATAAAAAAATTAACCTACCTAATTCTCTTCATAATAACTTTACCTGACATAAAAAAACTCAAGAGGGGTACTTTCCTGGAAATTGTATCTGTACAAACCACTACACTACCACTGAAAAAGGAAAAAAACTATGTTTTTAACATTTATTTAAGTTATCCTGCAAGTTGCTACATATTCCCACTTATACTTTTGCTTGTTATGGAGATTAGAAGCCAGAAGTTGCAATGAAAGCAAACACTGTTTTCTACTAAAAGACTTATTACTGTAACTGCTATTTGGGTGAATACATTGGTTTTTCAAGAATGGCACAACTGATCATTAACACGGGACAGTATATTTTGAATTTACATTACCTACACCATTTAGAATCACCATAATGTATACAGTTCTGGAAGCTCCCAGTGTGTCTTTTCTTTAAGAAAACAGCACACTATCAAAATCTGACAATATCACTCAAATACAGTCAGCTGAATTACACAATTGACTGCTCGCAAAATGGGTCAAAATGGTGTCATTTTGGGGATCAATTTCCTACTATTTCAGTGCATCGAGATCGATAAAACTATGATATAACATATAGGAATTCTTTATTTCACCACTGATGATTTTACAACATAAGATGAACATTCTGAAAAGCAAAAACATATGGGCTTCTTATCCCTTCTTTCAAAAGGCTTTCTCAAAGTAAATTTACACAAAAATTCTCCCATTTGTCACCTGCAAAATGTCAGCTCACAAACAGGACTTAATTAGTTATTAAACAAACATGTGACCTTGACCTTCAACTGAAATGCACTTGACAGTACACATTTCAAATCAAAACCATCAACATTATTATATTTTCAAATCATCCTCAATGAGTAGTATGTACTTAATCCACACCATTACAAAATAAAACTCTAGCCCAAAATAGCCAGTTGACTGAGGATATCCACTGACCTCTGGTGTGTATGACCTTTTCAATAGGAAATGAGACCTTAAGTGAAAAATAAAATCTGCCATGCTCTCTCAGAAATAGCACATGTGAATCTATTTAATTTTGAGGAAAAAAATGAAAGATACATGCAACAACTGTTAACTTAGTGCCATTAAGGCCCATGGATAGTGGCAGACTAAACACTCTGATGTCCACACTTTTATGTTTCTTTACACAATGATAATGTTTAGTTAGAGAAGGCATGTTCTTCCATATTTCTCACTCTGATTAAAACACTTTGTAGATCAAAGGTTTGCTTTAGATGAAAGCATGTAACATCTGTGCTTTTCTAATTCAGTCAAGGCAGTAGGCTTCAACCTCACATTAGGACATAGCTAGACTTCAATTTATTTATTTATTTACTGGTGTTTAAGGTCACATATTTTTGCACAATAGCTAATTATGACCACAACATGAGTATCAACTCAAAACCAGGGGTGAGCGTTAATAAGCCATGTTGCCCATTTTAGAGAGGGTTTGCACCTCCCAAGCATTGGTGACTGGGTCCTATTTTACCAGTAAAACAGAGCCTGTTTAGCGCAGTGAACAGGCACTGCTTCACTTCCCGGTGTTCCCACGGGGAGAAACTTCAACTTAGATGGATGCACAGTTGGATCACCAAGGACAATAACTCTCATTGATTTATTTATTTATTTATTTATTTATTTATTTATTTATTTATTTATTTATTGGTTTTAATGATACTTTCGACAGCCAGGGTCACCACCTCTCAGTTTTACAGGTGGAGAAAGCTGGAGTACCTGGATAGAACCACTGAGCAGTGGCAAACAACTGTCACACTCCCCAACATACTAACTCCACACAATCAGCAATAGCATTGGTTGAAGATAAGTGTACCAACGACTCGACAGTAAACAAAGCCACCATGCCCCACGAGGGACAATTGGGGTCCTCGATGTGTCTTGCCCGAGGACACAATGCATTTGCCATAGGTGACAATAACTCCCATTGCAGTTGTGTTGGTATATTGCCAAAGATCAGGCTAAGCCAATGGTTATTAATTACACATTAACTGATTAAATGTGCAAAAAAAACCCCAAACAACAGAAATTACATGCATTTGTAAACTACATACTCCATCAAAAATACATATTTTATCCACCGCCAAACCCCCTCCCATCTCCCCATTCTCCCACTTTCCTAACTTGGCCAAGCAAATTTGGCCAATTCTATCAATGATAATATAATGTTATCATAGTGTAAAGACTGAGAGTTCGGTGGCTCCTTGGTTCTGGATTCAGACTTCAAACCTTAAAGTCTTGACCAGGGGTAACTGTACTGTGGCCTTGGGTAAGGCACATCATCCCAATTGCCCCAATTTGTGGGGGCAAAGTGACACTGTGGACCAAGGTGTATTGCATGTTGATGGTGCTCTTGTCTTCGATCAATGCTAACCCTGCTTGCATGGAGTTAGTACATTTGGGAATCTGGCAGTTACTTGCCATTGATTGGTGGTTCTCTCCAGATAATCTGGCTTCCTCCACCCATAGAACTGCCTGACACAAAGTGATCCTGCCTGTCAAAAGTGTTGTTAAACTCCAATAAATCAATAAATAATAGAAGGGAGATTTCTCTGAATTCCTTGCAATAGCATTTTCCCACACAGCAAGAACTGTTCTTCCTAATGGGTTAAGAATAGATCCATGTGACCTAATCTATGAGGCTGTCATATGAATTATATGCCATATGAAAGAAGCTGTACAAATGTAACAATTAAGAATATTCAGTCCCAAATAATATCAACTAACAAGATGAGACTCTGACACAATTTTCTGGAATGCTCTTAGAAAAAGTTCTCTATGTAACTATGCCAGTTAATATTGTGAAACAAAAGTATGTAAAATAAAAAAATTAACCTACCTAATTCTCTTCATAATAACTTTACCTGAGATAAAAAAACTCAAGAGGGGTACTTTCCTGGAAATTATATCTGTACAAACCACTACACTACCACTGAAAAAGGAAAAATATATGTTTTTAACATTTATTTCAGTTATCCTGCAAGTTGCTACATATTCCCACTTATACTTTTGCTTGTTATGGAGATTAGAGGCCAGAAGTTGCAATGAAAGCAAACACTGTTTTCTACTAAAAGTCTTATTACAGTAACTGCTATTTGGGTAAATACATTGGTTTTTCAAGAATGGCACAACTGATTATTAACACGGGACAGTATATCTTGAATTTACATTACCTACCCTATTTAGAATCACCATAATGTATACAGTTCTGGAAGCTCCCAGTGTGTCTTTTCTTTAAGAAAACAGCACACTATCAAAATCTGACAATATCACTCAAATACAGTCAGCTGAATTACACAATTGACTGCTCGCAAAATGGGTCAAAATGGTGTCATTTTGGGAATCAATTTCCTACTATTTCAGTGCATCGAGATCGATAAAACTATGATATAACATATAGGAATTCTTTATTTCACCACTGATGATTTTACAACATAAGATGAACATTCTGAAAAGCAAAAACATATGGGCTTCTTATCCCTTCTTTCAAAAGGCTTTCTCAAAGCAAATTTACACAAAAATTCTCCCATTTGTCACCTGCAAAATGTCAGCTCACAAACGGGACTGAATTAGTCATTAAACAAACATGTGACCTTGACCTTCAACTGAAATGCACTTGACAGTACACATTTCAAATCAAAACCATCAACATTATTATATTTTCAAATCATCCTCAATGAGCAGTATGTACTTAATCCACACCATTACAAAATAAAACTCTAGCCCAAAATAACCAGTTGACTGAGGATATCCACTGACCTCTGGTGTGTATGACCTTTTCAATAGGAAATGAGACCTTAAGTGAAAAATAAAATCTGCCATGCTCTCTCAGAAATAGCACATGTGAATCTATTTAATTTTGAGGAAAAAAATGAAAGATACATGCAACAACTGTTAACTTAGTGCCATTAAGGCCCATTGATAGTGGCAGACTAAACACTCTGATGTCCACACTTTTATGTTTCTTTACACAATGATAATGTTTAGTTAGAGAAGGCATGTTCTTCCATATTTCTCACTCTGATTAAAACGCTTTGTAGATCAAAGGTTTGCTTTAGATGAAAGCATGTAACATCTGTGCTTTTCTAATTCAGTCAAGGCAGTAGGCTTCAACCTCACATTAGGGCATAGCTAGACTTCATTTTATTTATTTATTTATTTACTGGTGTTTAAGGTCACATATTTTTGCACAATAGCTAATTATGACCACAACATGAGTATCAACTCAAAACCAGGGGTGAGCGTTAATAAGCCATGTTGCCCATTTTAGAGAGGGTTTGCACCTCCCAAGCATTGGTGACTGGGTCCTATTTTACCAGTAAAACAGAGCCTGTTTAGTGCAGTGAACAGGCACTGCTTCACTTCCCGGTGTTCCCACGGGGAGAAACTTCAACTTAGATGGATGCACAGTTGGATCACCAAGGACAATAACTCTCATTGATTTATTTATTTCTTTATTTATTTATTTATTAACGGCGCTGGAGGATACGCATATCCTATCATTCCGTCCCAAGGGATCGACAGAGCGTCTACTGCAAATGGTCTTGGATCCGGACACGGAGACACATACGTCTGCAACTGATTGTTGAGATGTGTCGCAAATAAGTCTATCATTGGCCATTCCCATTGGTAGCAAATCTGATTGAATACTTGTTTGTTGAGAGTCCACTCCGACGGCAACAAGCAACCCTTTCGTGAAAGGGAGTCTGCTAGCACATTCAGACGACCCGGTATGTGACGGACCGAAAGAAGAACCTGATGTTCTAGCGCAAACAGAAGGATTCTTTCCGTTAGATTGAACAACGGAACTGAATGAGTGCCTCCCTGATTCCGTATATACGCCACTACTGTCGTATTGTCGGATAGGATTTGGACATGAGCATTGTGAATAATGTCAATCCAATGACGTAACGCAAGCCAAATTGACATCATTTCCTTGATGTTTATGTGCTTGCACAGGAATTGCGGATCCCAAAGACCCTGGCAGCTCGAATCCGTTGGGATCAATGATGCACCCCAACCTGTTTGACTGGCATCCGTCATAATGGTAAAACTTGGATCCGGCAACTGCAGTGGAACTCCCTGAGTTAACCACTGAATGTTTGCCCAAGTCTGAATCTCTTGTTTCACTTGATTTGACAAGAGAATGTCTACGTCGAGCGAATGAATTTTCACACTCCAATTCTGAGTCAAGAAAATTTGGAGAGGACGCGTGCGTAACCGCCCCATCGGAATGAGATCTGCAGCGGCTCCGCACAGACCTATCAGTCTCATAAATTGTCTCGCTGTGACTTTGTCTGCGTGCAGACAATAGCGAGCATAACAACTGACTAATTGCGCTCTGGTTAACGGCAGACGAACGAGATTGTTGTACGTCTCGAAGCTCATTCCCAGATGAGTGAATGACTTGGACGGCACCAGATCCGACTTCTCGTCGTTTACTATAAAACCGAGACGTCGGAGCAATAGAAGTAGATTCTGAACATCGTTCTGAAGCGTTAACTCGTTGCCGTACCTCTGAAGAATGTCGTCCAGGTAGGCCGACGTTACCGCAGACGAATGAGCTCGGAAATAGATCATTACCGAGTTCATTACCCGAGTGAAAGCCCAGGGTGCTAGATTCAGTCCGAAGCACATCGCCCGGAATTGATACACCACTCCTAGGACTGCGAAGCGTAGATACTTTCTGAATGTCGGATGTACCATGACGTGAAAGTACGCATCTTTGAGATCTATGCTTGTTGCATAATCGTTCACCCGAATACTCGCTCTGACCGACCGAATCGTCTCCATATAAAATTTCGGAGCGACAATCAGCTTGTTTATCCAGCTCAAATCTATGACTGGACGGAACGAGCCGTCTGGTTTCGGAACCAGAAACAGATGGCTGTAGAATCCCGGGGTCTCCTGGTTTTCTAAGACCTCTACCACGTTCTTCATTAAAAGAGACTGCACCTCTGATAACAGAGCGTCTCTTTTCTGCGGATTTGACGGAAGTTGAGTCCACTTTGGACTTCGAGTTAATGGAGGCTTTCGTTTGAAGGATATCTTTAGGCCTTCCGAAGTCACTCCTCTCACCCAAGGGTAGTCCGTAATCGACGCCCATTCTTGTGAAAAGCTCGACAACCTTCCACCAACCGGTACGTGATAGAGGTTTAAGCCATCACCTCCTGGACCTGCGAGGCCTGCGGTAGGAGAAACCACGTCCTCCACGACCTGCACCTCGTCCCATCGACCTCGGGGCGTCCGACCGGTTGTCCCGGCCTGAAGGACATCCCGAACGAGAGTCGCTACCCTGACGGTCTCTCGAATAAGACCAAGAGGACGCACCGGAACCTCTATAGGAACCTCTCTTGGGCGCATTAGACCCAGAAGTGCCTGTCTTATTCTTGTCTGCTGTATCCGACTTCTTAGAAGCAGATTTGAACAACAGAGAATCCGAAGCTTTCTTTGTAATTTTATCATAAATAGCAGAAAGCTTGCCGTCAAAGAGAAGTTCTCCGGAGACCGAAGCGACTAAGAGAGTTCTTCACCTTAGTATCCACGAGTGTGGATGTAGCTAGGGCTGCGTCACGTCTAACCAACTCCAGGTTTGCCACAGAAGGGGCGGAGTTACACGTGGAATAAGCTACTGCCCTTGAAAGAAGTCTTAAAGAGGATTGTATATCCTGAAATTCTTTCCCTTGAAGGCGCAGTGATAACGCCTTAGTAAGGTGATCTGCGTAAGATAAGGCATCTAAATTGGCTCTGTTAGACGAAATAGCTGTTTCCAACACCGTGGTTGGAATAGAAGCCGACGACGGTAATTATAGCTCTAAGTCTTCCGCTTCATCGTCCATATGCAGAGGAACTCTCGGGATACCCTGTCCTGCCGTGTCGAATTTATTCCTTGCATTAATGAAAGGCAGGTTGAGAGTATTGGTGGACAAGAAACCTGTTTTCCCTGTCTTGGAAGCAAGTTTAAATATAGCGTCGTTCAATAATTCAAATGTTCTTGCAACATTATTGGACTGCGACGGAAACTTGGGAGCGATGTCCCTGAACCGCTCAAAAAATTCAGAGTCCAATGACGCTATAATCCTCTTGTCCGGAACTGCAGCAGTCTGGCCCGATGGAACAACTTGAGGGAGAAAGTGCCGGATGAAGTCCACGGCAGCTTTATGTTGTTCCGAAAGGGATAGCTCCAAATCATCCGTATCCCTTTCACCATCCGGTCGGACCTCATGATGCTCCCGGTCATCCGCCCCCGATGCTTCGGCGGAGCGTACCGACCCAGCGCCGTCGGATAATTCTCAATCCGGCACCGTTTCTGTCAGCTGCTGGGATGCTGCGATAAGCTGTGCTATCTGCACAAGAATGTCCGGCGTCGAGACCTGCGGAGGCGCAGTCTTCTGCTGCTTCGCCGAGGGCAGCTCCACACCAGATGGCTCCCGCATACTTTTTCTATGCGAACGTCCGGAGTCCATCAGCCTCGAGTCCCTGGCAGCCGGATGGTGTGACCTGGTCGCCGAAGAATCCTTGATCGGCGAAGCTGGTAAGATATCGGCAGTCACACAGCCAAGGTGCGGTCATGTGCGCTGACGAGAAGAAGCCTTAGCAGTCTCCGCGGACTGCCTATACAACGGAGCGTCCCGAGCGACGGACGTATGCTCCGCTTGCGACACATTTTGTACTACAACATCTGGTCCCAGATGTTGTTGTACGAGAGAGGGGCCTCTCTCGCTCGCGGCCCGGCTGGACCTGGACGAGCTAGGAACCGGACTCAAAGGCTTCTTCCAATCTCGCTTACTATCCGCCGTCACTGGCTGTGCACATTGAATGTTTATAGTGCTCGCATCACCCAACATTTCCTCCTGGACCGCCTCAGACGAACCCAGCTGCCGAACCATTCGGTGAATGGACGCTACACCGGGCGAGCTAGCGGACGACATTTGTCTAATCTCCATGAGCACTTTTGCCGCTAGCTCTGAATTCATTTGTGACGACGGAAGCGCACTTGCAGAAGATAACATGGAAACATCACCCTGTTCTTGTTCCTCTGAAATAGAAACTGAGAGAGTAGAGTGACCTTGCGGAGAAAGAGCCGGCATAGCCCTTTCTCCAGTAACAACATACCGTGACACACGTTTCCAATGTTTGTCATCCCAAAATTGACATATAGGACAGGGATTAGTGCGAGAACACTGACTACAATTAATACAATGATCATGAAAGTCAGAGGAAGATTTCTTCCTATTACAATTTGAACAATATCCTTTCATTGTGAAAAGTCAACAACAAGTCCTAGTTACTCGCACAAACCCCTGACACAAAGATACATAATAACATGATCCATTAATAAATGAAAAAACAATTGCAAATCAAAATAATTTTGAAAAAATATTTTTTCAGCGAAGCCCAAGTTTCTGAAAAGTAACGTTGAGCCCCGATGGATCCGATGGCAAAGTGTGGTCAAAAATTTTAAATTTATATTAAATAATTAATGAGACACTTACGGATAATATAAATGTATCTTATAGTGAGATAAACTACACCAAAGGCAAACAGCCCCCCTCAAAAAAGGCTGTTGCCAATGTAAACAAACAGTGTAAAACACCAGAAAACATGACTCCAGGCACTGAAAAAACTGGCCCGAAATCAGTCATCAAAATTACACTCTATCTGATGCAAGACAGAGACTCCCAGGGGAGAATCTGCAGAACATCAGATGGAAGATGCAGAACACAACGTTTATACACCCATGGGTGAAAACGTAACTATGGGGAAAATAACAGAAAACATTCTGTATCCAAGCAACTCTCCCAAGAAAATTTTAGAAATGAACTTTCTCAAAAATATGCCAAAAGCATGGGAGAATTGCAAGGGGGGACTTTAGAAGGCTAGGGGAGAGGAAACACTGAATAAGCAGTGCAACATTTAGCAAGAATGACAACAAGAGGCCCATGCCTCGAAAATAGGCAACTTAACATAATTTCATAAAAAATTTTAAGTACAGCCCTGATTATTTTTTGTCACTTCTTTTTCCTCTCCTCCTTCTATATCCTCCATAGAATCACCATTTCTCCAAAAATTACGTGTCTGGCATCCTTTAAACTGAGATTTACAAGCACAAAGATCAGTGAGATGTTGACTGATGAAGGGCCAAACAGAGAATGATAATTGGCGCCAATTTTGGGACGTCCTTGACACTGCGCATGCGCAGTGGGGGGCATAGTATGGAGGTCCTATAGGACATGATTTCTTTTGGTTCTGGATGCAAATTTTGGGGATTGGGGGGCAAAATTTGTGTTTGGCCCTGGTTTTGTTAGAGTTAGCACCAGCTAAGTCTGGGACATTGGTACAGTATAAAAATATTCTCCCATTTGTCACCTGCAAAATGTCAGCTCACAAACAGGACTGAATTAGTCATTAAACAAACATGTGACCTTGACCTTCAACTGAAATGCACTTGACAGTACACATTTCAAATCAAAACCATCAACATTATTATATTTTCAAATCATCCTCAATGAGCAGTATGTACTTAATCCACACCATTACAAAATAAAACTCTAGCCCAAAATAGCCAGTTGACTGAGGATATCCACTGACCTCTGATGTGTATGACCTTTTCAATAGGAAATGAGACCTTAAGTGAAAAATAAAATCTGCCATGCTCTCTCAGAAATAGCACATGTGAATCTATTTAATTTCGAGGAAAAAAATGAAAGATACATGCAACAACTGTTAACTTAGTGCCATTAAGGCCCATGGATAGTGGCAGACTAAACACTCTGATGTCCGCACTTTTATGTTTCTTTACACACTGATAATGTTTAGTTAGAGAAGGCATGTTCTTCCATATTTCTCACTCTGATTAAAACGCTTGGTAGATCAAAGGTTTGCTTTGGATGAAAGCATGTAACATCTGTGCTTTTCTAATTCAGTCAAGGCAGTAGGCTTCAACCTCACATTAGGACATAGCTAGACTTCAATTTATTTATTTATTTACTGGTGTTTAAGGTCACATATTTTTGCACAATAGCTAATTATGACCACAAAATGAGTATCAACTCAAAACAAGGGGTGAGCGTTAATAAGCCATGTTGCCCATTTTAGAGAGGGTTTGCACCTCCCAAGCATTGGTGACTGGGTCCTATTTTACCAGTAAGACAGAGCCTGTTTGCCGCAGTGAACAGGCACTGCTTCACTTCCCGGGGTTCCCATGGGGAGAAACTTCAACTTAGATGGATGCACAGTTGGATCACCAAGGACAATAACTCTCATTGATTGATTTATTTATTTATTTATTTATTTATTTATTTATTTATTGGTTTTAATGATACTTTCGACAGCCAGGGTCACCACCTCTCAGTTTTACAGGTGGAGAAAGCTGGAGTACCTGGATAGAACCACTGAGCAGTGGCAAACAACTGTCACACTCCCCAACATACTAACTCCACACAATCAGCAATAGCATTGGTTGAAGATAAGTGTACCATCGACTCGACAGTAAACAAAGCCACCATGCCCCACAAGGGACAATTGGGGTCCTCGATGTGTCTTGCCCGAGGACACAATGCATTTGCCATAGGTGACAATAACTCCCATTGCAGTTGTATTGGTATATTTCCAAAGATCAGGCTAAGCCAATGGTTATTAATTACACATTAACTGATTAAATGTGCAAAAAAAAACCCCAAACAACAGAAATTACATGCATTTGTAAACTACATACTCCATCAAAAATACATATTTTATCCACCGCCAAACCCCCTCCCATCTCCCCATTCTCCCACTTTCCTAACTTGGCCAAGCAAATTTGGCCAATTCTATCAATGATAATATAATGTTATCATAGTGGAAAGACTGGGAGTGTGGTGGCTGCTTGGTTCTGGATTCAGACTTCAAACCTTAAAGTCTTGACCAGGGGTAACTGTATTGTGGCCTTGGGTAAGGCACATCATCCCAATTGCCCATGTGGGGGCAAAGTGACACTGTGGACCAAGGGGTATTGCATGTTGATGGTGCTCTTGTCTTCGATCAATGCTAACCCTGCTTGCATGGAGTTAGTACATTTGGGAATCTGGCAGTTACTTGCCATTGATTGGTGGTTCTCTCCAGATAATCTGGCTTCCTCCACCCATAGAACTGCCTGACACAAAGTGATCCTGCCTGTCAAAAGTGTTGTTAAACTCCAATAAATCAATAAATAATAGAAGGGAGATTTCTCTGAATTCCTTGCAATAGCATTTTCCCACACAGCAAGAACTGTGCTTCCTAATGGGTTAAGAATAGATCCATGTGACCTAATCTATGAGGCTGTCATATGAATTATATGCCATATGAAAGAAGCTGTACAAATGTACCAATTAAGAATATTCAGTCCCAAATAATATCAACTAACAAGATGAGACTCTGACACAATTTTCAGGAATGCTCTTAGAAAAAGTTCTCTATGTAACTATGCCAGTTAATATTGTGAAACAAAAGTATGTAAAATAAAAAAATTAACCTACCTAATTCTCTTCATAATAACTTTACCTGACATAAAAAAAACTCAAGAGGGGTACTTTCCTGGAAATTATATCTGTACAAACCACTACACTACCACTGAAAAAGGAAAAAAATATGTTTTTAACATTTATTTAAGTTATCCTGCAAGTTGCTACATATTCCCACTTATACTTTTGCTTGTTATGGAGATTAGAGGCCAGAAGTTGCAATGAAAGCAAACACTGTTTTCTACTAAAAGTCTTATTACAGTAACTGTTAGTTGGGTGAATACATTGCTTTTTCAAGAATGGCACAACTGATCATTAACACGGGACAGTATATCTTGAATTTACATTACCTACCCTATTTAGAATCACCATAATGTATACAGTTCTGGAAGCTCCCAGTGTGTCTTTTCTTTAAGAAAACAGCACACTATCGAAATCTGACAATATCACTCAAATACAGTCAGCTGAATTACACAATTGACTGCTCGCAAAATGGGTCAAAACGGTGTCATTTTGGGGATCAATTTCCTACTATTTCAGTGCATCGAGATCGATAAAACTATGATATAACAAATAGGAATTCTTTATTTCACCACTGATGATTATACAACATAAGATGAACATTCTGAAAAGCAAAAACATATGGGCTTCTTATCCCTTCTTTCAAAAGGCTTTCTCAAAGCAAATTTACACAAAAATTCTCCCATTTGTCACCTGCAAAATGTCAGCTCACAAACAGGACTGAATTAGTCATTAAACAAACATGTGACCTTGACCTTCAACTGAAATGCACTTGACAGTACACATTTCAAATCAAAACCATCAACATTATTATATTTTCAAATCATCCTCAATGAGCAGTATGTACTTAATCCACACCATTACAAAATAAAACTCTAGCCCAAAATAGCCAGTTGACTGAGGATATCCACTGACCTCTGATGTGTATGACCTTTTCAATAGGAAATGAGACCTTAAGTGAAAAATAAAATCTGCCATGCTCTCTCAGAAATAGCACATGTGAATCTATTTAATTTCGAGGAAAAAAATGAAAGATACATGCAACAACTGTTAACTTAGTGCCATTAAGGCCCATG
Organism: Pictodentalium vernedei; assembly: GCA_031216915.1. Taxonomy (NCBI): domain Eukaryota; kingdom Metazoa; phylum Mollusca; class Scaphopoda; order Dentaliida; family Dentaliidae; genus Pictodentalium; species Pictodentalium vernedei. Next base: position 590,947,036 of record CM062296.1, on the reverse strand, counting down.
GATAGTGGCAGACTAAACACTCTGATGTCCGCACTTTTATGTTTCTTTACACACTGATAATGTTTAGTTAGAGAAGGCATGTTCTTCCATATTTCTCACTCTGATTAAAACGCTTGGTAGATCAAAGGTTTGCTTTGGATGAAAGCATGTAACATCTGTGCTTTTCTAATTCAGTCAAGGCAGTAGGCTTCAACCTCACATTAGGACATAGCTAGACTTCAATTTATTTATTTATTTACTGGTGTTTAAGGTCACATATTTTTGCACAATAGCTAATTATGACCACAAAATGAGTATCAACTCAAAACAAGGGGTGAGCGTTAATAAGCCATGTTGCCCATTTTAGAGAGGGTTTGCACCTCCCAAGCATTGGTGACTGGGTCCTATTTTACCAGTAAGACAGAGCCTGTTTGCCGCAGTGAACAGGCACTGCTTCACTTCCCGGGGTTCCCATGGGGAGAAACTTCAACTTAGATGGATGCACAGTTGGATCACCAAGGACAATAACTCTCATTGATTGATTTATTTATTTATTTATTTATTTATTTATTTATTTATTTATTTATTTATTTATTGGTTTTAATGATACTTTCGACAGCCAGGGTCACCACCTCTCAGTTTTACAGGTGGAGAAAGCTGGAGTACCTGGATAGAACCACTGAGCAGTGGCAAACAACTGTCACACTCCCCAACATACTAACTCCACACAATCAGCAATAGCATTGGTTGAAGATAAGTGTACCATCGACTCGACAGTAAACAAAGCCACCATGCCCCACAAGGGACAATTGGGGTCCTCGATGTGTCTTGCCCGAGGACACAATGCATTTGCCATAGGTGACAATAACTCCCATTGCAGTTGTATTGGTATATTTCCAAAGATCAGGCTAAGCCAATGGTTATTAATTACACATTAACTGATTAAATGTGCAAAAAAAACCCCCAAACAACAGAAATTACATGCATTTGTAAACTACATACTCCATCAAAAATACATATTTTATCCACCGCCAAACCCCCTCCCATCTCCCCATTCTCCCACTTTCCTAACTTGGCCAAGCAAATTTGGCCAATTCTATCAATGATAATATAATGTTATCATAGTGGAAAGACTGGGAGTGTGGTGGCTGCTTGGTTCTGGATTCAGACTTCAAACCTTAAAGTCTTGACCAGGGGTAACTGTATTGTGGCCTTGGGTAAGGCACATCATCCCAATTGCCCATGTGGGGGCAAAGTGACACTGTGGACCAAGGGGTATTGCATGTTGATGGTGCTCTTGTCTTCGATCAATGCTAACCCTGCTTGCATGGAGTTAGTACATTTGGGAATCTGGCAGTTACTTGCCATTGATTGGTGGTTCTCTCCAGATAATCTGGCTTCCTCCACCCATAGAACTGCCTGACACAAAGTGATCCTGCCTGTCAAAAGTGTTGTTAAACTCCAATAAATCAATAAATAATAGAAGGGAGATTTCTCTGAATTCCTTGCAATAGCATTTTCCCACACAGCAAGAACTGTGCTTCCTAATGGGTTAAGAATAGATCCATGTGACCTAATCTATGAGGCTGTCATATGAATTATATGCCATATGAAAGAAGCTGTACAAATGTACCAATTAAGAATATTCAGTCCCAAATAATATCAACTAACAAGATGAGACTCTGACACAATTTTCAGGAATGCTCTTAGAAAAAGTTCTCTATGTAACTATGCCAGTTAATATTGTGAAACAAAAGTATGTAAAATAAAAAAATTAACCTACCTAATTCTCTTCATAATAACTTTACCTGACATAAAAAAAACTCAAGAGGGGTACTTTCCTGGAAATTATATCTGTACAAACCACTACACTACCACTGAAAAAGGAAAAAAATATGTTTTTAACATTTATTTAAGTTATCCTGCAAGTTGCTACATATTCCCACTTATACTTTTGCTTGTTATGGAGATTAGAGGCCAGAAGTTGCAATGAAAGCAAACACTGTTTTCTACTAAAAGTCTTATTACAGTAACTGTTAGTTGGGTGAATACATTGCTTTTTCAAGAATGGCACAACTGATCATTAACACGGGACAGTATATCTTGAATTTACATTACCTACCCTATTTAGAATCACCATAATGTATACAGTTCTGGAAGCTCCCAGTGTGTCTTTTCTTTAAGAAAACAGCACACTATCGAAATCTGACAATATCACTCAAATACAGTCAGCTGAATTACACAATTGACTGCTCGCAAAATGGGTCAAAACGGTGTCATTTTGGGGATCAATTTCCTACTATTTCAGTGCATCGAGATCGATAAAACTATGATATAACAAATAGGAATTCTTTATTTCACCACTGATGATTATACAACATAAGATGAACATTCTGAAAAGCAAAAACATATGGGCTTCTTATCCCTTCTTTCAAAAGGCTTTCTCAAAGCAAATTTACACAAAAATTCTCCCATTTGTCACCTGCAAAATGTCAGCTCACAAACAGGACTGAATTAGTCATTAAACAAACATGTGACCTTGACCTTCAACTGAAATGCACTATACAGTACACATTTCAAATCAAAACCATCAACATTATTATATTTTCAATTCATCCTCAATGAGCAGTATGTACTTAATGCACACCATTACAAAATAAAACTCTAGCCCAAAATAGCCAGTTGACTGAGGATATCCACTGACCTCTGGTGTGTATGACCTTTTCAATAGGAAATGAGATCTTAAGTGAAAAATAAAATCTGCCATGCTCTCTCAGAAATAGCACATGTGAATCTATTTAATTTCGAGGAAAAAAATGAAAGATACATGCAACAACTGTTAACTTAGTGCCATTAAGGCCCATGGACAGTGGCAGACTAAACACTCTGATGTCCGCACTTTTATGTTTCTTTACACACTGATAATGTTTAGTGAGAGAAGGCATGTTCTTCCATATTTCTCACTCTGATTAAAACGCTTTGTAGATCAAAGGTTTGCTTTGGATGAAAGCATGTATCATCTGTGCTTTTCTAATTCAGTCAAGGCAGTAGGCTTCAACCTCACATTAGGACATAGCTAGACTTAGCTAGACTTCAATTTATTTATTTATTTACTGGTGTTTAAGGTCACATATTTTTGCACAATAGCTAATTATGACCACAACATGAGTATCAACGCAAAACCAGGGGTGAGAGAGAGGGTTTGCACCTCCCAAGCATTGGTGACTGGGTCCTATTTTACCAGTAAAACAGAGCCTGTTTACCACCGTGAACAGGCACTGCTTCACTTCCCGGGGTTACCACAGGGAGAAACTTCAACTTAGATGGATGCACAGTTGGATCACCAAGGACAATAACTCTCATTGATTTATTTATTTATTTATTTATTTATTGGTTTTAATGATACTTTCGGCAGCCAGGGTCACCACCTGTCAGTTTTACAGGTGGAGAAAGCTGGAGTACCTGGATAGAACCACTGAGCAGTGGCAAACAACTGTCACTCTCCCCAACATACTAACTCCACACAATCAGCAATAGCATTGGTTGAAGATAAGTGAACCATCGACTTGATAGTAAACAAAGCCACCATGCCCCACGAGGGACAATTGGGGTCCTCGATGCGTCTTGCCCGAGGACACAATGCATTTGCCATAGGTGACAATAACTCCCATTGCAGTTGTATTGGTATACTGCCAAACATCAGGCTAAGCCAATGGTTATTAATTACACATTAACTGATTAAATGTGCAAAAAAATACCCCAAACAACAGAAATTACATGCATTTGTAAACTACATACTCCATCAAAAATACATATTTTATCCACCGCCAAACCCCCTCCCATCTCCCCATTCTCCCACTTTCCTAATTTGGCCAGGCAAATTTGGCCAATTCTATCAATGATAATATAATGTTATCATAGTGGAAAGACTGAGAGTGCGGTGGCTCCTTGGTTCTGGATTCAGACTTCAAACCTTAAAGTCTTGACCAGGGGTAACTGTACTGTGGCCTTGGGTAAGGCACATCATCCCAATTGCCCATGTGGGGGCAAAGTGACACTGTGGACCAAGGTGTATTGCATGTTGATGGTGGTCTTGTCTTTGATCAATGCTAACCCTGCTTGCATGGAGTTAGTACATTTGGGAATCTGGCAGCTACTTATTGGTGGTTCTCTCCAGATAATCTGGCTTCCTCCACCCATAGAACTGCCTGACACAAAGTGATCCTGCCTGTCAAAAGTGTTGTTAAACTCCAATAAATCAATAAATAATAGAAGGGAGATTTCTCTGAATTCCTTGCAATAGCATTTTCCCACACAACAAGAACTGTGCTTCCTAATGGGTTAAGAATAGATCCATGTGACCTAATGTATGAGGCCGCCATATGAATTATATGCCATATGAAAGAAGCTGTACAAATGTAACAATTAAGAATATTCAGTCCCAAATAATATCAACTAACAAGATGAGACTGACACAATTTTCTGGAATGCTCTTAGAAAAAGTTCTCTATGTAACTATGCCAGTTAATATTGTGAAACAAAAGTATGTAAAATAAAAAAATTAACCTACCTAATTCTCTTCATAATAACTTTACCTGACATAAAAAAAACTCAAGAGGAGTACTTTCCTGGAAATTATATCTGTACAAACCACTACACTACCACTGAAAAAGGAAAAAAATATGTTTTTAACATTTATTTAAGTTATCCTGCAAGTTGCTACATATTCCCACTTATACTTTTGCTTGTTATGGAGATTAGAGGCCAGAAGTTGCAATGAAAGCAAACACTGTTTTCTACTAAAAGTCTTATTACAGTAACAGCTATTTGGGTGAATACATTGGTTTTTCAAGAATGGCACAACTGATTATTAACACGGGACAGTATATCTTGAATTTACATTACCTACCCTATTTAGAATCACCATAATGTATACAGTTCTGGAAGCTCCCAGAGTGTCTTTTCTTTAAGAATACAGCACACTATCAAAATCTGACAATATCACTCAAATACAGTCAGCTGAATTACACAATTTACTGCTCGCAAAATGGGTGAAAATGGTGTCATTTTGGGGATCAATCTCCTACTATTTCAGTGCATCGAGATCGATAAAACTATGATATAACATATAGGAATTCTTTATTTCACCACTGATGATTTTACAACATAAGATGAACATTCTGAAAAGCAAAAACATATGGGCTTCTTATCACTTCCTTCAAAAGGCTTTCTCAAAGCAAATTTACACAAAAATTCTCCCATTTGTCACCTGCAAAATGTCAGCTCACAAACAGGACTGAATTAGTCATTAAACAAACATGTGACCTTGACCTTCAACTGAAATGCACTATACAGTACACATTTCAAATCAAAACCATCAACATTATTATATTTTCAAATCATCCTCAATGAGCAGTATGTACTTAATCCACACCATTACAAAATAAAACTCTAGCCCAAAATAGCCAGTTGACTGAGGATATCCACTGACCTCTGGTGTGTATGACCTTTTCAATAGGAAATGAGACCTTAAGTGAAAAATAAAATCTGCCATGCTCTCTCAGAAATAGCACATGTGAATCTATTTAATTTCGAGGAAAAAAATGAAAGATACATGCAACAACTGTTAACTTAGTGCCATTAAGGCCCATGGATAGTGGCAGACTAAACAATCTGATGTCCGCACTTTTATGTTGCTTTACACACTGATAATGTTTAGTGAGAGAAGGCATGTTCTTCCATATTTCTCACTCTGATTAAAACGCTTTGTAGATCAAAGGTTTGCTTTGGATGAAAGCATGTATCATCTGTGCTTTTCTAATTCAGTCAAGGCAGTAGGCTTCAACCTCACATTAGGACTTAGCTAGACTTCAATTTATTTATTTATTTACTGGTGTTTAAGGTCACATATTTTTGCACAATAGCTAATTATGACCACAACATGAGTATCAACTCAAAACAAGGGGTGAGCATTAATAAGCCATGTTGCCCATTTTAGAGAGGGTTTGCACCTCCCAAGCATTGGTGACTGGGTCCTATTTTACCAGTAAAACAGAGCCTGTTTACTGCAGTGAACAGGCACTGCTTCACTTCCCGGGGTTCCCACGGGGAGAAACTTCAACTTAGATGGATGCACAGTTGGATCACCAAGGACAATAACTCTCATAGATTTATTTATTTATTTATTGGTTTTAATGATACTTTCGACAGCCAGGGTCACCACCTGTCAGTTTTACAGGTGGAGAAAGTTGGAGTACCTGGATAGAACCACTGAGCAGTGGCAAACAACTGTCACACTCCCCAACATACTAACTCCACACAATCAGCAATAGCATTGGTTGAAGATAAGTGTACCATCGACTCGATAGTAAAAAAAGCCACCATGCCCCACGAGGGACAATTGGGGTCCTCGATGTGTCTTGCCCGAGGACACAATGCATTTGCCATAGGTGACAATAACTCCCATTGCAGTTGTATTGGTATATTGCCAAAGATCAGGCTAAGCCAATGGTTATTAATTACACATTAACTGATTAAATGTGCCAAAAAACCCCAAACAACAGAAATTACATGCATTTGTAAACTACATACTCCATCAAAAATACATATTTTATCCACCGCCAAACCCCCTCCCATCTCCCCATTCTCCCACTTTCCTAACTTGGCCAAGCAAATTTGGCCAATTCTATCAATGATAATATAATGTTATCATAGTGGAAAGACTGGGAGTGTGGTGGCTCCTTGGTTCTGGATTCAGACTTCAAACCTTAAAGTCTTGACCAGGGGTAACTGTACTGTGGCCTTGGGTAAGGCACATCATCCCAATTGTCCCAATTTGTGGGGGCAAAGTGACACTGTGGACCAAGGTGTATTGCATGTTGTTGGTGCTCTTGTCTTCGATCAATGCTAACCCTGCTTGCATGGAGTTAGTACATTTGGGAATCTGGCAGTTACTTGCAAGTTGCTACATATTCCCACTTATACTTTTGCATGTTATGGAGATTAGAGGCCAGAAGTTGCAATGAAAGCAAACACTGTTTTCTACTAAAAGTCTTATTACAGTAACTGCTATTTGGGTGAATGCATTGGTTTTTCAAGAATGGCACAACTGATTATTAACGCGGGACAGTATATCTTGAATTTACATTACCTACCCTATTTAGAATCACCATAATGTATACAGTTCTGGAAGCTCCCAGTGTGTCTTTTCTTTAAGAAAACAGCACACTATCAAAATCTGACAATATCACTCAAATACAGTCCGCTGAATTACATAATTGACTGCTCGCAAAATGGGTCAAAATGGTGTCATTTTGGGGATCAATTTCCTACTATTTCAGTGCATCGAGATCGATAAAACTATGATATAACAAATAGGAATTCTTTATTTCACCACTGATGATTTTACAACATAAGATGAACATTCTGAAAAGCAAAAACATATGGGCTTCTTATCCCTTCTTTCAAAAGGCTTTCTCAAAGCAAATTTACACAAAAATTCTCCCATTTGTCACCTGCAAAATGTCAGCTCACAAACAGGACTGAATTAGTCATCAAACAAACATGTGACCTTGACCTTCAACTGAAATGCACTATACAGTACACATTTCAAATCAAAACCATCAACATTATTATATTTTCAAATCATCCTCAATGAGCAGTATGTACTTAATCCACACCATTACAAAATAAAACTCTAGCCCAAAATAGCCAGTTGACTGAGGATATCCACTGACCTCTGGTGTGTATGACCTTTTCAATAGGAAATGAGACCTTAAGTGAAAAATAAAATCTGCCATGCTCTCTCACAAATAGCACATGTGAATCTATTTAATTTCGAGGAAAAAAATGAAAGATACATGCAACAACTGTTAACTTAGTGCCATTAAGGCCCATGGATAGTGGCAGACTAAACACTCTGATGTCCGCACTTTTATGTTTCTTTACACACTGATAATGTTTAGTGAGAGAAGGCATGTTCTTCCATATTTCTCACTCTGATTAAAACGCTTTATAGATCAAAGGTTTGCTTTGGATGAAAGCATGTATCATCTGTGCTTTTCTAATTCAGTCAAGGCAGTAGGCTTCAACCTCACATTAGGACATAGCTAGACTTAGCCAGACTTCAATTTATTTATTTATTTACTGGTGTTTAAGGTCACATATTTTTGCACAATAGCTAATTATGACCACAACATGAGTATCAACTCAAAACAAGGAGTGAGCGTTAATAAGCCATGTTGCCCATTTTAGAGAGGGTTTGCACCTCCCAAGCATTGGTGACTGGGTCCTATTTTACCAGTAAAACAGAGCCTGTTTACCGCAGTGAACAGGCACTGCTTCACTTCCCGGGGTTCCCACAGGGAGAAACTTCAACTTAGATGGATGCACAGTTGGATCACCAAGGACAATAACTCTCATTGATTTATTAATTTATTTATTTATTTATTTATTGGTTTTAATGATACTTTCGACAGCCAGGGTCACCACCTGTCAGTTTTACAGGTGGAGAAAGCTGGAGTACCTGGATAGAACCACTGAGCAGTGGCAAACAACTGTCACACTCCCCAACATACTAACTCCACACAATCAGCAATAGCATTGGTTGAAGATAAGTGTACCATCGACTCGATAGTAAACAAAGCCACCATGCCCCACGAGGGACAATTGGGGTCCTCGATGTGTCTTGCCCGAGGACACAATGCATTTGCCATAGGTGACAATAACTCCCATTGCAGTTGTATTGGTATATTGCCAAAGATCAGGCTAAGCCAATGGTTATTAATTACACATTAACTGATTAAATGTGCAAAAAAAAACCCCAAACAACAGAAATTACATGCATTTGTAAACTACATAGTCCATCAAAAATACATATTTTATCCACCGCCAAACCCCCTCCCATCTCCCCATTCTCCCACTTTCCTAACTTGGCCAAGCAAATTTGGCCCATTCTATCAATGATAATATAATGTTATCATAGTGGAAAGACTGGAAGTGTGGTGGCTCCTTGGTTCTGGATTCAGACTTCAAACCTTAAAGTCTTGACCAGGGGTAACTGTACTGTGGCCTTGGGTAAGGCACATCATCCCAATTGCCCCAATTTGTGGGGGCAAAGTGACACTGTGGACCAAGGTGTATTGCATGTTGATGGTGCTCTTGTCTTCGATCAATGCTAACCCTGCTTGCATGGAGTTAGTAGACTTGGGAATCTGGCAGTTACTTGCCATTGATTGGTGGTTCTCTCCAGATAATCTGGCTTCCTCCACCCATAGAACTGCCTGACACAAAGTGATCCTGCCTGTCAAAAGTGTTGTTAAACTCCAATAAATCAATAAATAATAGAAGGGAGATTTCTCTGAATTCCTTGCAATAGCATTTTCCCACACAGCAAGAACTGTGCTTCCTAATGGGTTAAGAATAGATCCATGTGACCTAATCTATGAGGCTGTCATATGAATTATATGCCATATGAAAGAAGCTGTACAAATGTAACAATTAAGAATATTCAGTCCCAAATAATATCAACTAACAAGATGAGACTCGGACACAATTTTCTGGAATGCTCTTAGAAAAAGTTCTCTATGTAACTATGCCAGTTAATATTGTGAAACAAAAGTATGTAAAATAAAAAAATTAACCTACCTAATTCTCTTCATAATAACTTTACCTGACATAAAAAAAACTCAAGAGGGGTACTTTCCTGGAAATTATATCTGTACAAACCACTACACTACCACTGAAAAAGGAAACAAATATGTTTTTAACATTTATTTAAGTTATCCTGCAAGTTGCTACATATTCCCACTTATACCTTTGCTTGTTATGGAGATTAGAGGCCAGAAGTTGCAATGAAAGCAAACACTGTTTTCTAATAAAAGTCTTATTACAGTAACTGCTATTTGGGTGAATACATTGGTTTTTCAAGAATGGCACAACTGATTATTAACACGGGACAGTATATCTTGAATTTACATTACCTACCCTATTTAGAATCACCATAATGTATACAGTTCTGGAAGCTCCCAGTGTGTCTTTTCTTTAAGAAAACAGCACACTATCAAAATCTGACAATATCACTCAAATACAGTCAGCTGAATTACACAATTGACTGCTCGCAAAATGGGTCAAAATGGTGTCATTTTGGGGATCAATTTCCTACTATTTCAGTGCATCGAGATCGATAAAACTATGATATAACATATAGGAATTCTTTATTTCACCACTGATGATTTTACAACATAAGATGAACATTCTGAAAAGCAAAAACATATGGGCTTCTTATCCCTTCTTCCAAAAGGCTTTCTCAAAGCAAATTTACACAAAAATTCTCCCATTTGTCACCTGCAAAATGTCAGCTCACAAACAGGACTGAATTAGTCATTAAACAAACATGTGACCTTGACCTTCAACTGAAATGCACTATACAGTACACATTTCAAATCAAAACCATCAACATTATTATATTTTCAAATCATCCTCAATGAGCAGTATGTACTTAATCCACACCATTACAAAATAAAACTCTAGCCCAAAATATCCAGCTGACTGAGGATATACACTGACCTCTGGTGTGTATGACCTTTTCAATAGGAAATGAGACCTTAAGTGAAAAATAAAATCTGCCATGCTCTCTCAGAAATAGCACATGTGAATCTATTTAATTTCGAGGAAAAAAATGAAAAATACATGCAACAACTGTTAACTTAGTGCCATTAAGGCCCATGGATAGTGGCAGACTAAACACTCTGATGTCCGCACTTTTATGTTTCTTTACACACTAATAATGTTTAGTGAGAGAAGGCATGTTCTTCCATATTTCTCACTCTGATTAAAACGCTTTGTAGATCAAAGGTTTGCTTTGGATGAAAGCATGTATCATCTGTGCTTTTCTAATTCAGTCAAGGCAGTAGGCTTCAACCTCACATTAGGACATAGCTAGACTTAGCTAGACTTCAATTTATTTATTTATTTACTGGTGTTTAAGGTCACATATTTTTGCACAATAGCTAATTATGACCACAAAATGAGTATCAACTCAAAACAAGGGGTGAGCGTTAATAAGCCATGTTGCCCATTTTAGAGAGGGTTTGCACCTCCCAAGCATTGGTGACTGGGTCCTATTTTACCAGTAAAACAGAGCCTGTTTACCGCAGTGAACAGGCACTGCTTCACTTCCCGGGGTTCCCATGGGGAGAAATTTCAACTTAGATGGATGCACAGTTGGATCACAAAGGACAATAACTCTCATTGATTTATTTATTTATTTATTGATTTATTTATTGGTTTTAATGATACTTTCGACAGCCAGGGTCACCACCTGTCAGTTTTACAGGTGGAGAAAGCTGGAGTACCTGGATAGAACCACTGAGCAGTGGCAAACAACTGTCACACTCCCCAACATACTAACTCCACACAATCAGCAATAGCATTGGTTGAAGATAAGTGTACCATCGACTCGATAGTAAACAAAGCCACCATGCCCCACGAGGGACAATTGGGGTCCTCGATGTGTCTTGCCCGAGGACACAATGCATTTGCCATAGATGACAATAACTCCCATTGCAGTTGTATTGGTATATTGCCAAAGATCAGGCTAAGCCAATGGTTATTAATTACACATTAACTGATTAAATGTGCAAAAAAAAAAACCCAAACAACAGAAATTACATGCATTTGTAAACTACATACTCCATCAAAAATACATATTTTATCCACCGCCAAACCCCCTCCCATCTCCCCATTCTCCCACTTTCCTAACTTGGCCAAGCAAATTTGGCCAATTCTATCAATGATAATATAATGTTATCATAGTGGAAAGACTGGGAGTGCGGTGGCTCCTTGGTTCTGGATTCAGACTTCAAACCTTAAAGTCTTGACCAGGGGTAACTGTACTGTGGCCTTGGGTAAGGCACATCATCCCAATTGCCCCAATTTGTGGGGGCAAAGTGACACTGTGGACCAAGGTGTATTGCATGTTGTTGGTGCTCTTGTCTTCGATCAATGCTAACCCTGCTTGCATGGAGTTAGTACATTTGGAAATCTGGCAGTTACTTGCCATTGATTGGTGGTTCTCTCCACATAATCTGGCTTCCTCCACCCATAGAACTGCCTGACACAAAGTGATCCTGCCTGTCAAAAGTGTTGTTAAACTCCAATAAATCAATAAATAATAGAAGGGAGATTTCTCTGAATTCCTTGCAATAGCATTTTCCCACACAGCAAGAACTGTGCTTCCTAATGGGTTAAGAAAAGATCCATGTGACCTAATCTATGAGGCTGTCATATGAATTATATGCCATATGAAAGAAGCTGTACAAATGTAACAATTAAGAATATTCAGTCCCAAATAATATCAACTAACAAGATGAGACTCTGACACAATTTTCTGGAATGCTCTTAGAAAAAGTTCTCTATGTAACTATGCCAGTTAATATTGTGAAACAAAAGTATGTAAATTAAAAAATTAACCTACCTAATTCTCTTCATAATAACTTTACCTGACATAAAAAAACTCAAGAGGTGTACTTTCCTAGAAATTATACCTGTACAAACCACTACACTACCACTGAAAAAGGAAAAAAATATGTTTTTAACATTTATTTAAGTTATCCTGCAAGTTGCTACATATTCCCACTTATACTTTTGCTTGTTATGGAGATTAGAGGCCAGAAGTTGCAATGAAAGCAAACACTGTTTTCTACTAAAAGTCTTATTACAGTAACTGCTATTTGGGTGAATACATTGGTTTTTCAAGAATGGCACAACTGATTATTAACACGGGACAGTATATCATGAATTTACATTACCTACCCTATTTAGAATCACCATAATGTATACAGTTCTGGAAGCTCTCAGTGTGTCTTTTCTTTAAGAAAACAGCACACTATCAAAATCTGACAATATCACTCAAATACAGTCAGCTGAATTACATAATTGACTGCTCGCAAAATGGGTCAAAATGGTGTCATTTTGGGGATCAATTTCCTACTATTTCAGTGCATCGAGATCGATAAAACTATGATATAACATATAGGAATTCTTTATTTCACCACTGATGATTTTACAACATAAGATGAACATTCTGAAAAGTAAAAACATATGGGCTTCTTATCCCTTCTTTCAAAAGGCTTTCTCAAAGCAAATTTACACAAAAATTCTCCCATTTGTCACCTGCAAAATGTCAGCTCACAAACAGGACTGAATTAGTCATCAAACAAACATGTGACTTTGACCTTCAACTGAAATGCACTATACAGTACACATTTCAAATCAAAACCATCAACATTATTATATTTTCAAATCATCCTCAATGAGCAATATGTACTTAATCCACACCATTACAAAATAAAACTCTAGCCCAAAATATCCAGTTGACTGAGGATATCCACTGACCTCTGGTGTGTATGACCTTTTCAATAGGAAATGAGACCTTAAGTGAAAAATAAAATCTGCCATGCTCTCTCAGAAATAGCACATGTGAATCTATTTAATTTCGAGGAAAAAAATGAAAGATACATGCAACAACTGTTAACTTAGTGCCATTAAGGCCCATGGATAGTGGCAGACTAAACACTCTGATGTCCGCACTTTTATGTTTCTTTACACACTGATAATGTTTAGTGAGAGAAGGCATGTTCTTCCATATTTCTCACTCTGATTAAAACGCTTTGTAGATCAAAGGTTTGCTTTGGATGAAAGCATGTATCATCTGTGCTTTTCTAATTCAGTCAAGGCAGTAGGCTTCAACCTCACATTAGGACATAGCTAGACTTAGCTAGACTTCAATTTATTTATTTATTTACTGGTGTTTAAGGTCACATATTTTTGCACAATAGCTAATTATGACCACAAAATGAGTATCAACTCAAAACAAGGGGTGAGCGTTAATAAGCCATGTTGCCCATTTTAGAGAGGGTTTGCACCTCCCAAGCATTGGTGACTGGGTCCTATTTTACCAGTAAAACAGAGCCTGTTTACCGCAGTGAACAGGCACTGCTTCACTTCCCGGGGTTCCCATGGGGAGAAACTTCAACTTAGATGGATGCACAGTTGGATCACAAAGGACAATAACTCTCATTGATTTATTTATTTATTGATTTATTTATTGGTTTTAATGATACTTTCGACAGCCAGGGTCACCACCTGTCAGTTTTACAGGTGGAGAAAGCTGGAGTACCTGGATAGAACCACTGAGCAGTGGCAAACAACTGTCACACTCCCCAACATACTAACTCCACACAATCAGCAATAGCATTGGTTGAAGATAAGTGTACCATCGACTCGATAGTAAACAAAGCCACCATGCCCCACGAGGGACAATTGGGGTCCTCGATGTGTCTTGCCCGAGGACACAATGCATTTGCCATAGATGACAATAACTCCCATTGCAGTTGTATTGGTATATTGCCAAAGATCAGGCTAAGCCAATGGTTATTAATTACACATTAACTGATTAAATGTGCAAAAAAAAACCCCAAACAACAGAAATTACATGCATTTGTAAACTACATACTCCATCAAAAATACATATTTTATCCACCGCCAAACCCCCTCCCATCTCCCCATTCTCCCACTTTCCTAACTTGGCCAAGCAAATTTGGCCAATTCTACCAATGATAATATAATGTTATCATAGTGGAAAGACTGGGACTGCGGTGGCTCCTTGGTTCTGGATTCAGACTTCAAATTTTAAAGTCTTGACCAGGGGTAACTGTACTGTGGCCTTGGGTAAGGCACATCATCCCAATTGCCCCAATTTGTGGGGGTAAAGTGACACTGTGGACCAAGGTGTATTGCATGTTGATGGTGCTCTTGTCTTCAATCAATGCTAACCCTGCTTGCATGGAGTTAGTAGATTTGGGAATCTGGCAGTTACTTGCCATTGATTGGTGGTTCTCTCCAGATAATCTGGCTTCCTCCACCCATAGAACTGCCTGACACAAAGTGATCCTGCCTGTCAAAAGTGTTGTTAAACTCCAATAAATCAATAAATAATAGAAGGGAGATTTCTCTGAATTCCTTGCAATAGCATTTTCCCACACAGCAAGAACTGTGCTTCCTAATGGGTTAAGAATAGATCCATGTGACCTAATCTATGAGGCTGTCATATGAATTATATGCCATATGAAAGAAGCTGTACAAATGTAACAATTAAGAATATTCAGTCCCAAATAATATCAACTAACAAGATGAGACTCTGACACAATTTTCTGGAATGCTCTTAGAAAAAGTTCTCTATGTAACTATGCCAGTTAATATTGTGAAACAAAAGTATGTAAAATAAAAAAATTAACCTACCTAATTCTCTTCATAATAACTTTACCTGACATAAAAAAAACTCAAGAGGGGTACTTTCCTGGAAATTATATCTGTACAAACCACTACACTACCACTGAAAAAGGAAAAAAATATGTTTTTAACATTTATTTAAGTTATCCTGCAAGTTGCTACATATTCCCACTTATACCTTTGCTTGTTATGGAGATTAGAGGCCAGAAGTTGCAATGAAAGCAAACACTGTTTTCTAATAAAAGTCTTATTACAGTAACTGCTATTTGGGTGAATACATTGGTTTTTCAAGAATGGCACAACTGATTATTAACACAGGACAGTATATCTTGAATTTACATTACCTACCCTATTTAGAATCACCATAATGTATACAGTTCTGGAAGCTCCCAGTGTGTCTTTTCTTTAAGAAAACAGCACATTATCAAAATCTGACAATATCACTCAAATACAGTCAGCTGAATTACACAATTGACTGCTCGCAAAATGGGTCAAAATGGTGTCATTTTGGGGATCAATTTCCTACTATTTCAGTGCATCGAGATCGATAAAACTATGATATAACATATAGGAATTCTTTATTTCACCACTGATGATTTTACAACATAAGATGAACATTCTGAAAAGCAAAAACATATGGGCTTCTTATCCCTTCTTTCAAAAGGCTTTCTCAAAGCAAATTTACACAAAAATTCTCCCATTTGTCACCTGCAAAATGTCAGCTCACAAACAGGACTGAATTAGTCATTAAACAAACATGTGACCTTGACCTTCAACTGAAATGCACTATACAGTACACATTTCAAATCAAAACCATCAACATTATTATATTTTCAAATCATCCTCAATGAGCAGTATGTACTTAATCCACACCATTACAAAATAAAACTCTAGCCCAAAATAGCCAGTTGACTGAGGATATCCACTGACCTCTGGTGTGTATGAGCTTTTCAATAGGAAATGAGACCTTAAGTGAAAAATAAAATCTGCCATGCCCTCTCAGAAATAGCACATGTGAATCTATTTAATTTCGAGGAAAAAAATGAAAGATACATGCAACAACTGTTAACTTAGTGCCATTAAGGCCCATGGATAGTGGCAGACTAAACAATCTGATGTCCGCACTTTTATGTTTCTTTACACACTGATAATGTTTAGTGAGAGAAGGCATGTTCTTCCATATTTCTCACTCTGATTAAAACGCTTTGTGGATCAAAGGTTTGCTTTGGATGAAAGCATGTATCATCTGTGCTTTTCTAATTCAGTCAAGGCAGTAGGCTTCAACCTCACATTAGGACTTAGCTAGACTTCAATTTATTTATTTATTTACTGGTGTTTAAGGTCACATATTTTTGCACAATAGCTAATTATGACCACAACATGAGTATCAACTCAAAACAAGGGGTGAGCGTTGTTAATAAGCCATGTTGCCCATTTTAGAGAGGGTTTGCACCTCCCAAGCATTGGTGACTGGGTCCTATTTTACCAGAAAAACAGAGCCTGTTTACCGCAGTGAACAGGCACTGCTTCACTTCCCGGGGTTCCCACGGGGAGAAACTTCAACTTAGATGGATGCACAGTTGGATCACCAAGGACAATAACTCTCATTGATTTATTAATTTATTTATTTATTGGTTTTAATGATACTTTCTACAGCCAGGGTTACCACCTGTCAGTTTTACAGGTGGAGAAAGCTGGAGTACCTGGATAGAACCACTGAGCAGTGGCAAACAATTGTCACACTCCCCAACATACTAACTCCACACAATCAGCTATAGCATTGGTTGAAGATATGTGTACCATCGACTCGATAGTAAACAAAGCCACCATGCCCCACGAGGGACAATTGGGGTCCTCGATGTGTCTTGCCCAAGGACACAATGCATTTGCCATAGGTGACAATAACTCCCATTGCAGTTGTATTGGTATATTGCCAAAGATCAGGCTAAGCCAATGGTTATTAATTACACATTAACTGATTAAATGTGCAAAAAAAAACCCCCAAACAACAGAAATTACATGCATTTGTAAACTACATACTCCATCAAAAATACATATTTTATCCACCGCCAAACCCCCTCCCATCTCCCCATTCTCCCACTTTCCTAACTTGGCCAAGCAAATTTGGCCAATTCTATCAATGATAATATAATGT
Organism: Pictodentalium vernedei; assembly: GCA_031216915.1. NCBI lineage: Eukaryota > Metazoa > Mollusca > Scaphopoda > Dentaliida > Dentaliidae > Pictodentalium > Pictodentalium vernedei. Next base: position 590,929,611 of record CM062296.1, on the reverse strand, counting down.
TATCATAGTGGAAAGACTGGGAGTGCGGTGGCTCCTTGGTTCTGGATTCAGACTTCAAATCTTAAAGTCTTGACCAGGGGTAACTGTACTGTGGCCTTGGGTAAGGCACATCATCCCAATTGCCCCAATTTGTGGGGGCAAAGTGACACTGTGGACCAAGGTGTATTGCATGTTGATGGTGCTCTTGTCTTCGGTCAATGCTAACCCTGCTTGCATAGAGTTAGTAGATTTGGGAATCTGGCAGTTATTTGCCATTGATTGGTGGTTCTCTCCAGATAATCTGGCTTCCTCCACCCATAGAACTGCCTGACACAAAGTGATCCTGCCTGTCAAAAGTGTTGTTAAACTCCAATAAATCAATAAATAATAGAAGGGAGATTTCTCTGAATTCCTTGCAATAGCATTTTCCCACACAGCAAGAACTGTGCTTCCTAATGGGTTAAGAATAGATCCATGTGACCTAATCTATGAGGCTGTCATATGAATTATATGCAATATGAAAGAAGCTGTACAAATGTAACAATTAAGAATATTCAGTCCCAAATAATATCAACCAACAAGATGAGACTCTGACACAATTTTCTGGAATGCTCTTAGAAAAAGTTCTCTATGTAACGATGCCAGTTAATATTGGGAAACAAAAGTATGTAAAATAAAAAAATTAACCTACCTAATTCTCTTCATAATAACTTTACCTGACATAAAAAAAACTCAAGAGGGGTACTTTCCTGGAAATTATATCTGTACAAACCACTAAACTACCACTGAAAAAGGAAAAAAATATGTTTTTAACATTTATTTAAGTTATCCTGCAAGTTGCTACATATTCCCACTTATACCTTTGCTTGTTATGGAGATTAGAGGCCAGAAGTTGCAATGAAAGCAAACACTGTTTTCTAATAAAAGTCTTATTACAGTAACTGCTATTTGGGTGAATACATTGGTTTTTCAAGAATGGCACAACTGATTATTAACACGGGACTGTATATCTTGAATTTACATTACCTACCCTATTTAGAATCACCATAATGTATACAGTTCTGGAAGCTCCCAGTGTGTCTTTTCTTTAAGAAAACAGCACACTATCAAAATCTGACAATATCACTCAAATACAGTCAGCTGAATTACACAATTGACTGCTCGCAAAATGGGTCAAAATGGTGTCATTTTGGGGATCAATTTCCTACTATTTCAGTGCATCGAGATCGATAAAACTATGATATAACATATAGGAATTCTTTATTTCACCACTGATGATTTTACAAAATAAGATGAACATTCTGAAAAGCAAAAACATATGGGCTTCTTATCCCTTCTTTCAAAAGGCTTTCTCAAAGCAAATTTACACAAAAATTCTCCCATTTGTCACCTGCAAAATGTCAGCTCACAAACAGGACTGAATTAGTCATTAAACAAACATGTGACCTTGACCTTCAACTGAAATGCACTATACAGTACACATTTCAAATCAAAACCATCAACATCATTATATTTTCAAATCATCCTCAATGAGCAGTATGTACTTAATCCACACCATTACAAAATAAAACTCTAGCCCAAAATAGCCAGTTGACTGAGGATATCCACTGACCTCTGGTGTGTATGACCTTTTCAATAGGAAATGAGACCTTAAGTGAAAAATAAAATCTGCCATGCTCTCTCAGAAATAGCACATGTGAATCTATTTAATTTCGAGGAAAACAATGAAAGATACATGCAACAACTGTTAACTTAGTGCCATTAAGGCCCATGGATAGTGGCAGACTAAACAATCTGATGTCCGCACTTTTGTTTCTTTACACACTGATAATGTTTAGTGAGAGAAGGCATGTTCTTCCATATTTCTCACTCTGATTAAAACGCTTTGTAGATCAAAGGTTTGCTTTGGATGAAAGCATGTATCATCTGTGCTTTTCTAATTCAGTCAAGGCAGTAGGCTTCAACCTCACATTAGGACATAGCTAGACTTAGCTAGACTTCAATTTATTTATTTATTTACTGGTGTTTAAGGTCACATATTTTTGCACAATAGCTAATTATGACCACAACATGAGTATCAACTCAAAACAAGGGGTGAGCGTTAATAAGCCATGTTGCCCATTTTAGAGAGGGTTTGCACCTCCCAAGCATTGGTGACTGGGTCCTATTTTACCAGTAAAACAGAGCCTGTTTACCGCAGTGAACAGGCACAGCTTCACTTCCCGGGGTTCCCACGGGAGAAACTTCAACTTAGATGGATGCACAGTTGGATCACCAAGGACAATAACTCTCATTGATTTATTAATTTATTTATTTATTTATTTATTGGTTTTAATGATACTTTCGACAGCCAGGGTCACCACCTGTCAGTTTTACAGGTGGAGAAAGCTGGAGTACCTGGATAGAACCACTGAGCAGTGGCAAACAACTGTCACACTCCCCAACATACTAACTCCACACAATCAGCAATAGCATTGGTTGAAGATAAGTGTACCATCGACTCGATAGTAAACAAAGCCACCATGCCCCACGAGGGACAATTGGGGTCCTCGATGTGTCTTGCCCGAGGACACAATGCATTTGCCATAGGTGACAATAACTCCCATTGCAGTTGTATTGGTATATTGCCAAAGATCAGGCTAAGCCAATGGTTATAAATTACACATTAACTGATTAAATGTGCAAACCCCCCCCCCAAACAACAGAAATTACATGCATTTGTAAACTACATACTCCATCAAAAATACATATTTTATCGACCGCCAAACCCCCTCCCATCTCCCCATTCTCCCACTTTCCTAACTTGGCCAAGCAAATTTGGCCAATTCTATCAATGATGATATAATGTTATCACAGTTGAAAGACTGGGAGTGCGGTGGCTCCTTGGTTCTGGATTCAGACTTCAAACCTTAAAGTCTTGACCAGGGGTAACTGTACTGTGGCCTTGGGTAAGGCACATCATCCCAATTGCCCCAATTTGTGGGGGCAAAGTGACACTGTGGACCAAGGTGTATTGCATGTTGATGGTGCTCTTGTCTTCGATCAATGCTAACCCTGCTTGCATGGAGTTAGTACATTTGGGAATCTGGCAGTTACTTGCCATTGATTGGGGGCTCTCTCCAGATAATCTGGCTTCCTCCACCCATAGAACTGCCTGACACAAAGTGATCCTGCCTGTCAAAAGTGTTGTTAAACTCCAATAAATCAATAAATAATAGAAGGGAGATTTCTCTGAATTCCTTGCAATAGCATTTTCCCACACAGCAAGAACTGTGCTTCCTAATGGGATAAGAATAGATCCATGTGACCTAATCTATGAGGCTGTCATATGAATTATATGCCATATGAAAGAAGCTGTACAAATGTAACAATTAAGAAAATTCAGTCCCAAATAATATCAACTAACAAGATAAGACTCTGACACAATTTTCTGGAATGCTCTTAGAAAAAGTTCTCTATGTAACTATGCCAGTTAATATTGTGAAACAAAAGTATGTAAAATAAAAAAATTAACCTACCTAATTCTCTTCATAATAACTTTACCTGACATAAAAAAAACTCAAGAGGGGTACTTTCCTGGAAATTATATCTGTACAAACCACTACACTACCACTGAAAAAGGAAAAAAATATGTTTTTAACATTTATTTAAGTTATCCTGCAAGTTGCTACATATTCCCACTTATACCTTTGCTTGTTATGGAGATTAGAGGCCAGAAGTTGCAATGAAAGCAAACACTGTTTTCTAATAAAAGTCTTATTACAGTAACTGCTATTTGGGTGAATACATTGGTTTTTCAAGAATGGCACAACTGATTATTAACACGGGACAGTATATCTTGAATTTACATTACCTACCCTATTTAGAATCACCATAATGTATACAGTTCTGGAAGCTCCCAGTGCGTCTTTTCTTTAAGAAAACAGCACACTATCAAAATCTGACAATATCACTCAAATACAGTCAGCTGAATTACACAATTGACTGCTCGCAAAATGGGTCAAAATGGGGTCATTTTGGGGATCAATTTCCTACTATTTCAGTGCATCGAGATCGATAAAACTATGATATAACATATAGGAATTCTTTATTTCACCACTGATGATTTTACAACATAAGATGAACATTCTGAAAAGCAAAAACATATGGGCTTCTTATCCCTTCTTTCAAAAGGCTTTCTCAAAGCAAATTTACACAAAAATTCTCCCATTTGTCACCTGCAAAATGTCAGCTCACAAACAGGACTAAATTAGTCATTAAACAAACATGTGACCTTGACCTTCAACTGAAATGCACTATACAGTACACATTTCAAATCAAAACCATCAACATTATTATATTTTCAAATCATCCTCAATGAGCAGTACATACTTAATCCACACCATTACAAAATAAAACTCTAGCCCAAAATAGCCAGTTGACTGAGGATATCCACTGCCCTCTGGTGTGTATGACCTTTTCAATAGGAAATGAGACCTTAAGTGAAAAATAAAATCTGCCATGCTCTCTCAGAAATAGCACATCTGAATCTATTTAATATCGAGGAAAAAAATGAAAGATACATGCAACAACTGTTAACTTAGCGCCATTAAGGCCCATGGATAGTGGCAGACTAAACAATCTGATGTTCGCACTTTTATGTTTCTTTACACACTGATAATGTTTAGTGAGAGAAGGCATGTTCTTCCATATTTCTCACTCTGATTAAAACGCTTTGTAGATCAAAGGTTTGCTTTGGATGAAAGCATGTATCATCTGTGCTTTTCTAATTCAGTCAAGGCAGTAGGCTTCAACCTCACATTAGGACATAGCTAGACTTAGCTAGACATCAATTTATTTATTTATTTACTGGTGTTTAAGGTCACATATTTTTGCACAACAGCTAATTATGACCACAACATGAGTATCAACTCAAAACAAGGGGTGAGCGTTAATAAGCCATGTTGCCCATTTTAGAGAGGGTTTGCACCTCCCAAGCATTGGTGACTGGGTCCTATTTTACCAGTAAAACAGAGCCTGTTTACCGCAGTGAACAGGCACAGCTTCACTTCCCGGGGTTCCCACAGGGAGAAACTTCAACTTAGATGGATGCACAGTTGGATCACCAAGGACAATAACTCTCATTGATTTATTAATTTATTTATTTATTGGTTTTAATGATACTTTCGACAGCCAGGGTCACCACCTGTCAGTTTTACAGGTGGAGAAAGCTGGAGTACCTGGATAGAACCACTGAGCAGTGGCAAACAACTGTCACACTCCCCAACATACTAACTCCACACAATCAGCAATAGCATTGGTTGAAGATAAGTGTACCATCGACTCGATAGTAAACAAAGCCACCATGCCCCACGAGGGACAATTGGGGTCCTCGATGTGTCTTGCCCGAGGACACAATGCATTTGCCATAGGTGACAATAACTCCCATTGCAGTTGTATTGGTATATTGCCAAAGATCAGGCTAAGCCAATGGTTATTAATTACACATTAACTGATTAAATGTGCAAAAATCCCCCCCAAACAACAGAAATTACATGCATTTGTAAACTACATACTCCATCAAAAATACATATTTTATCCACCGCCAACCCCCCTCCCATCTCCCCATTCTCCCACTTTCCTAACTTGGCCAAGCAAATTTGGCCAATTCTATCAATGATAATATAATGTTATCATAGTGGAAAGACTGGGAGTGCGGTGGCTCCTTGGTTCTGGATTCAGACTTCAAACCTTAAAGTCTTGACCAGGGGTAACTGTACTGTGGCCTTGGGTAAGGCACATCATCCCAATTGCCCCAATTTGTGGGGGCAAAGTGACACTGTGGACCAAGGTGTATTGCATGTTGATGGTGCTCTTGTCTTCGATCAATGCTAACCCTGCTTGCATGGAGTTAGTAGATTTGGGAATCTGGCAGTTACTTGCCATTGATTGGTGGTTCTCTCCAGATAATCTGGCTTCCTCCACCCATAGAACTGCCTGACACAAAGTGATCCTGCCTGTCAAAAGTGTTGTTAAACTCCAATAAATCAATAAATAATAGAAGGGAGATTTCTCTGAATTCCTTGCAATAGCATTTTCCCACACAGCAAGAACTGTGCTTCCTAATGGGTTAAGAATAGATCCATGTGACCTAATCTATGAGGCTGTCATATGAATTATATGCCATATGAAAGAAGCTGTACAAATGTAACAATTAAGAATATTCAGTCCCAAATAATATCAACTAACAAGATGAGACTCTGACACAATTTTCTGGAATGCTCTTAGAAAAAGTTCTCTATGTAACTATGCCAGTTAATATTGTGAAACAAAAGTATGTAAAATAAAAAAATTAACCTACCTAATTCTCTTCATAATAACTTTACCTGACATAAAAAAAACTCAAGAGGGGTACTTTCCTGGAAATTATATCTGTGCAAACCACTACACTACCACTGAAAAAGGAAACAAATATGTTTTTAACATTTATTTAAGTTATCCTGCAAGTTGCTACATATTCCCACTTATACCTTTGCTTGTTATGGAGATTAGAGGCCAGAAGTTGCAATGAAAGCAAACACTGTTTTCTAATAAAAGTCTTATTACAGTAACTGCTATTTGGGTGAATACATTGGTTTTTCAAGAATGGCACAACTGATTATTAACACGGGACAGTATATCTTGAATTTACTTTACCTACCCTATTTAGAATCACCATAATGTATACAGTTCTGGAAGCTCCCAGTGCGTCTTTTCTTTAAGAAAACAGAACACTATCAAAATCTGACAATATCACTCAAATACAGTCAGCTGAATTACACAATTGACTGCTCGCAAAATGGGTCAAAATGGTGTCATTTTGGGGATCAATTTCCTACTATTTCAGTGCATCGAGATCGATAAAACTATGATATAACATATAGGAATTCTTTATTTCACCACTGATGATTTTACAACATAAGATGAACATTCTGAAACGCAAAAACATATGGGCTTCTTATCCCTTCTTTCAAAAGGCTTTCTCAAAGCAAATTTACACAACAATTCTCCCATTTGTCACCTGCAAACTGTCAGCTCACAAACAGGACTAAATTAGTCATTAAACAAACATGTGACCTTGACCTTCAACTGAAATGCACTATACAGTACACATTTCAAATCAAAACCATCAACATTATTATATTTTCAAATCATCCTCAATGAGCAGTATGTACTTAATCCACACCATTACAAAATAAAACTCTAGCCCAAAATAGCCAGTTGACTGAGGATATCCACTGCCCTCTGGTGTGTATGACCTTTTCAATAGGAAATGAGACCTTAAGTGAAAAATAAAATCTGCCATGCTCTCTCAGAAATAGCACATGTGAATCTATTTAATTTCGAGGAAAAAAATGAAAGATACATGCAACAACTGTTAACTTAGCGCAATTAAGGCCCAAGGATAGTGGCAGACTAAACAATCTGATGTTCGCACTTTTATGTTTCTTTACACACTGATAATGTTTAGTGAGAGAAGGCATGTTCTTCCATATTTCTCACTCTGATTAAAACGCTTTGTAGATCAAAGGTTTGCTTTGGATGAAAGCATGTATCATCTGTGCTTTTCTAATTCAGTCAAGGCAGTAGGCTTCAACCTCACATTAGGACATAGCTAGACTTAGCTAGACTTCAATTTATTTATTTATTTACTGGTGTTTAAGGTCACATATTTTTGCACAATAGCTAATTATGACCACAACATGAGTATCAACTCAAAACAAGGGGTGAGCGTTAATAAGCCATGTTGCCCATTTTAGAGAGGGTTTGCACCTCCCAAGCATTGGTGACTGGGTCCTATTTTACCAGTAAAACAGAGCCTGTTTACCGCAGTGAACAGGCACTGCTTCACTTTCCGGGGTTCCCACGGGGAGAAACTTCAACTTAGATGGATGCACAGTTGGATCACCAAGGACAATAACTCTCATTGATTTATTAATTTATTTATTTATTTATTGGTTTTAATGATACTTTCGACAGCCAGGGTCACCACCTGTCAGTTTTACAGGTGGAGAAAGCTGGAGTACCTGGATAGAACCACTGAGCAGTGGCAAACAACTGTCACACTCCCCAACATACTAACTCCACACAATCAGCAATAGCATTGGTTGAATATAAGTGTACCATCGACTCGATAGTAAACAAAGCCACCATGCCCCACGAGGGACAATTGGGGTCCTCGATGTGTCTTGCCCGAGGACACAATGCATTTGCCATAGGTGACAATAACTCCCATTGCATATTGCCAAAGATCAGGCTAAGCCAATGGTTATTAATTACACATTAACTGATTAAATGTGCAAACCCCCCCCCCCAAACAACAGAAATTACATGCATTTGTAAACTACATACTCCATCAAAAATACATATTTTATCCACCGCCAAACCCCAAACCCATCTCCCCATTCTCCCACTTTCCTAACTTGGCCAAGCAAATTTGGCCAATTCTATCAATGATAATATAATGTTATCATAGTGGAAAGACTGGGAGTGCGGTGGCTCCTTGGTTCTGGATTCAGACTTCAAACCTTAAAGTCTTGACCAGGGGTAACTGTACTGTGGCCTTGGGTAAGGCACATCATCCCAATTGCCCCAATTTGTGGGGGCAAAGTGACACTGTGGACCAAGGTGTATTGCATGTTGATGGTGCTCTTGTCTTCGATCAATGCTAACCCTGCTTGCATGGAGTTAGTAGATTTGGGAATCTGGCAGTTACTTGCCATTGATTGGTGGTTCTCTCCAGATAACCTGGCTTCCTCCACCCATAGAACTGCCTGACACAAAGTGATCCTGCCTGTCAAAAGTGTTGTTAAACTCCAATAAATCAATAAATAATAGAAGGGAGATTTCTCTGAATTCCTTGCAATAGCATTTTCCCACACAGCAAGAACTGTGCTTCCTAATGGGTTAAGAATAGATCCATGTGACCTAATCTATGAGGCTGTCATATGAATTATATGCCATATGAAAGAAGCTGTACAAATGTAACAATTAAGAATATTCAGTCCCAAATAATATCAACTAACAAGATGAGACTCTGACACAATTTTCTGGAATGCTCTTAGAAAAAGTTCTCTATGTAACTATGCCAGTTTATATTGTGAAACAAAAGTATGTAAAATAAAAAAATTAACCTACCTAATTCTCTTCATAATAACTTTACCTGACATAAAAAAAACTCAAGAGGGGTACTTTCCTGGAAATTATATCTGTACAAACCACTACACTACCACTGAAAAAGGAAACAAATATGTTTTTAACATTTATTTAAGTTATCCTGCAAGTTGCTACATATTCCCACTTATACCTTTGCTTGTTATGGAGATTAGAGGCCAGAAGTTGCAATGAAAGCAAACACTGTTTTCTAATAAAAGTCTTATTACAGTAACTGCTATTTGGGTGAATACATTGGTTTTTCAAGAATGGCACCACTGATTATTAACACGGGACAGTATATCTTGAATTTACATTACCTACCCTATTTAGAATCACCATAATGTATACAGTTCTGGAAGCTCCCAGTGCGTCTTTTCTTTAAGAAAACAGCACACTATCAAAATCTGACAATATCACTCAAATACAGTCAGCTGAATTACACAATTGACTGCTCGCAAAATGGGTCAAAATGGTGTCATTTTGGGGATCAATTTCCTACTATTTCAGTGCATCGAGATCGATAAAACTATGATATAACATATAGGAATTCTTTATTTCACCACTGATGATTTTACAACATAAGATGAACATTCTGAAAAGCAAAAACATATGGGCTTCTTATCCCTTCTTTCAAAAGGCTTTCTCAAAGCAAATTTACACAAAAATTCTCCCATTTGTCACCTGCAAACTGTCAGCTCACAAACAGGACTAAATTAGTCATTAAACAAACATGTGACCTTGACCTTCAACTGAAATGCACTATACAGTACACATTTCAAATCAAAACCATCAACATTATTATATTTTCAAATCATCCTCAATGAGCAGTATGTACTTAATCCACACCATTACAAAATAAAACTCTAGCCCAAAATAGCCAGTTGACTGAGGATATCCACTGCCCTCTGGTGTGTATGACCTTTTCAATAGGAAATGAGACCTTAAGTGAAAAATAAAATCTGCCATGCTCTCTCAGAAATAGCACATGTGAATCTATTTAATTTCGAGGAAAAAAATGAAAGATACATGCAACAACTGTTAACTTAGCGCCATTAAGGCCCAAGGATAATGGCAGACTAAACAATCTGATGTTCGCACTTTTATGTTTCTTTACACACTGATAATGTTTAGTGAGAGAAGGCATGTTCTTCCATATTTCTCACTCTGATTAAAACGCTTTGTAGATCAAAGGTTTGCTTTGGATGAAAGCATGTATCATCTGTGCTTTTCTAATTCAGTCAAGGCAGTAGGCTTCAACCTCACATTAGGACATAGCTAGACTTAGCTAGACTTCAATTTATTTATTTATTTACTGGTGTTTAAGGTCACATATTTTTGCACAATAGCTAATTATGACCACAACATGAGTATCAACTCAAAACAAGGGGTGAGCGTTAATAAGCCATGTTGCCCATTTTAGAGAGGGTTTGCACCTCCCAAGCATTGGTGACTGGGTCCTATTTTACCAGTAAAACAGAGCCTGTTTACCGCAGTGAACAGGCACTGCTTCACTTCCCGGGGTTCCCACGGGGAGAAACTTGAACTTAGATGGATGCACAGTTGGATCACCAAGGACAATAACTCTCATTGATTTATTAATTTATTTATTTATTTATTTATTGGTTTTAATGATACTTTCGACAGCCAGGGTCACCACCTGTCAGTTTTACAGGTGGAGAAAGCTGGAGTACCTGGATAGAACCACTGAGCAGTGGCAAACAACTGTCACACTCCCCAACATACTAACTCCACACAATCAGCAATAGCATTGGTTGAATATAAGTGTACCATCGACTCGATAGTAAACAAAGCCACCATGCCCCACGAGGGACAATTGGGGTCCTCGATGTGTCTTGCCCGAGGACACAATGCATTTGCCATAGGTGACAATAACTCCCATTGCATATTGCCAAAGATCAGGCTAAGCCAATGGTTATTAATTACACATTAACTGATTAAATGTGCAAACCCCCCCCCCCAAACAACAGAAATTACATGCATTTGTAAACTACATACTCCATCAAAAATACATATTTTATCCACCGCCAAACCCCAAACCCATCTCCCCATTCTCCCACTTTCCTAACTTGGCCAAGCAAATTTGGCCAATTCTATCAATGATAATATAATGTTATCATAGTGGAAAGACTGGGAGTGCGGTGGCTCCTTGGTTCTGGATTCAGACTTCAAACCTTAAAGTCTTGACCAGGGGTAACTGTACTGTGGCCTTGGGTAAGGCACATCATCCCAATTGCCCCAATTTGTGGGGGCAAAGTGACACTGTGGACCAAGGTGTATTGCATGTTGATGGTGCTCTTGTCTTCGATCAATGCTAACCCTGCTTGCATGGAGTTAGGAGATTTGGGAATCTGGCAGTTACTTGCCATTGATTGGTGGTTCTCTCCAGATAATCTGGCTTCCTCCACCCATAGAACTGCCTGACACAAAGTGATCCTGCCTGTCAAAAGTGTTGTTAAACTCCAATAAATCAATAAATAATAGAAGGGAGATTTCTCTGAATTCCTTGCAATAGCATTTTCCCACACAGCAAGAACTGTGCTTCCTAATGGGTTAAGAATAGATCCATGTGACCTAATCTATGAGGCTATCATATGAATTATATGGCATATGAAAGAAGCTGTACAAATGTAACAATTAAGAATATTCAGTCCCAAATAATATCAACTAACAAGATGAGACTCTGACACAATTTTCTGGAATGCTCTTAGAAAAAGTTCTCTATGTAACGATGCCAGTTAATATTGGGAAACAAAAGTATGTAAAATAAAAAAATTAACCTACCTAATTCTCTTCATAATAACTTTACCTGACATAAAAAAAACTCAAGAGGGGTACTTTCCTGGAAATTATATCTGTACAAACCACTAAACTACCACTGAAAAAGGAAAAAAATATGTTTTTAACATTTATTTAAGTTATCCTGCAAGTTGCTACATATTCCCACTTATACCTTTGCTTGTTATGGAGATTAGAGGCCAGAAGTTGCAATGAAAGCAAACACTGTTTTCTAATAAAAGTCTTATTACAGTAACTGCTATTTGGGTGAATACATTGGTTTTTCAAGAATGGCACAACTGATTATTAACACGGGACAGTATATCTTGAATTTACATTACCTACCCTATTTAGAATCACCATAATGTATACAGTTCTGGAAGCTCCCAGTGCGCCTTTTCTTTAAGAAAACAGCACACTATCAAAATCTGACAATATCACTCAAATACAGTCAGCTGAATTACACAATTGACTGCTCGCAAAATGGGTCAAAATGGTGTCATTTTGGGGATCAATTTCCTACTATTTCAGTGCATCGAGATCGATAAAACTATGATATAACATATAGGAATTCTTTATTTCACCACTGATGATTTTACAACATAAGATGAACATTCTGAAAAGCAAAAACATATGGGCTTCTTATCCCTTCTTTCAAAAGGCTTTCTCAAAGCAAATTTACACAAAAATTCTCCCATTTGTCACCTGCAAAATGTCAGCTCACAAACAGGACTGAATTAGTCATTAAACAAACATGTGACCTTGACCTTCAACTGAAATGCACTATACAGTACACATTTCAAATCAAAACCATCAACATTATTATATTTTCAAATCATCCTCAATGAGCAGTATGTACTTAATCCACACCATTACAAAATAAAATTCTAGCCCAAAATAGCCAGTTGACTGAGGATATCCACTGACCTCTGGTGTGTATGACCTTTTCAATAGGAAATGAGACCTTAAGTGAAAAATAAAATCTGCCATGCTCTCTCAGAAATAGCACATGTGAATCTATTTAATTTCGAGGAAAAAAATGAAAGATACATGCAACAACTGTTAACTTAGTGCCATTAAGGCCCATGGATAGTGGCAGACTAAACAATCTGATGTCCGCACTTTTATGTTTCTTTACACACTGATAATGTTTAGTGAGAGAAGGCATGTTCTTCCATATTTCTCACTCTGATTAAAACGCTTTGTAGATCAAAGGTTTGCTTTGGATGAAAGCATGTATCATCGGTGCTTTTCTAATTCAGTCAAGGCAGTAGGCTTCAACCTCACATTAGGACATAGCTAGACTTAGCTAGACTTCAATTTATTTATTTATTTACTGGTCTTTAAGGTCACATATTTTTGCACAATAGCTAATTATGACCACAACATGAGTATCAACTCAAAACAAGGGGTGAGCGTTAATAAGCCATGTTGCCCATTTTAGAGAGGGTTTGCACCTCCCAAGCATTGGTGACTGGGTCCTATTTTACCAGTAAAACAGAGCCTGTTTACCGCAGTGAACAGGCACTGCTTCACTTCCCGGGGTTCCCACGGGGAGAAACTTCAACTTAGATGGATGCACAGTTGGATCACCAAGGACAATAACTCTCATTGATTTATTAATTTATTTATTTATTTATTTATTGGTTTTAATGATACTTTCGACAGCCAGGGTCACCACCTGTCAGTTTTACAGGTGGAGAAAGCTGGAGTACCTGGATAGAACCACTGAGCAGTGGCAAACAACTGTCACACTCCCCAACATACTAACTCCACACAATCAGCAATAGCATTGGTTGAATATAAGTGTACCATCGACTCGACAGTAAACAAAGCCACCATGCCCCACGAGGGACAATTGGGGTCCTCGATGTGTCTTGCCCGAGGACACAATGCATTTGCCATAGGTGACAATAACTCCCATTGCAGTTGTATTGGTATATTGCCAAAGATCAGGCTAAGCCAATGGTTATTAATTACACATTAACTGATTAAATGTGCAACCCCCCCCCCCCCCCCCCCCAAACAACAGAAATTACATGCATTTGTAAACTACATACTCCATCAAAAATACATATTTTATCCACCGCCAAACCCCCTCCCATCTCCCCATTCTCCCACTTTCCTAACTTGGCCAAGCAAATTTGGCCAATTCTATCAATGATAATATAATGTTATCATAGTGGAAAGACTGGGAGTGCGGTGGCTCCTTGGTTCTGGATTCCGACTTCAAATCTTAAAGTCTTGACCAGGGGTAACTGTACTGTGGCCTTGGGTAAGGCACATCATCCCAATTGCCCCAATTTGTGGGAGCAAAGTGACACTGTGGACCAAGGTGTATTGCATGTTGATGGTGCTCTTGTCTTCGATCAATGCTAACCCTGCTTGCATGGAGTTAGTAGATTTGGGAATCTGGCAGTTACTTGCCATTGATTGGTGGTTCTCTCCAGATAATCTGGCTTCCTCCACCCATAGAACTGCCTGACACAAAGTGATCCTGCCTGTCAAAAGTGTTGTTAAACTCCAATAAATCAATAAATAATAGAAGGGAGATTTCTCTGAATTCCTTGCAATAGCATTTTCCCACACAGCAAGAACTGTGCTTCCTAATGGGTTAAGAATAGATCCATGTGACCTAATCTATGAGGCTGTCATATGAATTATATGCAATATGAAAGAAGCTGTACAAATGTAACAATTAAGAATATTCAGTCCCAAATAATATCAACCAACAAGATGAGACTCTGACACAATTTTCTGGAATGCTCTTAGAAAAAGTTCTCTATGTAACTATGCCAGTTAATATTGTGAAACAAAAGTATGTAAAATAAAAAAATTAACCTACCTAATTCTCTTCATAATAACTTTACCTGACATAAAAAAAACTCAAGAGGGGTACTTTCCCGGAAATTATATCTGTACAAACCACTACACTACCACTGAAAAAGGAAAAAAATATGTTTTTAACATTTATTTAAGTTATCCTGCAGGTTGCTACATATTCCCACTTATACCTTTGCTTGTTATGGAGATTTGAGGCCAGAAGTTGCAATGAAAGCAAACACTGTTTTCTAATAAAAGTCTTATTACAGTAACTGCTATTTGGGTGAATACATTGGTTTTTCAAGAATGGCACAACTGATTATTAACACGGGACAGTATATCTTGAATTTACATTACCTACCCTATTTAGAATCACCATAATGTATACAGTTCTGGAAGCTCCCAGTGCGTCTTTTCTTTAAGAAAACAGCACACTATCAAAATCTGACAATATCACTCAAATACAGTCAGCTGAATTACACAATTGACTTCTCGCAAAATGGGTCAAAATGGTGTCATTTTGGGGATCAATTTCCTACTATTTCAGTGCATCGAGATCGATAAAACTATGATATAACATATAGGAATTCTTTATTTCACCACTGATGATTTTACAACATAAGATGAACATTCTGAAAAGCAAAAACATATGGGCTTCTTATCCCTTCTTTCAAAAGGCTTTCTCAAAGCAAATTTACACAAAAATTCTCCTATTTGTCACCTGCAAAATGTCAGCTCACAAACAGGACTGAATTAGTCATTAAACAAACATGTGACCTTGACCTTCAACTGAAATGCACTATACAGTACACATTTCAAATCAAAACCATCAACATTATTATATTTTTAAATCATCCTCAATGAGCAGTATGTACTTAATCCACACCATTACAAAATAAAACTCTAGCCCAAAATAGCCAGTTGACTGAGGATATCCACTGACCTCTGGTGTGTATGACCTTTTCAATAGGAAATGAGACCTTAAGTGAAAAATAAAATCTGCCATGCTCTCTCAGAAATAGCACATGTGAATCTATTTAATTTCGAGGAAAAAAATGAAAGATACATGCAACAACTGTTAACTTAGTGCCATTAAGGCCCATGGATAGTCGCAGACTAAACAATCTGATGTCCGCACTTTTATGTTTCTTTACACACTGATAATGTTTAGTGAGAGAAGGCATGTTCTTCCATATTTCTCACTCTGATTAAAACGCTTTGTAGATCAAAGGTTTGCTTTGGATGAAAGCATGTATCATCTGTGCTTTTCTAATTCAGTCAAGGCAGTAGGCTTCAACCTCACATTAGGACATAGCTAGACTTCAATTTATTTATTTATTTACTGGTGTTTAAGGTCACATATTTTTGCACAATAGCTAATTATGACCACAACATGAGTATCAACTCAAAACAAGGGGTGAGCGTTAATAAGCCATGTTGCCCATTTTAGAGAGGGTTTGCACCTCCCAAGCATTGGTGACTGGGTCCTATTTTACCAGTAAAACAGAGCCTGTTTACCGCAGTGAACAGGCACTGCTTCACTTCCCGGGGTTCCCACGGGGAGAAACTTCAACTTAGATGGATGCACAGTTGGATCACCAAGGACAATAACTCTCATTGATTTATTAATTTATTTATTTATTTATTTATTGGTTTTAATGATACTTTCGACAGCCAGGGTCACCACCTGTCAGTTTTACAGGTGGAGAAAGCTGGAGTACCTGGATAGAACCACTGAGCAGTGGCAAACAACTGTCACACTCCCCAACATACTAACTCCACACAATCAGCAATAGCATTGGTTGAATATAAGTGTACCATCGACTCGACAGTAAACAAAGCCACCATGCCCCACGAGGGACAATTGGGGTCCTCGATGTGTCTTGCCCGAGGACACAATGCATTTGCCATAGGTGACAATAACTCCCATTGCAGTTGTATTGGTATATTGCCAAAGATCAGGCTAAGCCAATGGTTATTAATTACGCATTAACTGATTAAATGTGCAAACCCCCCCCCAAACAACAGAAATTACATGCATTTGTAAACTACATACTCCATCAAAAATACATATTTTATCCACCGCCAAACCCCCTCCCATCTCCCCATTCTCCCACTTTCCTAACTTGGCCAAGCAAATTTGGCCAATTCTATCAATGATAATATAATGTTATCATAGTGGAAAGACTGGGAGTGCGGTGGCTCCTTGGTTCTGGATTCAGACTTCAAATCTTAAAGTCTTGACCAGGGGTAACTGTACTGTGGCCTTGGGTAAGGCACATCATCCCAATTGCCCCAATTTGTGGGGGCAAAGTGACACTGTGGACCAAGGTGTATTGCATGTTGATGGTGCTCTTGTCTTCGATCAATGCTAACCCTGCTTGCATGGAGTTAGTAGATTTGGGAATCTGGCAGTTACTTGCCATTGATTGGTGGTTCTCTCCAGATAATCTGGCTTCCTCCACCCATAGAACTGCCTGACACAAAGTGATCCTGCCTGTCAAAAGTGTTGTTAAACTCCAATAAATCAATAAATAATAGAAGGGAGATTTCTCTGAATTCCTTGCAATAGCATTTTCCCACACAGCAAGAACTGTGCTTCCTAATGGGTTAAGAATAGATCCATGTGACCTAATCTATGAGGCTGTCATATGAATTATATGCAATATGAAAGAAGCTGTACAAATGTAACAATTAAGAATATTCAGTCCCAAATAATATCAACCAACAAGATGAGACTCTGACACAATTTTCTGGAATGCTCTTAGAAAAAGTTCTCTATGTAACTATGCCAGTTAATATTGTGAAACAAAAGTATGTAAAATAAAAAAATTAACCTACCTAATTCTCTTCATAATAACTTTACCTGACATAAAAAAAACTCAAGAGGGGTACTTTCCCGGAAATTATATCTGTACAAACCACTACACTACCACTGAAAAAGGAAAAAAATATGTTTTTAACATTTATTTAAGTTATCCTGCAGGTTGCTACATATTCCCACTTATACCTTTGCTTGTTATGGAGATTTGAGGCCAGAAGTTGCAATGAAAGCAAACACTGTTTTCTAATAAAAGTCTTATTACAGTAACTGCTATTTGGGTGAATACATTGGTTTTTCAAGAATGGCACAACTGATTATTAACACGGGACAGTATATCTTGAATTTACATTACCTACCCTATTTAGAATCACCATAATGTATACAGTTCTGGAAGCTCCCAGTGCGTCTTTTCTTTAAGAAAACAGCACACTATCAAAATCTGACAATATCACTCAAATACAGTCAGCTGAATTACACAATTGACTTCTCGCAAAATGGGTCAAAATGGTGTCATTTTGGGGATCAATTTCCTACTATTTCAGTGCATCGAGATCGATAAAACTATGATATAACATATAGGAATTCTTTATTTCACCACTGATGATTTTACAACATAAGATGAACATTCTGAAAAGCAAAAACATATGGGCTTCTTATCCCTTCTTTCAAAAGGCTTTCTCAAAGCAAATTTACACAAAAATTCTCCTATTTGTCACCTGCAAAATGTCAGCTCACAAACAGGACTGAATTAGTCATTAAACAAACATGTGACCTTGACCTTCAACTGAAATGCACTATACAGTACACATTTCAAATCAAAACCATCAACATTATTATATTTTTAAATCATCCTCAATGAGCAGTATATACTTAATCCACACCATTACAAAATAAAACTCTAGCCCAAAATAGCCAGTTGACTGAGGATATCCACTGACCTCTGGTGTGTATGACCTTTTCAATAGGAAATGAGACCTTAAGTGAAAAATAAAATCTGCCATGCTCTCTCAGAAATAGCACATGTGAATCTATTTAATTTCGAGGAAAAAAATGAAAGATACATGCAACAACTGTTAACTTAGTGCCATTAAGGCCCATGGATAGTCGCAGACTAAACAATCTGATGTCCGCACTTTTATGTTTCTTTACACACTGATAATGTTTAGTGAGAGAAGGCATGTTCTTCCATATTTCTCACTCTGATTAAAACGCTTTGTAGATCAAAGGTTTGCTTTGGATGAAAGCATGTATCATCTGTGCTTTTCTAATTCAGTCAAGGCAGTAGGCTTCAACCTCACATTAGGACATAGCTAGACTTCAATTTATTTATTTATTTACTGGTGTTTAAGGTCACATATTTTTGCACAATAGCTAATTATGACCACAACATGAGTATCAACTCAAAACAAGGGGTGAGCGTTAATAAGCCATGTTGCCCATTTTAGAGAGGGTTTGCACCTCCCAAGCATTGGTGACTGGGTCCTATTTTACCAGTAAAACAGAGCCTGTTTACCGCAGTGAACAGGCACTGCTTCACTTCCCGGGGTTCCCACGGGGAGAAACTTCAACTTAGATGGATGCACAGTTGGATCACCAAGGACAATAACTCTCATTGATTTATTAATTTATTTATTTATTTATTTATTGGTTTTAATGATACTTTCGACAGCCAGGGTCACCACCTGTCAGTTTTACAGGTGGAGAAAGCTGGAGTACCTGGATAGAACCACTGAGCAGTGGCAAACAACTGTCACACTCCCCAACATACTAACTCCGCACAATCAGCAATAGCATTGGTTGAATATAAGTGTACCATCGACTCGACAGTAAACAAAGCCACCATGCCCCACGAGGGACAATTGGGGTCCTCGATGTGTCTTGCCCGAGGACACAATGCATTTGCCATAGGTGACAATAACTCCCATTGCAGTTGTATTGGTATATTGCCAAAGATCAGGCTAAGCCAATGGTTATTAATTACGCATTAACTGATTAAATGTGCAAACCCCCCCCCAAACAACAGAAATTACATGCATTTGTAAACTACATACTCCATCAAAAATACATATTTTATCCACCGCCAAACCCCCTCCCATCTCCCCATTCTCCCACTTTCCTAACTTGGCCAAGCAAATTTGGCCAATTCTATCAATGATAATATAATGTTATCATAGTGGAAAGACTGGGAGTGCGGTGGCTCCTTGGTTCTGGATTCAGACTTCAAATCTTAAAGTCTTGACCAGGGGTAACTGTACTGTGGCCTTGGGTAAGGCACATCATCCCAATTGCCCCAATTTGTGGGGGCAAAGTGACACTGTGGACCAAGGTGTATTGCATGTTGATGGTGCTCTTGTCTTCGATCAATGCTAACCCTGCTTGCATGGAGTTAGTAGATTTGGGAATCTGGCAGTTACTTGCCATTGATTGGTGGTTCTCTCCAGATAATCTGGCTTCCTCCACCCATAGAACTGCCTGACACAAAGTGATCCTGCCTGTCAAAAGTGTTGTTAAACTCCAATAAATCAATAAATAATAGAAGGGAGATTTCTCTGAATTCCTTGCAATAGCATTTTCCCACACAGCAAGAACTGTGCTTCCTAATGGGTTAAGAATAGATCCATGTGACCTAATCTATGAGGCTGTCATATGAATTATATGCAATATGAAAGAAGCTGTACAAATGTAACAATTAAGAATATTCAGTCCCAAATAATATCAACCAACAAGATGAGACTCTGACACAATTTTCTGGAATGCTCTTAGAAAAAGTTCTCTATGTAACTATGCCAGTTAATATTGTGAAACAAAAGTATGTAAAATAAAAAAATTAACCTACCTAATTCTCTTCATAATAACTTTACCTGACATAAAAAAAACTCAAGAGGGGTACTTTCCTGGAAATTATATCTGTACAAACCACTACACTACCACTGAAAAAGGAAAAAAATATGTTTTTAACATTTATTTAAGTTATCCTGCAGGTTGCTACATATTCCCACTTATACCTTTGCTTGTTATGGAGATTAGAGGCCAGAAGTTGCAATGAAAGCAAACACTGTTTTCTAATAAAAGTCTTATTACAGTAACTGCTATTTGGGTGAATACATTGGTTTTTCAAGAATGGCACAACTGATTATTAACACGGGACAGTATATCTTGAATTTACATTACCTACCCTATTTAGAATCACCATAATGTATACAGTTCTGGAAGCTCCCAGTGCGTCTTTTCTTTAAGAAAACAGCACACTATCAAAATCTGACAATATCACTCAAATACAGTCAGCTGAATTACACAATTGACTTCTCGCAAAATGGGTCAAAATGGTGTCATTTTGGGGATCAATTTCCTACTATTTCAGTGCATCGAGATCGATAAAACTATGATATAACATATAGGAATTCTTTATTTCACCACTGATGATTTTACAACATAAGATGAACATTCTGAAAAGCAAAAACATATGGGCTTCTTATCCCTTCTTTCAAAAGGCTTTCTCAAAGCAAATTTACACAAAAATTCTCCCATTTGTCACCTGCAAAATGTCAGCTCACAAACAGGACTGAATTAGTCATTAAAAAAACATGTGACCTTGACCTTCAACTGAAATGCACTATACAGTACACATTTCAAATCAAAACCATCAACATTATTATATTTTTAAATCATCCTCAATGAGCAGTATGTACTTAATCCACACCATTACAAAATAAAACTCTAGCCCAAAATAGCCAGTTGACTGAGGATATCCACTGACCTCTGGTGTGTATGACCTTTTCAATAGGAAATGAGACCTTAAGTGAAAAATAAAATCTGCCATGCTCTCTCAAAAATAGCACATGTGAATCTATTTAATTTCGAGGAAAAAAATGAAAGATACATGCAACAACTGTTAACTTAGTGCCATTAAGGCCCATGGATAGTGGCAGACTAAACAATCTGATGTCCTCACTTTTATGTTTCTTTACACACTGATAATGTTTAGTGAGAGAAGGCATGTTCTTCCATATTTCTCACTCTGATTAAAACGCTTTGTAGATCAAAGGTTTGCTTTGGATGAAAGCATGTATCATCTGTGCTTTTCTAATTCAGTCAAGGCAGTAGGCTTCAACCTCACATTAGGACATAGCTAGACTTAGCTAGACTTCAATTTATTTATTTATTTACTGGTGTTTAAGGTCACATATTTTTGCACAATAGCTAATTATGACCACAACATGAGTATCAACTCAAAACAAGGGGTGAGCGTTAATAAGCCATGTTGCCCATTTTAGAGAGGGTTTGCACCTCCCAAGCATTGGTGACTGGGTCCTATTTTACCAGTAAAACAGAGCCTGTTTACCGCAGTGAACAGGCACTGCTTCACTTCCCGGGGTTCCCACGGGGAGAAACTTCAACTTAGATGGATGCACAGTTGGATCACCAAGGACAATAACTTTCATTGATTTATTAATTTATTTATTTATTTATTTATTGGTTTTAATGATACTTTCGACAGCCAGGGTCACCACCTGTCAGTTTTACAGGTGGAGAAAGCTGGAGTACCTGGATAGAACCACTGAGCAGTGGCAAACAACTGTCACACTCCCCAACATACTAACTCCACACAATCAGCAATAGCATTGGTTGAATATAAGTGTACCATCGACTCGACAGTAAACAAAGCCACCATGCCCCACGAGGGACAATTGGGGTCCTCGATGTGTCTTGCCCGAGGACACAATGCATTTGCCATAGGTGACAATAACTCCCATTGCAGTTGTATTGGTATATTGCCAAAGATCAGGCTAAGCCAATGGTTATTAATTACACATTAACTGATTAAATGTGCAAACCCCCCCCCAAACAACAGAAATTACATGCATTTGTAAACTACATACTCCATCAAAAATACATATTTTATCCACCGCCAAACCCCCTCCCATCTCCCCATTCTCCCACTTTCCTAACTTGGCCAAGCAAATTTGGCCAATTCTATCAATGATAATATAATGTTATCATAGTGGAAAGACTGGGAGTGCGGTGGCTCCTTGTTTCTGGATTCAGACTTCAAATCTTAAAGTCTTGACCAGGGGTAACTGTACTGTGGCCTTGGGTAAGGCACATCATCCCAATTGCCCCAATTTGTGGGGGCAAAGTGACACTGTGGACCAAGGTGTATTGCATGTTGATGGTGCTCTTGTCTTCGATCAATGCTAACCCTGCTTGCATGGAGTTAGTAGATTTGGGAATCTGGCAGTTACTTGCCATTGATTGGTGGTTCTCTCCAGATAATCTGGCTTCCTCCACCCATAGAACTGCCTGACACAAAGTGATCCTGCCTGTCAAAAGTGTTGTTAAACTCCAATAAATCAATAAATAATAGAAGGGAGATTTCTCTGAATTCCTTGCAATAGCATTTTCCCACACAGCAAGAACTGTGCTTCCTAATGGGTTAAGAATAGATCCATGTGACCTAATCTATGAGGCTGTCATATGAATTATATGCAATATGAAAGAAGCTGTACAAATGTAACAATTAAGAATATTCAGTCCCAAATAATATCAACCAACAAGATGAGACTCTGACACAATTTTCTGGAATGCTCTTAGAAAAAGTTTTCTATGTAACTATGCCAGTTAATATTGTGAAACAAAAGTATGTAAAATAAAAAAATTAACCTACCTAATTCTCTTCATAATAACTTTACCTGACATAAAAAAAAACTCAAGAGGGGTACTTTCCTGGAAATTATATCTGTACAAACCACTACACTACCACTGAAAAAGGAAAAAAATATGTTTTTAACATTTATTTAAGTTATCCTGCAGGTTGCTACATATTCCCACTTATACCTTTGCTTGTTATGGAGATTAGAGGCCAGAAGTTGCAATGAAAGCAAACACTGTTTTCTAATAAAAGTCTTATTACAGTAACTGCTATTTGGGTGAATACATTGGTTTTTCAAGAATGGCACAACTGATTATTAACACGGGACAGTATATCTTGAATTTACATTACCTACCCTATTTAGAATCACCATAATGTATACAGTTCTGGAAGCTCCCAGTGTGTCTTTTCTTTAAGAAAACAGCACACTATCAAAATCTGACAATATCACTCAAATACAGTCAGCTGAATTACACAATTGACTGCTCGCAAAATGGGTCAAAATGGTGTCATTTTGGGGATCAATTTCCTACTATTTCAGTGCATCGAGATCGATAAAACTATGATATAACATATAGGAATTCTTTATTTCACCACTGATGATTTTACAACATAAGATGAACATTCTGAAAAGCAAAAACATATGGGCTTCTAATCCCTTCTTTCAAAAGGCTTTCTCAAAGCAAATTTACACAAAAATTCTCCCATTTGTCACCTGCAAAATGTCAGCTCAAAAACAGGACTGAATTAGTCATTAAACAAACATGTGACCTTGATCTTCAACTGAAATGCACTTGACAGTGCACATTTCAAATCAAAACCATCAACATTATTATATTTTCAAATCATCCTCAATGAGCAGTACATACTTAATCCACACCATTACAAAATAAAACTCTAGCCCAAAATAGCCAGTTGACTGAGGATATCTACTGACCTCTGGTGTGTATGACCTTTTCAATAGGAAATGAGACCTTAAGTGAAAAATAAAATCTGCCATGCTCTCTCAGAAATAGCACATGTGAATCTATTTAATTTCGAGGAAAAAAATGAAAGATACATGCAACAACTGTTAACTTAGTGCCATTAAGGCCCATGGATAGTGGCAGACTAAACACTCTGATGTCCGCACTTTTATGTTTCTTTACACACTGATAATGTTTAGTGAGAGAAGGCATGTCCTTCCATATTTCTCACTCTGATTAAAACGCTTTGTAGATCAAAGGTTTGCTTTGGATGAAAGCATGTATCATCTGTGCTTTTCTAATTCAGTCAAGGCAGTAGGCTTCAACCTCACATTAGGAAATAGCTAGACTTCAATTTATTTATTTATTTACTGGTGTTTAAGGTCACATATTTTTGCACAATAGCTAATTATGACCACAACATGAGTATCAACCCAAAACCATGGGTGGGCGTTAATAAGCCATGTTGCCCATTTTAGAGAGGGTTTGCACCTCCCAAGCATTGGTGACTGGGTCCTATTTTACCAGTAAAACAGAGCCTGTTTACAACAGTGAAAAGGCACTGCTTCACTTCCCCGGGTTCCCACAGGGAGAAACTTCAACTTAGATGGATGCACAGTTGGATCACCAAGAACAATAACTCTCATTGATTTATTTATTTATTTATTTATTTATTTATTTATTTATTTATTTATTGGTTTTAATGACACTTTCGACAGCCAGGGTCACCACCTGTCAGTTTTACAGGTGGAGAAAGCTGGAGTACCTGGATAGAACCACTGAGCAGTGGCAAACAACTGTCACACTCCCCAACATACTAACTCCACACAATCAGCAATAGCATTGGTTGAAGATAAGTGTACCATCGACTCGATAGTAAACAAAGCCACCATGCCCCACGAGGGACAATTGGGGTCCTCGATGTGTCTTGCCCGAGGACACAATGCATTTGCCATAGGTGACAATAACTCCCATTGCAGTTCTATTGGAATATTGCCAAAGACCAGACTAAGCCAATGGTTATTAATTACACATTAACTGATTAAATGTGCAAAAAAAACCCCCAAACAACAGAAATTACATGCATTTGTAAACTACATACTCCATCAAAAATACATATTTTATCCACTGCCAAACCCCCTCCCATCTCCCCATTCTCCCACTTTCCTAACTTGGCCAAGTAAATTTGGCCAATTCTATCAATGATAATATAATGTTATCATAGTGGAAAGACTGGGAGTGCGGTGGCTCCTTGGTTCTGGATTCAGACTTCAAACCTTAATGTCTTGACCAGGGGTAACTGTACTGTGGCCTTGGGTAAGGCACATCATCCCAACTGCCCATGTGGGGGCAAAGTGACACTGTGGACCAAGGTATATTGCATGTTGATGGTGCTCTTGTCTTCGATCAATGCTAACCCTGCTTGCATGGAGTTAGTACATTTGGGAATCTGGCAGTTACTTGCCATTGCTTGATGGTTCTCTCCAGATAATCTGGCTTCCTCCACCCATAGAACTGCCTGACACAAAGTGATCCTGCCTGTCAAAAGTGTTGTTAAACTCCAATAAATCAATAAATAATAGAAGGGAGATTTCTCTGAATTCCTTGCAATAGCATTTTCCCACACAGCAAGAACTGTGCTTCCTAATGGGTTAAGAATAGACCCATGTGACCTAATCTATGAGGCTGTCATATGAATTATATGCCATATGAAAGAAGCTGTACAAATGTAACAATTAAGAATATTCAGTCCCAAATAATATCAACTAACAAGATGAGACTCTGACACAATTTTCTGGAATGCTCTTAGAAAAAGTTCTCTATGTAACTATGCCAGTTAATATTGTGAAACAAAAGTATGTAAAATAAAAAAATTAACCTACCTAATTCTCTTCATAATACCGTTACCTGACATAAAAAACTCAAGAGGGGTACTTTCCTGGAAATTATATCTGTACAAACCACTACACTACCACTGAAAAAGGAAAAAAATATGTTTTTAACATTTATTTAAGTTATCCTGCAAGTTGCTACATATTCCAACTTATACTTTTGCTTGTTATAGAGATTAGAGGCCAGAAGTTGCAATGAAAGCAAACACTGTTTTCTACTAAAAGTCTTATTACAGTAACTGCTATTTGGGTGAATACATTGGTTTTTCAAGAATGGCACAACTGATTATTAACACGGGACAGTATATCTTGAATTTACATTACCTACCCTATTTAGAATCACCACAATGTATACAGTTCTGGAAGCTCCCAGGGTGTCTTTTCTTTAAGAAAACAGCACACTATCAAAATCTGACAATATCACTCAAATACAGTCAGCTGAATTGCACAATTGACTGCTCGCAAAATGGGTCAAAATGGTGTCATTTTGGGAATCAATTTCCTACTATTTCAGTGCATCGAGATCGATAAAACTATGATATAACATATAGGAATTCTTTATTTCACCACTGATGAGTTTACAACATAAGATGAACATTCGGAAAAGCAAAAACATATGGGCTTCTTATCCCTTCTTTCAAAAGGCTTTCTCAAAGCAAATTTACACAAAAATTCTCCCATTTGTCACCTGCAAAATGTCAGCTCAAAAACAGGACTGAATTAGTCATTAAACAAACATGTGACCTTGATCTTCAACTGAAATGCACTTGACAGTGCACATTTCAAATCAAAACCATCAACATTATTATATTTTCAAATCATCCTCAATGAGCAGTATGTACTTAATCCACACCATTACAAAATAAAACTCTAGCCCAAAATAGCCAGTTGACTGAGGATATCCACTGACCTCTGGTGTGCATGACCTTTTCAATAGGAAATGAGACCTTAAGTGAAAAATAAAATCTGCCATGCTCTCTCAGAAATAGCACATGTGAATCTATTTAATTTCGAGGAAAAAAATGAAAGATACATGCAACAACTGTTAACTTAGTGCCATTAAGGCCCATGGATAGTTGCAGACTAAACACTCTGATGTCCGCACTTTTATGTTTCTTTACACACTGATAATGTTTAGTGAGAGAAAGCATGTTTTTCCATATTTCTAACTCTGATTAAAACGCTTTGTAGATCAAAGGTTTGCTTTGGATGAAAGCATGTATCATCTGTGCTTTTCTAATTCAGTCAAGGCAGTAGGCTTCAACCTCACATTAGGAAATAGCTAGACTTCAATTTATTTATTTATTTACTGGTGTTTAAGGTCACATATTTTTGCACAATAGCTAATTATGACCACAACATGAGTATCAACCCAAAACCAGGGGTGAGCGTTAATAAGCCGTGTTGCCCATTTTAGAGAGGGTTTGCACCTCCCAAGCATTGGTGACTGGGTCCTATTTTACCAGTAAAACAGAGCCTGTTTACCACAGTGAAAAGGCACTGCTTCACTTCCCCGGGTTCCCACAGGGAGAAACTTCAACTTAGATGGATGCACAGTTGGATCACCAAGAACAATAACTCTCATTGATTTATTTATTTATTTATTTATTTATTTATTTATTGGTTTTAATGACACTTTCGACAGCCAGGGTCACCACCTGTCAGTTTTACAGGTGGAGAAAGCTGGAGTACCTGGATAGAACCACTGAGCAGTGGCAAACAACTGTCACACTCCCCAACATACTAACTCCACACAATCAGCAATAGCATTGGTTGAAGATAAGTGTACCATCGACTCGATAGTAAATAAAGCCACCATGCCCCACGAGGGACAATGTGTCTTGCCCGAGGACACAATGCATTTGCCATAGGTGACAATAACTCCCATTGCAGTTGTATTGGTATATTGCCAAAGATCAGGCTAAGCCAATGGTTATTAATTACACATTAACTGATTAAATGTGCAAAAAAAAAACCCCAAACAACAGAAATTACAAGCATTTGTAAACTACATACTCCATCAAAAATACATATTTTATCCACCGCCAAACCCCCTCCCATCTCCCCATTCTCCCACTTTCCTATCTTGGCCAAGCAAATTTGGCCAATTCTATCAATGATAAAATAATGTTATCATAGTGGAAAGACTGGGAGTGCGGTGGCTCCTTGGTTCTGGATTCAGACTTCAAACCTTAAAGTCTTGACCAGGGGTAACTGTACTGTGGCCTTGGGTAAGGCACATCATCCCAATTGCCCATGTGGGGTCAAAGTGACACGGTGGACCAAGGTGTATTGCATGTTGATGGTGCTCTTGTCTTCGATCAATGCTAACCCTGCTTGCATGGAGTTAGTACATTTGGGAATCTGGCAGTTACTTGCCATTGTTTGGTGGTTCTCTCCAGATAATCTGGCTTCCTCCACCCATAGAACTGCCTGATACAAAGTGATCCTGCCTGTCAAAAGTGTTGTTAAACTCCAATAAATCAATAAATAATAGAAGGGAGATTTCTCTGAATTCCTTGCAATAGCACTTTCCCACACAGCAAGAACTGTGCTTCCTAATGGGTTAAGAATAGATCCATGTGACCTAATCTATGAGGCTGCCATATGAATTATATGCCATATGAAAGAAGCTGTACAAATGTAACAATTAAGAATATTCAGTCCCAAATAATATCAACTAACAAGATGAGACTCTGACACAATTTTCTGGAATGCTCTTAGAAAAAGTTCTCTATGTAACTATGCCAGTTAATATTGTGAAACAAAAGTATGTAAAATAAAAAAATTAACCTATCTAATTCTCTTCATAATACCGTTACCTGACATAAAAAAACTCAAGAGGGGTACTTTCCTGGAAATTATATCTGTACAAACCACAACACTACCACTGAAAAAGGAAAAAAATATGTTTTTAACATTTATTTAAGTTATCCTACAAGTTGCTACATATTCCCACTTATACTTTTGCTCGTTATGGAGATTAGAGGCCAGAAGTTGCAATAAAAGCAAACACTGTTTTCTACTAAAAGTCTTATTACAGTAACTGCTATTTGGGTGAATACATTGGTTTTTCAAGAATGGCACAACTGATTATTAACACGGGACAGTATATCTTGAATTTACTTTACCTACCCTATTTAGAATCACCATAATGTATACAGTTCTGGAAGCTCCCAGTGTGTCTTTTCTTTAAGAAAACAGCACACTATCAACATCTGACAATATCACTCAAATACAGTCAGCTGAATTACACAATTGACTGCTCGCAAAATGGGTCAAAATGGTGTCATTTTGGGTATCAATTTCCTACTATTTCAGTGCATCGAGATCGATAAAACTATGATATAACATATAGGAATTCTTTATTTCACCACTGATGATTTTACAACATAAGATGAACATTCTGAAAAGCAAAAACATATGGGCTTCTTATCCCTTCTTTCAAAAGGCTTTCTCAAAGCAAATTTACACAAAAATTCACCCATTTGTCACCTGCAAAATGTCAGCTCACAAACAGGACTGAATTAGTCATTAAACAAACACGTGACCTTGACCTTCAACTGAAATGCACTATACAGTACACATTTCAAATCAAAACCATCAACATTATTATATTTTCAAATCATCCTCAATGAGCAGTACGTACTTAATCCACACCATTACAAAATAAAACTCTAGCCCAAAATAGCCAGTTGACTGAGGATATCCACTGACCTCTGGTGTGTATGACCTTTTCAATAGGAAATGAGACCTTAAGTGAAAAATAAAATCTGCCATGCTCTCTCAGAAATAGCACATGTGAATCTATTTAATTTCGAGGAAAAAAATGAAAGATACATGCAACAACTGTTAACTTAGTGCCATTAAGGCCCAGGGATAGTTGCAGACTAAACACTCTGATGTCCGCACTTTTATGTTTCTTTACACACTGATAATGTTTAGTGAGAGAAGGCATGTTCTTCCATATTTCTCACTCTGATTAAAACGTTTTGCAGATCAAAGGTTTGCTTTGGATGAAAGCATGTATCATCTGAGCTTTTCTAATTCAGTCAAGGCAGTAGGCTTCAACCTCACATTAGGACATAGCTAGACTTCAATTTATTTATTTATTTACTGGTGTTTAACGTCACATATTTTTGCACAATAGCTAATTATGACCACAACATGAGTATCAACCCAAAACCAGGTGTGGGCATTAATAAGCCATGTTGCCCATTTTAGAGAGGGTTTGCACCTCCCAAGCATTGGTGACTGGGTCCTATTTTACCAGTAAAACAGAGCCTGTTTACCACAGTGAAAAGGCACTGCTTCACTTCCCCGGGTTCCCACAGGGAGAAACTTCAAGTTAGATGGATGCAATGTTGGATCACCAAGAACAATAACTCTCATTGATTTATTTATTTATTTATTTATTTATTTATTTATTGGTTTTAATGACACTTTCGACAGCCAGGGTCACCACCTGTCAGTTTTACAGGTGGAGAAAGCTGGAGTACCTGGATAGAACCACTGAGCAGTGGCAAACAACTGTCACACTCCCCAACATACTAACTCCACACAATCAGCAATAGCATTGGTTGAAGATAAGTGTACCATCGACTCGATAGTAAACAAAGCCACCATGCCCCACGAGGGACAATTGGGGTCCTCGATGTGTCTTGCCCGAGGACACAATGCATTTGCCATAGGTGACAATAACTCCCATTGCAGTTCTATTGGAATATTGCCAAAGATCAGGCTAAGCCAATGGTTATTAATTACACATTAACTGATTAAATGTGCAAAAAAAAACCCAAACAACAGAAATTACATGCATTTGTAAACTACATACTCCATCAAAAATACATATTTTATCCACTGCCAAACCCCCTCCCATCTCCCCATTCTCCCACTTTCCTAACTTGGCCAAGTAAATTTGGCCAATTCTATCAATGATAATATAATGTTATCATAGTGGAAAGACTGGGAGTGCGGTGGCTCCTTGGTTCTGGATTCAGACTTCAAACCTTAATGTCTTGACCAGGGGTAAATGTACTGTGGCCTTGGGTAAGGCACATCATCCCAACTGCCCATGTGGGGGCAAAGTGACACTGTGGACCAAGGTATATTGCATGTTGATGGTGCTCTTGTCTTCGATCAATGCTAACCCTGCTTGCATGGAGTTAGTACATTTGGGAATCTGGCAGTTACTTGCCATTGCTTGGTGGTTCTCTCCAGATAATCTGGCTTCCTCCACCCATAGAACTGCCTGACACAAAGTGATCCTGCCTGTCAAAAGTGTTGTTAAACTCCAATAAATCAATAAATAATAGAAGGGAGATTTCTCTGAATTCCTTGCAATAGCATTTTCCCACACAGCAAGAACTGTGCTTCCTAATGGGTTAAGAATAGACCCATGTGACCTAATCTATGAGGCTGTCATATGAATTATATGCCATATGAAAGAAGCTGTACAAATGTAACAATTAAGAATATTCAGTCCCAAATAATATCAACTAACAAGATGAGACTCTGACACAATTTTCTGGAATGCTCTTAGAAAAAGTTCTCTATGTAACTATGCCAGTTAATATTGTGAAACAAAAGTATGTAAAATAAAAAAATTAACCTACCTAATTCTCTTCATAATACCGTTACCTGACATAAAAAACTCAAGAGGGGTACTTTCCTGGAAATTATATTTGTACAAACCACTACACTACCACTGAAAAAGGAAAAAAATATGTTTTTAACATTTATTTAAGTTATCCTGCAAGTTGCTACATATTCCCACTTATACTTTTGCTTGTTATGGAGATTAGAGGCCAGAAGTTGCAATGAAAGCAAACACTGTTTTCTACTAAAAGTCTTATTACAGTAACTGCTATTTAGGTGAATACATTGGTTTTACAAGAATGGCACAACTGATTATTAACACGGGACAGTATATCTTGAATTTACATTACCTACCCTATTTAGAATCACCACAATGTATACAGTTCTGGAAGCTCCCAGTGTGTCTTTTCTTTAAGAAAACAGCACACTATCAAAATCTGACAATATCACTCAAATACAGTCAGCTGAATTGCACAATTGACTGCTCGCAAAATGGGTCAAAATGGTGTCATTTTGGGGATCAATTTCCTACTATTTCAGTGCATCGAGATCGATAAAACTATGATATAACATATAGGAATTCTTTATTTCACCACTGATGAGTTTACAACATAAGATGAACATTCGGAAAAGCAAAAACATATGGGCTTCTTATCCCTTCTTTCAAAAGGCTTTCTCAAAGCAAATTTACACAAAAATTCTCCCATTTGTCACCTGCAAAACGTCAGCTCAAAAACAGGACTGAATTAGTCATTAAACAAACATGTGACCTTGATCTTCAACTGAAATGCACTTGACAGTGCACATTTCAAATCAAAACCATCAACATTATTATATTTTCAAATCATCCTCAATGAGCAGTATGTACTTAATCCACACCATTACAAAATAAAACTCTAGCCCAAAATAGCCAGTTGACTGAGGATATCTACTGACCTCTGGTGTGTATGACCTTTTCAATAGGAAATGAGACCTTAAGTGAAAAATAAAATCTGCCATGCTCTCTCAGAAATAGCACATGTGAATCTATTTAATTTCGAGGAAAAAAATGAAAGATACATGCAACAACTGTTAACTTAGTGCCATTAAGGCCCATGGATAGTGGCAGACTAAACACTCTGATGTCCGCACTTTTATGTTTCTTTACACACTGATAATGTTTAGTGAGAGAAGGCATGTCCTTCCATATTTCTCACTCTGATTAAAACGCTTTGTAGATCAAAGGTTTGCTTTGGATGAAAGCATGTATCATCTGTGCTTTTCTAATTCAGTCAAGGCAGTAGGCTTCAACCTCACATTAGGAAATAGCTAGACTTCAATTTATTTATTTATTTACTGGTGTTTAAGGTCACATATTTTTGCACAATAGCTAATTATGACCACAACATGAGTATCAACCCAAAACCATGGGTGGGCGTTAATAAGCCATGTTGCCCATTTTAGAGAGGGTTTGCACCTCCCAAGCATTGGTGACTGGGTCCTATTTTACCAGTAAAACAGAGCCTGTTTACAACAGTGAAAAGGCACTGCTTCACTTCCCCGGGTTCCCACAGGGAGAAACTTCAACTTAGATGGATGCACAGTTGGATCACCAAGAACAATAACTCTCATTGATTTATTTATTTATTTATTTATTTATTTATTTATTTATTTATTTATTGGTTTTAATGACACTTTCGACAGCCAGGGTCACCACCTGTCAGTTTTACAGGTGGAGAAAGCTGGAGTACCTGGATAGAACCACTGAGCAGTGGCAAACAACTGTCACACTCCCCAACATACTAACTCCACACAATCAGCAATAGCATTGGTTGAAGATAAGTGTACCATCGACTCGATAGTAAACAAAGCCACCATGCCCCACGAGGGACAATGTGTCTTGCCCGAGGACACAATGCATTTGCCATAGGTGACAATAACTCCCATTGCAGTTGTATTGGTATATTGCCAAAGATCAGGCTAAGCCAATGGTTATTAATTACACATTAACTGATTAAATGTGCAAAAAAAAAAACCCCAAACAACAGAAATTACGAGCATTTGTAAACTACATACTCCATCAAAAATACATATTTTATCCACCGCCAAACCCCCTCCCATCTCCCCATTCTCCCACTTTCCTATCTTGGCCAAGCAAATTTGGCCAATTCTATCAATGATAAAATAATGTTATCATAGTGGAAAGACTGGGAGTGCGGTGGCTCCTTGGTTCTGGATTCAGACTTCAAACCTTAAAGTCTTGACCAGGGGTAACTGTACTGTGGCCTTGGGTAAGGCACATCATCCCAATTGCCCATGTGGGGTCAAAGTGACACGGTGGACCAAGGTGTATTGCATGTTGATGGTGCTCTTGTCTTCGATCAATGCTAACCCTGCTTGCATGGAGTTAGTACATTTGGGAATCTGGCAGTTACTTGCCATTGTTTGGTGGTTCTCTCCAGATAATCTGGCTTCCTCCACCCATAGAACTGCCTGATACAAAGTGATCCTGCCTGTCAAAAGTGTTGTTAAACTCCAATAAATCAATAAATAATAGAAGGGAGATTTCTCTGAATTCCTTGCAATAGCACTTTCCCACACAGCAAGAACTGTGCTTCCTAATGGGTTAAGAATAGATCCATGTGACCTAATCTATGAGGCTGCCATATGAATTATATGCCATATGAAAGAAGCTGTACAAATGTAACAATTAAGAATATTCAGTCCCAAATAATATCAACTAACAAGATGAGACTCTGACACAATTTTCTGGAATGCTCTTAGAAAAAGTTCTCTATGTAACTATGCCAGTTAATATTGTGAAACAAAAGTATGTAAAATAAAAAAATTAACCTATCTAATTCTCTTCATAATACCGTTACCTGACATAAAAAAACTCAAGAGGGGTACTTTCCTGGAAATTATATCTGTACAAACCACAACACTACCACTGAAAAAGGAAAAAAATATGTTTTTAACATTTATTTAAATTATCCTACAAGTTGCTACATATTCCCACTTATACTTTTGCTCGTTATGGAGATTAGAGGCCAGAAGTTGCGATAAAAGCAAACACTGTTTTCTACTAAAAGTCTTATTACAGTAACTGCTATTTGGGTGAATACATTGGTTTTTCAAGAATGGCACAACTGATTATTAACACGGGACAGTATATCTTGAATTTACTTTACCTACCCTATTTAGAATCACCATAATGTATACAGTTCTGGAAGCTCCCAGTGTGTCTTTTCTTTAAGAAAACAGCACACTATCAACATCTGACAATATCACTCAAATACAGTCAGCTGAATTACACAATTGACTGCTCGCAAAATGGGTCAAAATGGTGTCATTTTGGGTATCAATTTCCTACTATTTCAGTGCATCGAGATCGATAAAACTATGATATAACATATAGGAATTCTTTATTTCACCACTGATGATTTTACAACATAAGATGAACATTCTGAAAAGCAAAAACATATGGGCTTCTTATCCCTTCTTTCAAAAGGCTTTCTCAAAGCAAATTTACACAAAAATTCACCCATTTGTCACCTGCAAAATGTCAGCTCACAAACAGGACTGAATTAGTCATTAAACAAACACGTGACCTTGACCTTCAACTGAAATGCACTATACAGTACACATTTCAAATCAAAACCATCAACATTATTATATTTTCAAATCATCCTCAATGAGCAGTACGTACTTAATCCACACCATTACAAAATAAAACTCTAGCCCAAAATAGCCAGTTGACTGAGGATATCCACTGACCTCTGGTGTGTATGACCTTTTCAATAGGAAATGAGACCTTAAGTGAAAAATAAAATCTGCCATGCTCTCTCAGAAATAGCACATGTGAATCTATTTAATTTCGAGGAAAAAAATGAAAGATACATGCAACAACTGTTAACTTAGTGCCATTAAGGCCCATGGATAGTGGCAGACTAAACACTCTGATGTCCGCACTTTTATGTTTCTTTACACACTGATAATGTTTAGTGAGAGAAGGCATGTTCTTCCATATTTCTCACTCTGATTAAAACGCTTTGTAGATCAAAGGTTTGCTTTGGATTAAAGCATGTATCATCTGTGCTTTTCTAATTCAGTCAAGGCAGTAGGCTTCAACCTCACATTAGGACATAGCTAGACTTCAATTTATTTATTTACTGGTGTTTAAGGTCACATATTTTTGCACAATAGCTAATTATGACCACAACATGAGTATCAACTCAAAACCAGGGGTGAGCGTTAATAAGCCATGTTGTCCATTTTAGAGAGGGTTTGCACCTCCCAAGCATTGGTGACTGGGTCCTATTTTACCAGTAAAACAGAGCCTGTTTACCGCAGTGAACAGGCACTGCTTCACTTCCCGGGGTTCCCACGGGGAGAAACTTCAACTTAGATGGATGCACAGTTGGATCACCAAGGACAATAACTCTCATTGATTTATTTATTTATTTATTTATTTATTTATTTATTTATTGGTTTTAATGACACTTTCGACAGCCAGGGTCACCACCTGTCAGTTTTACAGGAGGAGAAAGCTGGAGTACCTGGATAGAACCACTGAGCAGTGGCAAACAACTGTCACACTCCCCAACATACTAACTTCACACAATCAACAATAGCATTGGTTGAAGATAAGTGTACCATCGACTCGATAGTAAACAAAGCCACCATGCCCCACGAGGGACAATTGGGGTCCTCGATGTGTCTTGCCCGAGGACACAATGCATTTGCCATAGGTGACAATAACTCCCATTGCAGTTGTATTGGTATATTGCCAAAGATCAGGCTAAGCCAATGGTTATTAATTACACATTAACTGATTAAATGTGCAAAAAAAAAAACCCAAACAACAGAAATTACATGCATTTGTAAACTACATACTCCATCAAAAATACATATTTTATCCACCGCCAAACCTCCCTCCCATCTCCCCATTCTCCCACTTTCCTAACTTGGCCAAGCAAATTTGGCCAATTCTATCAATGATAATATAATGTTATCATAGTGGAAAGACTGGGAGTGCGGTGGCTCCTTGGTTCTGGATTCAGACTTCAAACCTTAAAGTCTTGACCAGGGGTAACTGTACTGTGGCCTTGGGTAAGGCACATCATCCCAATTGCCCATGTGGGGGCAAAGTGACACGGTGGACCAAGGTGTATTGCATGTTGATGGTGCTCTTGTCTTCGATCAATGCTAACCCTGCTTGCATGGAGTTAGTTCATTTGGGAATCTGGCAGTTACTTGCCATTGCTTGGTGGTTCTCTCCAGATAATCTGGCTTCCTCCACCCATAGAACTGCCTGACACAAAGTGATCCTGCCTGTCAAAAGTGTTGTTAAACTCCAATAAATCAATAAATAATAGAAGGGAGATTTCTCTGAATTCCTTGCAATAGCATTTTCCCACACAGCAAGAACTGTGCTTCCTAATGGGTTAAGAATAGATCCATGTGACCTAATCTATGAGGCTGTCATATGAATTATATGCCATATGAAAGAAGCTGTACAAATGTAACAATTAAGAATATTCAGTCCCAAATAATATCAACTAACAAGATGAGACTCTGACACAATTTTCTGGCATGCTCTCAGAAAAAGTTCTCTATGTAACTATGCCAGTTAATATTGTGAAACAAAAGTATGTAAAATAAAAAATTTAACCTACCTAATTCTCTTCATAATACCGTTACCTGACATAAAAAAAACTCAAGAGGGGTACTTTCCTGGAAATTATATCTGTACAAACCACTACACTACCACTGAAAAAGGAAAAAAATATGTTTTTAACATTTATTTAAGTTATCCTGCAAGTTGCTACATATTCCCACTTATACTTTTGCTCGTTATGGAGATTAGAGGCCAGAAGTTGCAATGAAAGCAAACACTGTTTTCTACTAAAAGTCTTATTACAGTAACTGCTATTTGGGTGAATACATTGGTTTTTCAAGAATGGCACAACTGATTATTAACACGGGACAGTATATCTTGAATTTACATTACCTACCCTATTTAGAATCACCATAATGTATACAGTTCTGGAAGCTCTCAGTGTGTCTTTTCCTTAAGAAAACAGCACACTATCAAAATCTGACAATATCACTCAAATACCGTCAGCTGAATTACACAATTGATTGCTCGCAAAATGGGTCAAAATGGTGTCATTTTGGGGATCATTTTCCTACTATTTCAGTGCATCGAGATCGATAAAACTATGATATAACATATAGGAATTCTTTATTTCACCACTGATGATTTTACAACATAAGATGAACATTCTGAAAAGCAAAAACATATGGGCTTCTTATCCCTTCTTTCAAAAGGCTTTCTCAAAGCAAATTTACACAAAAATTCACCCATTTGTCACCTGCAAAATGTCAGCTCACAAACAGGACTGAATTAGTCATTAAACAAACACGTGACCTTGACCTTCAACTGAAATGCACTATACAGTACACATTTCAAATCAAAACCATCAACATTATTATATTTTCAAATCATCCTCAATGAGCAGTACGTACTTAATCCACACCATTACAAAATAAAACTCTAGCCCAAAATAGCCAGTTGACTGAGGATATCCACTGACCTCTGGTGTGTATGACCTTTTCAATAGGAAATGAGACCTTAAGTGAAAAATAAAATCTGCCATGCTCTCTCAGAAATAGCACATGTGAATCTATTTAATTTCGAGGAAAAAAATGAAAGATACATGCAACAACTGTTAACTTAGTGCCATTAAGGCCCATGGATAGTGGCAGACTAAACACTCTGATGTCCGCACTTTTATGTTTCTTTACACACTGATAATGTTTAGTGAGAGAAGGCATGTTCTTCCATATTTCTCACTCTGATTAAAACGCTTTGTAGATCAAAGGTTTGCTTTGGATTAAAGCATGTATCATCTGTGCTTTTCTAATTCAGTCAAGGCAGTAGGCTTCAACCTCACATTAGGACATAGCTAGACTTCAATTTATTTATTTACTGGTGTTTAAGGTCACATATTTTTGCACAATAGCTAATTATGACCACAACATGAGTATCAACTCAAAACCAGGGGTGAGCGTTAATAAGCCATGTTGTCCATTTTAGAGAGGGTTTGCACCTCCCAAGCATTGGTGACTGGGTCCTATTTTACCAGTAAAACAGAGCCTGTTTACCGCAGTGAACAGGCACTGCTTCACTTCCCGGGGTTCCCACGGGGAGAAACTTCAACTTAGATGGATGCACAGTTGGATCACCAAGGACAATAACTCTCATTGATTTATTTATTTATTTATTTATTTATTTATTTATTTATTGGTTTTAATGACACTTTCGACAGCCAGGGTCACCACCTGTCAGTTTTACAGGAGGAGAAAGCTGGAGTACCTGGATAGAACCACTGAGCAGTGGCAAACAACTGTCACACTCCCCAACATACTAACTTCACACAATCAACAATAGCATTGGTTGAAGATAAGTGTACCATCGACTCGATAGTAAACAAAGCCACCATGCCCCACGAGGGACAATTGGGGTCCTCGATGTGTCTTGCCCGAGGACACAATGCATTTGCCATAGGTGACAATAACTCCCATTGCAGTTGTATTGGTATATTGCCAAAGATCAGGCTAAGCCAATGGTTATTAATTACACATTAACTGATTAAATGTGCAAAAAAAAAAACCCAAACAACAGAAATTACATGCATTTGTAAACTACATACTCCATCAAAAATACATATTTTATCCACCGCCAAACCTCCCTCCCATCTCCCCATTCTCCCACTTTCCTAACTTGGCCAAGCAAATTTGGCCAATTCTATCAATGATAATATAATGTTATCATAGTGGAAAGACTGGGAGTGCGGTGGCTCCTTGGTTCTGGATTCAGACTTCAAACCTTAAAGTCTTGACCAGGGGTAACTGTACTGTGGCCTTGGGTAAGGCACATCATCCCAATTGCCCATGTGGGGGCAAAGTGACACGGTGGACCAAGGTGTATTGCATGTTGATGGTGCTCTTGTCTTCGATCAATGCTAACCCTGCTTGCATGGAGTTAGTTCATTTGGGAATCTGGCAGTTACTTGCCATTGCTTGGTGGTTCTCTCCAGATAATCTGGCTTCCTCCACCCATAGAACTGCCTGACACAAAGTGATCCTGCCTGTCAAAAGTGTTGTTAAACTCCAATAAATCAATAAATAATAGAAGGGAGATTTCTCTGAATTCCTTGCAATAGCATTTTCCCACACAGCAAGAACTGTGCTTCCTAATGGGTTAAGAATAGATCCATGTGACCTAATCTATGAGGCTGTCATATGAATTATATGCCATATGAAAGAAGCTGTACAAATGTAACAATTAAGAATATTCAGTCCCAAATAATATCAACTAACAAGATGAGACTCTGACACAATTTTCTGGCATGCTCTCAGAAAAAGTTCTCTATGTAACTATGCCAGTTAATATTGTGAAACAAAAGTATGTAAAATAAAAAATTTAACCTACCTAATTCTCTTCATAATACCGTTACCTGACATAAAAAAAACTCAAGAGGGGTACTTTCCTGGAAATTATATCTGTACAAACCACTACACTACCACTGAAAAAGGAAAAAAATATGTTTTTAACATTTATTTAAGTTATCCTGCAAGTTGCTACATATTCCCACTTATACTTTTGCTCGTTATGGAGATTAGAGGCCAGAAGTTGCAATGAAAGCAAACACTGTTTTCTACTAAAAGTCTTATTACAGTAACTGCTATTTGGGTGAATACATTGGTTTTTCAAGAATGGCACAACTGATTATTAACACGGGACAGTATATCTTGAATTTACATTACCTACCCTATTTAGAATCACCATAATGTATACAGTTCTGGAAGCTCCCAGTGCGTCTTTTCTTTAAGAAAACAGCACACTATCAAAATCTGACAATATCACTCAAATACAGTCAGCTGAATTACACAATTGACTTCTCGCAAAATGGGTCAAAATGGTGTCATTTTGGGGATCAATTTCCTACTATTTCAGTGCATCGAGATCGATAAAACTATGATATAACATATAGGAATTCTTTATTTCACCACTGATGATTTTACAACATAAGATGAACATTCTGAAAAGCAAAAACATATGGGCTTCTTATCCCTTCTTTCAAAAGGCTTTCTCAAAGCAAATTTACACAAAAATTCTCCCATTTGTCACCTGCAAAATGTCAGCTCACAAACAGGACTGAATTAGTCATTAAACAAACATGTGACCTTGACCTTCAACTGAAATGCACTATACAGTACACATTTCAAATCAAAACCATCAACATTATTATATTTTTAAATCATCCTCAATGAGCAGTATGTACTTAATCCACACCATTACAAAATAAAACTCTAGCCCAAAATAGCCAGTTGACTGAGGATATCCACTGACCTCTGGTGTGTATGACCTTTTCAATAGGAAATGAGACCTTAAGTGAAAAATAAAATCTGCCATGCTCTCTCAGAAATAGCACATGTGAATCTATTTAATTTCGAGGAAAAAAATGAAAGATACATGCAACAACTGTTAACTTAGTGCCATTAAGGCCCATGGATAGTCGCAGACTAAACAATCTGATGTCCGCACTTTTATGTTTCTT
The DNA here is from genome assembly GCA_031216915.1 of Pictodentalium vernedei. Taxonomy (NCBI): domain Eukaryota; kingdom Metazoa; phylum Mollusca; class Scaphopoda; order Dentaliida; family Dentaliidae; genus Pictodentalium; species Pictodentalium vernedei. The sequence continues at coordinate 590,888,302 of CM062296.1, read as the reverse complement.
TACACACTGATAATGTTTAGTGAGAGAAGGCATGTTCTTCCATATTTCTCACTCTGATTAAAACGCTTTGTAGATCAAAGGTTTGCTTTGGATGAAAGCATGTATCATCTGTGCTTTTCTAATTCAGTCAAGGCAGTAGGCTTCAACCTCACATTAGGACATAGCTAGACTTCAATTTATTTATTTATTTACTGGTGTTTAAGGTCACATATTTTTGCACAATAGCTAATTATGACCACAACATGAGTATCAACTCAAAACAAGGGGTGAGCGTTAATAAGCCATGTTGCCCATTTTAGAGAGGGTTTGCACCTCCCAAGCATTGGTGACTGGGTCCTATTTTACCAGTAAAACAGAGCCTGTTTACCGCAGTGAACAGGCACTGCTTCACTTCCCGGGGTTCCCACGGGGAGAAACTTCAACTTAGATGGATGCACAGTTGGATCACCAAGGACAATAACTCTCATTGATTTATTAATTTATTTATTTATTTATTTATTGGTTTTAATGATACTTTCGACAGCCAGGGTCACCACCTGTCAGTTTTACAGGTGGAGAAAGCTGGAGTACCTGGATAGAACCACTGAGCAGTGGCAAACAACTGTCACACTCCCCAACATACTAACTCCACACAATCAGCAATAGCATTGGTTGAATATAAGTGTACCATCGACTCGACAGTAAACAAAGCCACCATGCCCCACGAGGGACAATTGGGGTCCTCGATGTGTCTTGCCCGAGGACACAATGCATTTGCCATAGGTGACAATAACTCCCATTGCAGTTGTATTGGTATATTGCCAAAGATCAGGCTAAGCCAATGGTTATTAATTACGCATTAACTGATTAAATGTGCAAACCCCCCCCCAAACAACAGAAATTACATGCATTTGTAAACTACATACTCCATCAAAAATACATATTTTATCCACCGCCAAACCCCCTCCCATCTCCCCATTCTCCCACTTTCCTAACTTGGCCAAGCAAATTTGGCCAATTCTATCAATGATAATATAATGTTATCATAGTGGAAAGACTGGGAGTGCGGTGGCTCCTTGGTTCTGGATTCAGACTTCAAATCTTAAAGTCTTGACCAGGGGTAACTGTACTGTGGCCTTGGGTAAGGCACATCATCCCAATTGCCCCAATTTGTGGGGGCAAAGTGACACTGTGGACCAAGGTGTATTGCATGTTGATGGTGCTCTTGTCTTCGATCAATGCTAACCCTGCTTGCATGGAGTTAGTAGATTTGGGAATCTGGCAGTTACTTGCCATTGATTGGTGGTTCTCTCCAGATAATCTGGCTTCCTCCACCCATAGAACTGCCTGACACAAAGTGATCCTGCCTGTCAAAAGTGTTGTTAAACTCCAATAAATCAATAAATAATAGAAGGGAGATTTCTCTGAATTCCTTGCAATAGCATTTTCCCACACAGCAAGAACTGTGCTTCCTAATGGGTTAAGAATAGATCCATGTGACCTAATCTATGAGGCTGTCATATGAATTATATGCAATATGAAAGAAGCTGTACAAATGTAACAATTAAGAATATTCAGTCCCAAATAATATCAACCAACAAGATGAGACTCTGACACAATTTTCTGGAATGCTCTTAGAAAAAGTTCTCTATGTAACTATGCCAGTTAATATTGTGAAACAAAAGTATGTAAAATAAAAAAATTAACCTACCTAATTCTCTTCATAATAACTTTACCTGACATAAAAAAAACTCAAGAGGGGTACTTTCCCGGAAATTATATCTGTACAAACCACTACACTACCACTGAAAAAGGAAAAAAATATGTTTTTAACATTTATTTAAGTTATCCTGCAGGTTGCTACATATTCCCACTTATACCTTTGCTTGTTATGGAGATTTGAGGCCAGAAGTTGCAATGAAAGCAAACACTGTTTTCTAATAAAAGTCTTATTACAGTAACTGCTATTTGGGTGAATACATTGGTTTTTCAAGAATGGCACAACTGATTATTAACACGGGACAGTATATCTTGAATTTACATTACCTACCCTATTTAGAATCACCATAATGTATACAGTTCTGGAAGCTCCCAGTGCGTCTTTTCTTTAAGAAAACAGCACACTATCAAAATCTGACAATATCACTCAAATACAGTCAGCTGAATTACACAATTGACTTCTCGCAAAATGGGTCAAAATGGTGTCATTTTGGGGATCAATTTCCTACTATTTCAGTGCATCGAGATCGATAAAACTATGATATAACATATAGGAATTCTTTATTTCACCACTGATGATTTTACAACATAAGATGAACATTCTGAAAAGCAAAAACATATGGGCTTCTTATCCCTTCTTTCAAAAGGCTTTCTCAAAGCAAATTTACACAAAAATTCTCCTATTTGTCACCTGCAAAATGTCAGCTCACAAACAGGACTGAATTAGTCATTAAACAAACATGTGACCTTGACCTTCAACTGAAATGCACTATACAGTACACATTTCAAATCAAAACCATCAACATTATTATATTTTTAAATCATCCTCAATGAGCAGTATATACTTAATCCACACCATTACAAAATAAAACTCTAGCCCAAAATAGCCAGTTGACTGAGGATATCCACTGACCTCTGGTGTGTATGACCTTTTCAATAGGAAATGAGACCTTAAGTGAAAAATAAAATCTGCCATGCTCTCTCAGAAATAGCACATGTGAATCTATTTAATTTCGAGGAAAAAAATGAAAGATACATGCAACAACTGTTAACTTAGTGCCATTAAGGCCCATGGATAGTCGCAGACTAAACAATCTGATGTCCGCACTTTTATGTTTCTTTACACACTGATAATGTTTAGTGAGAGAAGGCATGTTCTTCCATATTTCTCACTCTGATTAAAACGCTTTGTAGATCAAAGGTTTGCTTTGGATGAAAGCATGTATCATCTGTGCTTTTCTAATTCAGTCAAGGCAGTAGGCTTCAACCTCACATTAGGACATAGCTAGACTTCAATTTATTTATTTATTTACTGGTGTTTAAGGTCACATATTTTTGCACAATAGCTAATTATGACCACAACATGAGTATCAACTCAAAACAAGGGGTGAGCGTTAATAAGCCATGTTGCCCATTTTAGAGAGGGTTTGCACCTCCCAAGCATTGGTGACTGGGTCCTATTTTACCAGTAAAACAGAGCCTGTTTACCGCAGTGAACAGGCACTGCTTCACTTCCCGGGGTTCCCACGGGGAGAAACTTCAACTTAGATGGATGCACAGTTGGATCACCAAGGACAATAACTCTCATTGATTTATTAATTTATTTATTTATTTATTTATTGGTTTTAATGATACTTTCGACAGCCAGGGTCACCACCTGTCAGTTTTACAGGTGGAGAAAGCTGGAGTACCTGGATAGAACCACTGAGCAGTGGCAAACAACTGTCACACTCCCCAACATACTAACTCCACACAATCAGCAATAGCATTGGTTGAATATAAGTGTACCATCGACTCGACAGTAAACAAAGCCACCATGCCCCACGAGGGACAATTGGGGTCCTCGATGTGTCTTGCCCGAGGACACAATGCATTTGCCATAGGTGACAATAACTCCCATTGCAGTTGTATTGGTATATTGCCAAAGATCAGGCTAAGCCAATGGTTATTAATTACGCATTAACTGATTAAATGTGCAAACCCCCCCCCAAACAACAGAAATTACATGCATTTGTAAACTACATACTCCATCAAAAATACATATTTTATCCACCGCCAAACCCCCTCCCATCTCCCCATTCTCCCACTTTCCTAACTTGGCCAAGCAAATTTGGCCAATTCTATCAATGATAATATAATGTTATCATAGTGGAAAGACTGGGAGTGCGGTGGCTCCTTGGTTCTGGATTCAGACTTCAAATCTTAAAGTCTTGACCAGGGGTAACTGTACTGTGGCCTTGGGTAAGGCACATCATCCCAATTGCCCCAATTTGTGGGGGCAAAGTGACACTGTGGACCAAGGTGTATTGCATGTTGATGGTGCTCTTGTCTTCGATCAATGCTAACCCTGCTTGCATGGAGTTAGTAGATTTGGGAATCTGGCAGTTACTTGCCATTGATTGGTGGTTCTCTCCAGATAATCTGGCTTCCTCCACCCATAGAACTGCCTGACACAAAGTGATCCTGCCTGTCAAAAGTGTTGTTAAACTCCAATAAATCAATAAATAATAGAAGGGAGATTTCTCTGAATTCCTTGCAATAGCATTTTCCCACACAGCAAGAACTGTGCTTCCTAATGGGTTAAGAATAGATCCATGTGACCTAATCTATGAGGCTGTCATATGAATTATATGCAATATGAAAGAAGCTGTACAAATGTAACAATTAAGAATATTCAGTCCCAAATAATATCAACCAACAAGATGAGACTCTGACACAATTTTCTGGAATGCTCTTAGAAAAAGTTCTCTATGTAACTATGCCAGTTAATATTGTGAAACAAAAGTATGTAAAATAAAAAAATTAACCTACCTAATTCTCTTCATAATAACTTTACCTGACATAAAAAAAACTCAAGAGGGGTACTTTCCTGGAAATTATATCTGTACAAACCACTACACTACCACTGAAAAAGGAAAAAAATATGTTTTTAACATTTATTTAAGTTATCCTGCAGGTTGCTACATATTCCCACTTATACCTTTGCTTGTTATGGAGATTAGAGGCCAGAAGTTGCAATGAAAGCAAACACTGTTTTCTAATAAAAGTCTTATTACAGTAACTGCTATTTGGGTGAATACATTGGTTTTTCAAGAATGGCACAACTGATTATTAACACGGGACAGTATATCTTGAATTTACATTACCTACCCTATTTAGAATCACCATAATGTATACAGTTCTGGAAGCTCCCAGTGCGTCTTTTCTTTAAGAAAACAGCACACTATCAAAATCTGACAATATCACTCAAATACAGTCAGCTGAATTACACAATTGACTTCTCGCAAAATGGGTCAAAATGGTGTCATTTTGGGGATCAATTTCCTACTATTTCAGTGCATCGAGATCGATAAAACTATGATATAACATATAGGAATTCTTTATTTCACCACTGATGATTTTACAACATAAGATGAACATTCTGAAAAGCAAAAACATATGGGCTTCTTATCCCTTCTTTCAAAAGGCTTTCTCAAAGCAAATTTACACAAAAATTCTCCCATTTGTCACCTGCAAAATGTCAGCTCACAAACAGGACTGAATTAGTCATTAAAAAAACATGTGACCTTGACCTTCAACTGAAATGCACTATACAGTACACATTTCAAATCAAAACCATCAACATTATTATATTTTTAAATCATCCTCAATGAGCAGTATGTACTTAATCCACACCATTACAAAATAAAACTCTAGCCCAAAATAGCCAGTTGACTGAGGATATCCACTGACCTCTGGTGTGTATGACCTTTTCAATAGGAAATGAGACCTTAAGTGAAAAATAAAATCTGCCATGCTCTCTCAAAAATAGCACATGTGAATCTATTTAATTTCGAGGAAAAAAATGAAAGATACATGCAACAACTGTTAACTTAGTGCCATTAAGGCCCATGGATAGTGGCAGACTAAACAATCTGATGTCCTCACTTTTATGTTTCTTTACACACTGATAATGTTTAGTGAGAGAAGGCATGTTCTTCCATATTTCTCACTCTGATTAAAACGCTTTGTAGATCAAAGGTTTGCTTTGGATGAAAGCATGTATCATCTGTGCTTTTCTAATTCAGTCAAGGCAGTAGGCTTCAACCTCACATTAGGACATAGCTAGACTTAGCTAGACTTCAATTTATTTATTTATTTACTGGTGTTTAAGGTCACATATTTTTGCACAATAGCTAATTATGACCACAACATGAGTATCAACTCAAAACAAGGGGTGAGCGTTAATAAGCCATGTTGCCCATTTTAGAGAGGGTTTGCACCTCCCAAGCATTGGTGACTGGGTCCTATTTTACCAGTAAAACAGAGCCTGTTTACCGCAGTGAACAGGCACTGCTTCACTTCCCGGGGTTCCCACGGGGAGAAACTTCAACTTAGATGGATGCACAGTTGGATCACCAAGGACAATAACTTTCATTGATTTATTAATTTATTTATTTATTTATTTATTGGTTTTAATGATACTTTCGACAGCCAGGGTCACCACCTGTCAGTTTTACAGGTGGAGAAAGCTGGAGTACCTGGATAGAACCACTGAGCAGTGGCAAACAACTGTCACACTCCCCAACATACTAACTCCACACAATCAGCAATAGCATTGGTTGAATATAAGTGTACCATCGACTCGACAGTAAACAAAGCCACCATGCCCCACGAGGGACAATTGGGGTCCTCGATGTGTCTTGCCCGAGGACACAATGCATTTGCCATAGGTGACAATAACTCCCATTGCAGTTGTATTGGTATATTGCCAAAGATCAGGCTAAGCCAATGGTTATTAATTACACATTAACTGATTAAATGTGCAAACCCCCCCCCAAACAACAGAAATTACATGCATTTGTAAACTACATACTCCATCAAAAATACATATTTTATCCACCGCCAAACCCCCTCCCATCTCCCCATTCTCCCACTTTCCTAACTTGGCCAAGCAAATTTGGCCAATTCTATCAATGATAATATAATGTTATCATAGTGGAAAGACTGGGAGTGCGGTGGCTCCTTGTTTCTGGATTCAGACTTCAAATCTTAAAGTCTTGACCAGGGGTAACTGTACTGTGGCCTTGGGTAAGGCACATCATCCCAATTGCCCCAATTTGTGGGGGCAAAGTGACACTGTGGACCAAGGTGTATTGCATGTTGATGGTGCTCTTGTCTTCGATCAATGCTAACCCTGCTTGCATGGAGTTAGTAGATTTGGGAATCTGGCAGTTACTTGCCATTGATTGGTGGTTCTCTCCAGATAATCTGGCTTCCTCCACCCATAGAACTGCCTGACACAAAGTGATCCTGCCTGTCAAAAGTGTTGTTAAACTCCAATAAATCAATAAATAATAGAAGGGAGATTTCTCTGAATTCCTTGCAATAGCATTTTCCCACACAGCAAGAACTGTGCTTCCTAATGGGTTAAGAATAGATCCATGTGACCTAATCTATGAGGCTGTCATATGAATTATATGCAATATGAAAGAAGCTGTACAAATGTAACAATTAAGAATATTCAGTCCCAAATAATATCAACCAACAAGATGAGACTCTGACACAATTTTCTGGAATGCTCTTAGAAAAAGTTTTCTATGTAACTATGCCAGTTAATATTGTGAAACAAAAGTATGTAAAATAAAAAAATTAACCTACCTAATTCTCTTCATAATAACTTTACCTGACATAAAAAAAAACTCAAGAGGGGTACTTTCCTGGAAATTATATCTGTACAAACCACTACACTACCACTGAAAAAGGAAAAAAATATGTTTTTAACATTTATTTAAGTTATCCTGCAGGTTGCTACATATTCCCACTTATACCTTTGCTTGTTATGGAGATTAGAGGCCAGAAGTTGCAATGAAAGCAAACACTGTTTTCTAATAAAAGTCTTATTACAGTAACTGCTATTTGGGTGAATACATTGGTTTTTCAAGAATGGCACAACTGATTATTAACACGGGACAGTATATCTTGAATTTACATTACCTACCCTATTTAGAATCACCATAATGTATACAGTTCTGGAAGCTCCCAGTGTGTCTTTTCTTTAAGAAAACAGCACACTATCAAAATCTGACAATATCACTCAAATACAGTCAGCTGAATTACACAATTGACTGCTCGCAAAATGGGTCAAAATGGTGTCATTTTGGGGATCAATTTCCTACTATTTCAGTGCATCGAGATCGATAAAACTATGATATAACATATAGGAATTCTTTATTTCACCACTGATGATTTTACAACATAAGATGAACATTCTGAAAAGCAAAAACATATGGGCTTCTAATCCCTTCTTTCAAAAGGCTTTCTCAAAGCAAATTTACACAAAAATTCTCCCATTTGTCACCTGCAAAATGTCAGCTCAAAAACAGGACTGAATTAGTCATTAAACAAACATGTGACCTTGATCTTCAACTGAAATGCACTTGACAGTGCACATTTCAAATCAAAACCATCAACATTATTATATTTTCAAATCATCCTCAATGAGCAGTACATACTTAATCCACACCATTACAAAATAAAACTCTAGCCCAAAATAGCCAGTTGACTGAGGATATCTACTGACCTCTGGTGTGTATGACCTTTTCAATAGGAAATGAGACCTTAAGTGAAAAATAAAATCTGCCATGCTCTCTCAGAAATAGCACATGTGAATCTATTTAATTTCGAGGAAAAAAATGAAAGATACATGCAACAACTGTTAACTTAGTGCCATTAAGGCCCATGGATAGTGGCAGACTAAACACTCTGATGTCCGCACTTTTATGTTTCTTTACACACTGATAATGTTTAGTGAGAGAAGGCATGTCCTTCCATATTTCTCACTCTGATTAAAACGCTTTGTAGATCAAAGGTTTGCTTTGGATGAAAGCATGTATCATCTGTGCTTTTCTAATTCAGTCAAGGCAGTAGGCTTCAACCTCACATTAGGAAATAGCTAGACTTCAATTTATTTATTTATTTACTGGTGTTTAAGGTCACATATTTTTGCACAATAGCTAATTATGACCACAACATGAGTATCAACCCAAAACCATGGGTGGGCGTTAATAAGCCATGTTGCCCATTTTAGAGAGGGTTTGCACCTCCCAAGCATTGGTGACTGGGTCCTATTTTACCAGTAAAACAGAGCCTGTTTACAACAGTGAAAAGGCACTGCTTCACTTCCCCGGGTTCCCACAGGGAGAAACTTCAACTTAGATGGATGCACAGTTGGATCACCAAGAACAATAACTCTCATTGATTTATTTATTTATTTATTTATTTATTTATTTATTTATTTATTTATTGGTTTTAATGACACTTTCGACAGCCAGGGTCACCACCTGTCAGTTTTACAGGTGGAGAAAGCTGGAGTACCTGGATAGAACCACTGAGCAGTGGCAAACAACTGTCACACTCCCCAACATACTAACTCCACACAATCAGCAATAGCATTGGTTGAAGATAAGTGTACCATCGACTCGATAGTAAACAAAGCCACCATGCCCCACGAGGGACAATTGGGGTCCTCGATGTGTCTTGCCCGAGGACACAATGCATTTGCCATAGGTGACAATAACTCCCATTGCAGTTCTATTGGAATATTGCCAAAGACCAGACTAAGCCAATGGTTATTAATTACACATTAACTGATTAAATGTGCAAAAAAAACCCCCAAACAACAGAAATTACATGCATTTGTAAACTACATACTCCATCAAAAATACATATTTTATCCACTGCCAAACCCCCTCCCATCTCCCCATTCTCCCACTTTCCTAACTTGGCCAAGTAAATTTGGCCAATTCTATCAATGATAATATAATGTTATCATAGTGGAAAGACTGGGAGTGCGGTGGCTCCTTGGTTCTGGATTCAGACTTCAAACCTTAATGTCTTGACCAGGGGTAACTGTACTGTGGCCTTGGGTAAGGCACATCATCCCAACTGCCCATGTGGGGGCAAAGTGACACTGTGGACCAAGGTATATTGCATGTTGATGGTGCTCTTGTCTTCGATCAATGCTAACCCTGCTTGCATGGAGTTAGTACATTTGGGAATCTGGCAGTTACTTGCCATTGCTTGATGGTTCTCTCCAGATAATCTGGCTTCCTCCACCCATAGAACTGCCTGACACAAAGTGATCCTGCCTGTCAAAAGTGTTGTTAAACTCCAATAAATCAATAAATAATAGAAGGGAGATTTCTCTGAATTCCTTGCAATAGCATTTTCCCACACAGCAAGAACTGTGCTTCCTAATGGGTTAAGAATAGACCCATGTGACCTAATCTATGAGGCTGTCATATGAATTATATGCCATATGAAAGAAGCTGTACAAATGTAACAATTAAGAATATTCAGTCCCAAATAATATCAACTAACAAGATGAGACTCTGACACAATTTTCTGGAATGCTCTTAGAAAAAGTTCTCTATGTAACTATGCCAGTTAATATTGTGAAACAAAAGTATGTAAAATAAAAAAATTAACCTACCTAATTCTCTTCATAATACCGTTACCTGACATAAAAAACTCAAGAGGGGTACTTTCCTGGAAATTATATCTGTACAAACCACTACACTACCACTGAAAAAGGAAAAAAATATGTTTTTAACATTTATTTAAGTTATCCTGCAAGTTGCTACATATTCCAACTTATACTTTTGCTTGTTATAGAGATTAGAGGCCAGAAGTTGCAATGAAAGCAAACACTGTTTTCTACTAAAAGTCTTATTACAGTAACTGCTATTTGGGTGAATACATTGGTTTTTCAAGAATGGCACAACTGATTATTAACACGGGACAGTATATCTTGAATTTACATTACCTACCCTATTTAGAATCACCACAATGTATACAGTTCTGGAAGCTCCCAGGGTGTCTTTTCTTTAAGAAAACAGCACACTATCAAAATCTGACAATATCACTCAAATACAGTCAGCTGAATTGCACAATTGACTGCTCGCAAAATGGGTCAAAATGGTGTCATTTTGGGAATCAATTTCCTACTATTTCAGTGCATCGAGATCGATAAAACTATGATATAACATATAGGAATTCTTTATTTCACCACTGATGAGTTTACAACATAAGATGAACATTCGGAAAAGCAAAAACATATGGGCTTCTTATCCCTTCTTTCAAAAGGCTTTCTCAAAGCAAATTTACACAAAAATTCTCCCATTTGTCACCTGCAAAATGTCAGCTCAAAAACAGGACTGAATTAGTCATTAAACAAACATGTGACCTTGATCTTCAACTGAAATGCACTTGACAGTGCACATTTCAAATCAAAACCATCAACATTATTATATTTTCAAATCATCCTCAATGAGCAGTATGTACTTAATCCACACCATTACAAAATAAAACTCTAGCCCAAAATAGCCAGTTGACTGAGGATATCCACTGACCTCTGGTGTGCATGACCTTTTCAATAGGAAATGAGACCTTAAGTGAAAAATAAAATCTGCCATGCTCTCTCAGAAATAGCACATGTGAATCTATTTAATTTCGAGGAAAAAAATGAAAGATACATGCAACAACTGTTAACTTAGTGCCATTAAGGCCCATGGATAGTTGCAGACTAAACACTCTGATGTCCGCACTTTTATGTTTCTTTACACACTGATAATGTTTAGTGAGAGAAAGCATGTTTTTCCATATTTCTAACTCTGATTAAAACGCTTTGTAGATCAAAGGTTTGCTTTGGATGAAAGCATGTATCATCTGTGCTTTTCTAATTCAGTCAAGGCAGTAGGCTTCAACCTCACATTAGGAAATAGCTAGACTTCAATTTATTTATTTATTTACTGGTGTTTAAGGTCACATATTTTTGCACAATAGCTAATTATGACCACAACATGAGTATCAACCCAAAACCAGGGGTGAGCGTTAATAAGCCGTGTTGCCCATTTTAGAGAGGGTTTGCACCTCCCAAGCATTGGTGACTGGGTCCTATTTTACCAGTAAAACAGAGCCTGTTTACCACAGTGAAAAGGCACTGCTTCACTTCCCCGGGTTCCCACAGGGAGAAACTTCAACTTAGATGGATGCACAGTTGGATCACCAAGAACAATAACTCTCATTGATTTATTTATTTATTTATTTATTTATTTATTTATTGGTTTTAATGACACTTTCGACAGCCAGGGTCACCACCTGTCAGTTTTACAGGTGGAGAAAGCTGGAGTACCTGGATAGAACCACTGAGCAGTGGCAAACAACTGTCACACTCCCCAACATACTAACTCCACACAATCAGCAATAGCATTGGTTGAAGATAAGTGTACCATCGACTCGATAGTAAATAAAGCCACCATGCCCCACGAGGGACAATGTGTCTTGCCCGAGGACACAATGCATTTGCCATAGGTGACAATAACTCCCATTGCAGTTGTATTGGTATATTGCCAAAGATCAGGCTAAGCCAATGGTTATTAATTACACATTAACTGATTAAATGTGCAAAAAAAAAACCCCAAACAACAGAAATTACAAGCATTTGTAAACTACATACTCCATCAAAAATACATATTTTATCCACCGCCAAACCCCCTCCCATCTCCCCATTCTCCCACTTTCCTATCTTGGCCAAGCAAATTTGGCCAATTCTATCAATGATAAAATAATGTTATCATAGTGGAAAGACTGGGAGTGCGGTGGCTCCTTGGTTCTGGATTCAGACTTCAAACCTTAAAGTCTTGACCAGGGGTAACTGTACTGTGGCCTTGGGTAAGGCACATCATCCCAATTGCCCATGTGGGGTCAAAGTGACACGGTGGACCAAGGTGTATTGCATGTTGATGGTGCTCTTGTCTTCGATCAATGCTAACCCTGCTTGCATGGAGTTAGTACATTTGGGAATCTGGCAGTTACTTGCCATTGTTTGGTGGTTCTCTCCAGATAATCTGGCTTCCTCCACCCATAGAACTGCCTGATACAAAGTGATCCTGCCTGTCAAAAGTGTTGTTAAACTCCAATAAATCAATAAATAATAGAAGGGAGATTTCTCTGAATTCCTTGCAATAGCACTTTCCCACACAGCAAGAACTGTGCTTCCTAATGGGTTAAGAATAGATCCATGTGACCTAATCTATGAGGCTGCCATATGAATTATATGCCATATGAAAGAAGCTGTACAAATGTAACAATTAAGAATATTCAGTCCCAAATAATATCAACTAACAAGATGAGACTCTGACACAATTTTCTGGAATGCTCTTAGAAAAAGTTCTCTATGTAACTATGCCAGTTAATATTGTGAAACAAAAGTATGTAAAATAAAAAAATTAACCTATCTAATTCTCTTCATAATACCGTTACCTGACATAAAAAAACTCAAGAGGGGTACTTTCCTGGAAATTATATCTGTACAAACCACAACACTACCACTGAAAAAGGAAAAAAATATGTTTTTAACATTTATTTAAGTTATCCTACAAGTTGCTACATATTCCCACTTATACTTTTGCTCGTTATGGAGATTAGAGGCCAGAAGTTGCAATAAAAGCAAACACTGTTTTCTACTAAAAGTCTTATTACAGTAACTGCTATTTGGGTGAATACATTGGTTTTTCAAGAATGGCACAACTGATTATTAACACGGGACAGTATATCTTGAATTTACTTTACCTACCCTATTTAGAATCACCATAATGTATACAGTTCTGGAAGCTCCCAGTGTGTCTTTTCTTTAAGAAAACAGCACACTATCAACATCTGACAATATCACTCAAATACAGTCAGCTGAATTACACAATTGACTGCTCGCAAAATGGGTCAAAATGGTGTCATTTTGGGTATCAATTTCCTACTATTTCAGTGCATCGAGATCGATAAAACTATGATATAACATATAGGAATTCTTTATTTCACCACTGATGATTTTACAACATAAGATGAACATTCTGAAAAGCAAAAACATATGGGCTTCTTATCCCTTCTTTCAAAAGGCTTTCTCAAAGCAAATTTACACAAAAATTCACCCATTTGTCACCTGCAAAATGTCAGCTCACAAACAGGACTGAATTAGTCATTAAACAAACACGTGACCTTGACCTTCAACTGAAATGCACTATACAGTACACATTTCAAATCAAAACCATCAACATTATTATATTTTCAAATCATCCTCAATGAGCAGTACGTACTTAATCCACACCATTACAAAATAAAACTCTAGCCCAAAATAGCCAGTTGACTGAGGATATCCACTGACCTCTGGTGTGTATGACCTTTTCAATAGGAAATGAGACCTTAAGTGAAAAATAAAATCTGCCATGCTCTCTCAGAAATAGCACATGTGAATCTATTTAATTTCGAGGAAAAAAATGAAAGATACATGCAACAACTGTTAACTTAGTGCCATTAAGGCCCAGGGATAGTTGCAGACTAAACACTCTGATGTCCGCACTTTTATGTTTCTTTACACACTGATAATGTTTAGTGAGAGAAGGCATGTTCTTCCATATTTCTCACTCTGATTAAAACGTTTTGCAGATCAAAGGTTTGCTTTGGATGAAAGCATGTATCATCTGAGCTTTTCTAATTCAGTCAAGGCAGTAGGCTTCAACCTCACATTAGGACATAGCTAGACTTCAATTTATTTATTTATTTACTGGTGTTTAACGTCACATATTTTTGCACAATAGCTAATTATGACCACAACATGAGTATCAACCCAAAACCAGGTGTGGGCATTAATAAGCCATGTTGCCCATTTTAGAGAGGGTTTGCACCTCCCAAGCATTGGTGACTGGGTCCTATTTTACCAGTAAAACAGAGCCTGTTTACCACAGTGAAAAGGCACTGCTTCACTTCCCCGGGTTCCCACAGGGAGAAACTTCAAGTTAGATGGATGCAATGTTGGATCACCAAGAACAATAACTCTCATTGATTTATTTATTTATTTATTTATTTATTTATTTATTGGTTTTAATGACACTTTCGACAGCCAGGGTCACCACCTGTCAGTTTTACAGGTGGAGAAAGCTGGAGTACCTGGATAGAACCACTGAGCAGTGGCAAACAACTGTCACACTCCCCAACATACTAACTCCACACAATCAGCAATAGCATTGGTTGAAGATAAGTGTACCATCGACTCGATAGTAAACAAAGCCACCATGCCCCACGAGGGACAATTGGGGTCCTCGATGTGTCTTGCCCGAGGACACAATGCATTTGCCATAGGTGACAATAACTCCCATTGCAGTTCTATTGGAATATTGCCAAAGATCAGGCTAAGCCAATGGTTATTAATTACACATTAACTGATTAAATGTGCAAAAAAAAACCCAAACAACAGAAATTACATGCATTTGTAAACTACATACTCCATCAAAAATACATATTTTATCCACTGCCAAACCCCCTCCCATCTCCCCATTCTCCCACTTTCCTAACTTGGCCAAGTAAATTTGGCCAATTCTATCAATGATAATATAATGTTATCATAGTGGAAAGACTGGGAGTGCGGTGGCTCCTTGGTTCTGGATTCAGACTTCAAACCTTAATGTCTTGACCAGGGGTAAATGTACTGTGGCCTTGGGTAAGGCACATCATCCCAACTGCCCATGTGGGGGCAAAGTGACACTGTGGACCAAGGTATATTGCATGTTGATGGTGCTCTTGTCTTCGATCAATGCTAACCCTGCTTGCATGGAGTTAGTACATTTGGGAATCTGGCAGTTACTTGCCATTGCTTGGTGGTTCTCTCCAGATAATCTGGCTTCCTCCACCCATAGAACTGCCTGACACAAAGTGATCCTGCCTGTCAAAAGTGTTGTTAAACTCCAATAAATCAATAAATAATAGAAGGGAGATTTCTCTGAATTCCTTGCAATAGCATTTTCCCACACAGCAAGAACTGTGCTTCCTAATGGGTTAAGAATAGACCCATGTGACCTAATCTATGAGGCTGTCATATGAATTATATGCCATATGAAAGAAGCTGTACAAATGTAACAATTAAGAATATTCAGTCCCAAATAATATCAACTAACAAGATGAGACTCTGACACAATTTTCTGGAATGCTCTTAGAAAAAGTTCTCTATGTAACTATGCCAGTTAATATTGTGAAACAAAAGTATGTAAAATAAAAAAATTAACCTACCTAATTCTCTTCATAATACCGTTACCTGACATAAAAAACTCAAGAGGGGTACTTTCCTGGAAATTATATTTGTACAAACCACTACACTACCACTGAAAAAGGAAAAAAATATGTTTTTAACATTTATTTAAGTTATCCTGCAAGTTGCTACATATTCCCACTTATACTTTTGCTTGTTATGGAGATTAGAGGCCAGAAGTTGCAATGAAAGCAAACACTGTTTTCTACTAAAAGTCTTATTACAGTAACTGCTATTTAGGTGAATACATTGGTTTTACAAGAATGGCACAACTGATTATTAACACGGGACAGTATATCTTGAATTTACATTACCTACCCTATTTAGAATCACCACAATGTATACAGTTCTGGAAGCTCCCAGTGTGTCTTTTCTTTAAGAAAACAGCACACTATCAAAATCTGACAATATCACTCAAATACAGTCAGCTGAATTGCACAATTGACTGCTCGCAAAATGGGTCAAAATGGTGTCATTTTGGGGATCAATTTCCTACTATTTCAGTGCATCGAGATCGATAAAACTATGATATAACATATAGGAATTCTTTATTTCACCACTGATGAGTTTACAACATAAGATGAACATTCGGAAAAGCAAAAACATATGGGCTTCTTATCCCTTCTTTCAAAAGGCTTTCTCAAAGCAAATTTACACAAAAATTCTCCCATTTGTCACCTGCAAAACGTCAGCTCAAAAACAGGACTGAATTAGTCATTAAACAAACATGTGACCTTGATCTTCAACTGAAATGCACTTGACAGTGCACATTTCAAATCAAAACCATCAACATTATTATATTTTCAAATCATCCTCAATGAGCAGTATGTACTTAATCCACACCATTACAAAATAAAACTCTAGCCCAAAATAGCCAGTTGACTGAGGATATCTACTGACCTCTGGTGTGTATGACCTTTTCAATAGGAAATGAGACCTTAAGTGAAAAATAAAATCTGCCATGCTCTCTCAGAAATAGCACATGTGAATCTATTTAATTTCGAGGAAAAAAATGAAAGATACATGCAACAACTGTTAACTTAGTGCCATTAAGGCCCATGGATAGTGGCAGACTAAACACTCTGATGTCCGCACTTTTATGTTTCTTTACACACTGATAATGTTTAGTGAGAGAAGGCATGTCCTTCCATATTTCTCACTCTGATTAAAACGCTTTGTAGATCAAAGGTTTGCTTTGGATGAAAGCATGTATCATCTGTGCTTTTCTAATTCAGTCAAGGCAGTAGGCTTCAACCTCACATTAGGAAATAGCTAGACTTCAATTTATTTATTTATTTACTGGTGTTTAAGGTCACATATTTTTGCACAATAGCTAATTATGACCACAACATGAGTATCAACCCAAAACCATGGGTGGGCGTTAATAAGCCATGTTGCCCATTTTAGAGAGGGTTTGCACCTCCCAAGCATTGGTGACTGGGTCCTATTTTACCAGTAAAACAGAGCCTGTTTACAACAGTGAAAAGGCACTGCTTCACTTCCCCGGGTTCCCACAGGGAGAAACTTCAACTTAGATGGATGCACAGTTGGATCACCAAGAACAATAACTCTCATTGATTTATTTATTTATTTATTTATTTATTTATTTATTTATTTATTTATTGGTTTTAATGACACTTTCGACAGCCAGGGTCACCACCTGTCAGTTTTACAGGTGGAGAAAGCTGGAGTACCTGGATAGAACCACTGAGCAGTGGCAAACAACTGTCACACTCCCCAACATACTAACTCCACACAATCAGCAATAGCATTGGTTGAAGATAAGTGTACCATCGACTCGATAGTAAACAAAGCCACCATGCCCCACGAGGGACAATGTGTCTTGCCCGAGGACACAATGCATTTGCCATAGGTGACAATAACTCCCATTGCAGTTGTATTGGTATATTGCCAAAGATCAGGCTAAGCCAATGGTTATTAATTACACATTAACTGATTAAATGTGCAAAAAAAAAAACCCCAAACAACAGAAATTACGAGCATTTGTAAACTACATACTCCATCAAAAATACATATTTTATCCACCGCCAAACCCCCTCCCATCTCCCCATTCTCCCACTTTCCTATCTTGGCCAAGCAAATTTGGCCAATTCTATCAATGATAAAATAATGTTATCATAGTGGAAAGACTGGGAGTGCGGTGGCTCCTTGGTTCTGGATTCAGACTTCAAACCTTAAAGTCTTGACCAGGGGTAACTGTACTGTGGCCTTGGGTAAGGCACATCATCCCAATTGCCCATGTGGGGTCAAAGTGACACGGTGGACCAAGGTGTATTGCATGTTGATGGTGCTCTTGTCTTCGATCAATGCTAACCCTGCTTGCATGGAGTTAGTACATTTGGGAATCTGGCAGTTACTTGCCATTGTTTGGTGGTTCTCTCCAGATAATCTGGCTTCCTCCACCCATAGAACTGCCTGATACAAAGTGATCCTGCCTGTCAAAAGTGTTGTTAAACTCCAATAAATCAATAAATAATAGAAGGGAGATTTCTCTGAATTCCTTGCAATAGCACTTTCCCACACAGCAAGAACTGTGCTTCCTAATGGGTTAAGAATAGATCCATGTGACCTAATCTATGAGGCTGCCATATGAATTATATGCCATATGAAAGAAGCTGTACAAATGTAACAATTAAGAATATTCAGTCCCAAATAATATCAACTAACAAGATGAGACTCTGACACAATTTTCTGGAATGCTCTTAGAAAAAGTTCTCTATGTAACTATGCCAGTTAATATTGTGAAACAAAAGTATGTAAAATAAAAAAATTAACCTATCTAATTCTCTTCATAATACCGTTACCTGACATAAAAAAACTCAAGAGGGGTACTTTCCTGGAAATTATATCTGTACAAACCACAACACTACCACTGAAAAAGGAAAAAAATATGTTTTTAACATTTATTTAAATTATCCTACAAGTTGCTACATATTCCCACTTATACTTTTGCTCGTTATGGAGATTAGAGGCCAGAAGTTGCGATAAAAGCAAACACTGTTTTCTACTAAAAGTCTTATTACAGTAACTGCTATTTGGGTGAATACATTGGTTTTTCAAGAATGGCACAACTGATTATTAACACGGGACAGTATATCTTGAATTTACTTTACCTACCCTATTTAGAATCACCATAATGTATACAGTTCTGGAAGCTCCCAGTGTGTCTTTTCTTTAAGAAAACAGCACACTATCAACATCTGACAATATCACTCAAATACAGTCAGCTGAATTACACAATTGACTGCTCGCAAAATGGGTCAAAATGGTGTCATTTTGGGTATCAATTTCCTACTATTTCAGTGCATCGAGATCGATAAAACTATGATATAACATATAGGAATTCTTTATTTCACCACTGATGATTTTACAACATAAGATGAACATTCTGAAAAGCAAAAACATATGGGCTTCTTATCCCTTCTTTCAAAAGGCTTTCTCAAAGCAAATTTACACAAAAATTCACCCATTTGTCACCTGCAAAATGTCAGCTCACAAACAGGACTGAATTAGTCATTAAACAAACACGTGACCTTGACCTTCAACTGAAATGCACTATACAGTACACATTTCAAATCAAAACCATCAACATTATTATATTTTCAAATCATCCTCAATGAGCAGTACGTACTTAATCCACACCATTACAAAATAAAACTCTAGCCCAAAATAGCCAGTTGACTGAGGATATCCACTGACCTCTGGTGTGTATGACCTTTTCAATAGGAAATGAGACCTTAAGTGAAAAATAAAATCTGCCATGCTCTCTCAGAAATAGCACATGTGAATCTATTTAATTTCGAGGAAAAAAATGAAAGATACATGCAACAACTGTTAACTTAGTGCCATTAAGGCCCATGGATAGTGGCAGACTAAACACTCTGATGTCCGCACTTTTATGTTTCTTTACACACTGATAATGTTTAGTGAGAGAAGGCATGTTCTTCCATATTTCTCACTCTGATTAAAACGCTTTGTAGATCAAAGGTTTGCTTTGGATTAAAGCATGTATCATCTGTGCTTTTCTAATTCAGTCAAGGCAGTAGGCTTCAACCTCACATTAGGACATAGCTAGACTTCAATTTATTTATTTACTGGTGTTTAAGGTCACATATTTTTGCACAATAGCTAATTATGACCACAACATGAGTATCAACTCAAAACCAGGGGTGAGCGTTAATAAGCCATGTTGTCCATTTTAGAGAGGGTTTGCACCTCCCAAGCATTGGTGACTGGGTCCTATTTTACCAGTAAAACAGAGCCTGTTTACCGCAGTGAACAGGCACTGCTTCACTTCCCGGGGTTCCCACGGGGAGAAACTTCAACTTAGATGGATGCACAGTTGGATCACCAAGGACAATAACTCTCATTGATTTATTTATTTATTTATTTATTTATTTATTTATTTATTGGTTTTAATGACACTTTCGACAGCCAGGGTCACCACCTGTCAGTTTTACAGGAGGAGAAAGCTGGAGTACCTGGATAGAACCACTGAGCAGTGGCAAACAACTGTCACACTCCCCAACATACTAACTTCACACAATCAACAATAGCATTGGTTGAAGATAAGTGTACCATCGACTCGATAGTAAACAAAGCCACCATGCCCCACGAGGGACAATTGGGGTCCTCGATGTGTCTTGCCCGAGGACACAATGCATTTGCCATAGGTGACAATAACTCCCATTGCAGTTGTATTGGTATATTGCCAAAGATCAGGCTAAGCCAATGGTTATTAATTACACATTAACTGATTAAATGTGCAAAAAAAAAAACCCAAACAACAGAAATTACATGCATTTGTAAACTACATACTCCATCAAAAATACATATTTTATCCACCGCCAAACCTCCCTCCCATCTCCCCATTCTCCCACTTTCCTAACTTGGCCAAGCAAATTTGGCCAATTCTATCAATGATAATATAATGTTATCATAGTGGAAAGACTGGGAGTGCGGTGGCTCCTTGGTTCTGGATTCAGACTTCAAACCTTAAAGTCTTGACCAGGGGTAACTGTACTGTGGCCTTGGGTAAGGCACATCATCCCAATTGCCCATGTGGGGGCAAAGTGACACGGTGGACCAAGGTGTATTGCATGTTGATGGTGCTCTTGTCTTCGATCAATGCTAACCCTGCTTGCATGGAGTTAGTTCATTTGGGAATCTGGCAGTTACTTGCCATTGCTTGGTGGTTCTCTCCAGATAATCTGGCTTCCTCCACCCATAGAACTGCCTGACACAAAGTGATCCTGCCTGTCAAAAGTGTTGTTAAACTCCAATAAATCAATAAATAATAGAAGGGAGATTTCTCTGAATTCCTTGCAATAGCATTTTCCCACACAGCAAGAACTGTGCTTCCTAATGGGTTAAGAATAGATCCATGTGAC
Source organism: Pictodentalium vernedei (assembly GCA_031216915.1). Classification (NCBI taxonomy): domain Eukaryota; kingdom Metazoa; phylum Mollusca; class Scaphopoda; order Dentaliida; family Dentaliidae; genus Pictodentalium; species Pictodentalium vernedei. The sequence continues at coordinate 590,867,077 of CM062296.1, read as the reverse complement.
CTAATCTATGAGGCTGTCATATGAATTATATGCCATATGAAAGAAGCTGTACAAATGTAACAATTAAGAATATTCAGTCCCAAATAATATCAACTAACAAGATGAGACTCTGACACAATTTTCTGGCATGCTCTCAGAAAAAGTTCTCTATGTAACTATGCCAGTTAATATTGTGAAACAAAAGTATGTAAAATAAAAAATTTAACCTACCTAATTCTCTTCATAATACCGTTACCTGACATAAAAAAAACTCAAGAGGGGTACTTTCCTGGAAATTATATCTGTACAAACCACTACACTACCACTGAAAAAGGAAAAAAATATGTTTTTAACATTTATTTAAGTTATCCTGCAAGTTGCTACATATTCCCACTTATACTTTTGCTCGTTATGGAGATTAGAGGCCAGAAGTTGCAATGAAAGCAAACACTGTTTTCTACTAAAAGTCTTATTACAGTAACTGCTATTTGGGTGAATACATTGGTTTTTCAAGAATGGCACAACTGATTATTAACACGGGACAGTATATCTTGAATTTACATTACCTACCCTATTTAGAATCACCATAATGTATACAGTTCTGGAAGCTCTCAGTGTGTCTTTTCCTTAAGAAAACAGCACACTATCAAAATCTGACAATATCACTCAAATACCGTCAGCTGAATTACACAATTGATTGCTCGCAAAATGGGTCAAAATGGTGTCATTTTGGGGATCATTTTCCTACTATTTCAGTGCATCGAGATCGATAAAACTATGATATAACATATAGGAATTCTTTATTTCACCACTGATGATTTTACAACATAAGATGAACATTCTGAAAAGCAAAAACATATGGGCTTCTTATCCCTTCTTTCAAAAGGCTTTCTCAAAGCAAATTTACACAAAAATTCACCCATTTGTCACCTGCAAAATGTCAGCTCACAAACAGGACTGAATTAGTCATTAAACAAACACGTGACCTTGACCTTCAACTGAAATGCACTATACAGTACACATTTCAAATCAAAACCATCAACATTATTATATTTTCAAATCATCCTCAATGAGCAGTACGTACTTAATCCACACCATTACAAAATAAAACTCTAGCCCAAAATAGCCAGTTGACTGAGGATATCCACTGACCTCTGGTGTGTATGACCTTTTCAATAGGAAATGAGACCTTAAGTGAAAAATAAAATCTGCCATGCTCTCTCAGAAATAGCACATGTGAATCTATTTAATTTCGAGGAAAAAAATGAAAGATACATGCAACAACTGTTAACTTAGTGCCATTAAGGCCCATGGATAGTGGCAGACTAAACACTCTGATGTCCGCACTTTTATGTTTCTTTACACACTGATAATGTTTAGTGAGAGAAGGCATGTTCTTCCATATTTCTCACTCTGATTAAAACGCTTTGTAGATCAAAGGTTTGCTTTGGATTAAAGCATGTATCATCTGTGCTTTTCTAATTCAGTCAAGGCAGTAGGCTTCAACCTCACATTAGGACATAGCTAGACTTCAATTTATTTATTTACTGGTGTTTAAGGTCACATATTTTTGCACAATAGCTAATTATGACCACAACATGAGTATCAACTCAAAACCAGGGGTGAGCGTTAATAAGCCATGTTGTCCATTTTAGAGAGGGTTTGCACCTCCCAAGCATTGGTGACTGGGTCCTATTTTACCAGTAAAACAGAGCCTGTTTACCGCAGTGAACAGGCACTGCTTCACTTCCCGGGGTTCCCACGGGGAGAAACTTCAACTTAGATGGATGCACAGTTGGATCACCAAGGACAATAACTCTCATTGATTTATTTATTTATTTATTTATTTATTTATTTATTTATTGGTTTTAATGACACTTTCGACAGCCAGGGTCACCACCTGTCAGTTTTACAGGAGGAGAAAGCTGGAGTACCTGGATAGAACCACTGAGCAGTGGCAAACAACTGTCACACTCCCCAACATACTAACTTCACACAATCAACAATAGCATTGGTTGAAGATAAGTGTACCATCGACTCGATAGTAAACAAAGCCACCATGCCCCACGAGGGACAATTGGGGTCCTCGATGTGTCTTGCCCGAGGACACAATGCATTTGCCATAGGTGACAATAACTCCCATTGCAGTTGTATTGGTATATTGCCAAAGATCAGGCTAAGCCAATGGTTATTAATTACACATTAACTGATTAAATGTGCAAAAAAAAAAACCCAAACAACAGAAATTACATGCATTTGTAAACTACATACTCCATCAAAAATACATATTTTATCCACCGCCAAACCTCCCTCCCATCTCCCCATTCTCCCACTTTCCTAACTTGGCCAAGCAAATTTGGCCAATTCTATCAATGATAATATAATGTTATCATAGTGGAAAGACTGGGAGTGCGGTGGCTCCTTGGTTCTGGATTCAGACTTCAAACCTTAAAGTCTTGACCAGGGGTAACTGTACTGTGGCCTTGGGTAAGGCACATCATCCCAATTGCCCATGTGGGGGCAAAGTGACACGGTGGACCAAGGTGTATTGCATGTTGATGGTGCTCTTGTCTTCGATCAATGCTAACCCTGCTTGCATGGAGTTAGTTCATTTGGGAATCTGGCAGTTACTTGCCATTGCTTGGTGGTTCTCTCCAGATAATCTGGCTTCCTCCACCCATAGAACTGCCTGACACAAAGTGATCCTGCCTGTCAAAAGTGTTGTTAAACTCCAATAAATCAATAAATAATAGAAGGGAGATTTCTCTGAATTCCTTGCAATAGCATTTTCCCACACAGCAAGAACTGTGCTTCCTAATGGGTTAAGAATAGATCCATGTGACCTAATCTATGAGGCTGTCATATGAATTATATGCCATATGAAAGAAGCTGTACAAATGTAACAATTAAGAATATTCAGTCCCAAATAATATCAACTAACAAGATGAGACTCTGACACAATTTTCTGGCATGCTCTCAGAAAAAGTTCTCTATGTAACTATGCCAGTTAATATTGTGAAACAAAAGTATGTAAAATAAAAAATTTAACCTACCTAATTCTCTTCATAATACCGTTACCTGACATAAAAAAAACTCAAGAGGGGTACTTTCCTGGAAATTATATCTGTACAAACCACTACACTACCACTGAAAAAGGAAAAAAATATGTTTTTAACATTTATTTAAGTTATCCTGCAAGTTGCTACATATTCCCACTTATACTTTTGCTCGTTATGGAGATTAGAGGCCAGAAGTTGCAATGAAAGCAAACACTGTTTTCTACTAAAAGTCTTATTACAGTAACTGCTATTTGGGTGAATACATTGGTTTTTCAAGAATGGCACAACTGATTATTAACACGGGACAGTATATCTTGAATTTACATTACCTACCCTATTTAGAATCACCATAATGTATACAGTTCTGGAAGCTCTCAGTGTGTCTTTTCCTTAAGAAAACAGCACACTATCAAAATCTGACAATATCACTCAAATACCGTCAGCTGAATTACACAATTGATTGCTCGCAAAATGGGTCAAAATGGTGTCATTTTGGGGATCATTTTCCTACTATTTCAGTGCATCGAGATCGATAAAACTATGATATAACATATAGGAATTCTTTATTTCATCACTGATGATTTTACAACATAAGATGAACATTCTGAAAAGCAAATACAAATGGGCTTCTTATCTCTTCTTTCAAAAGGCTTTCTCAAAGCAAATTTGCACAAAAATTCTCGCATTTGTCACCTGCAAAATGTCAGCTCACAAACAGGACTGAATTAGTCATTAAACAAACATGTGACCTTGACCTTGAACTGAAATGCACTTGACAGTACACATTTCAAATCAAAACCATCAACATTATTATATTTTCAAATCATCCTCAATGAGCAGTATGTACTTAATCCACACCATTACAAATTAAAACTCTAGCCCAAAATAGCCAGTAGACTGAGGTTATCCACTGACCTCTGGTGTGTATGACCTTTTCAATAGGAAATGAGACCTTAAGTGAAAAATAAAATCTGCCATGCTCTCTCAGAAATAGCACATGTGAATCTATTTAATTTCGAGGAAAAAAATGAAAGATACATGCAACAACTGTTAACTTAGTGCCATTAAGGCCCATGGATAGTGGCAGACTAAACACTCTGATGTCCGCACTTTTATGTTTCTTTACACACTGATAATGTTTAGTGAGAGAAGGCATGTTCTTCCATATTTCTCTCTGATTAAAACGCTTTGTAGATCAAAGGTTTGCTTTGGATGAAAGCATGTATCATCTGTGCTTTTCTAATTCAGTCAAGGCAGTAGGCTTCAACCTCACATTAGGACATAGCTAGACTTCAATTTATTTATTTATTTACTGGTGTTTAAGGTCACATATTTTTGCACAATAGCTAATTATGACCACAACATGAGTATCAACTCAAAACCAGGGGTGAGCGTTAATAAGCCATGTTGCCCATTTTAGAGAGGGTTTGCACCTCCCAAGCATTGGTGACTGGGTCCTATTTTACCAGTAAAACAGAGCCTGTTTACCGCAGTGAACAGGCACTGCTTCACTGCCCGGGGTTCCCACGGGGAGAAACTTCAACTTAGATGGATGCACAGTTGGATCACCAAGGACAATAACTCTCATTGATATATTTATTAATTTATTTATTTATTTATTTATTTATTGGTTTTAATGACACTTTCGACAGCCAGGGTCACCACCTGTCAGTTTTACAGGTGGAGAAAGCTGGAGTACCTGGATAGAACCACTGAGCAGTGGCAAACAACTGTCACACTCCCCAACATACTAACTCCACAGAATCAGCAATAGCATTGGTTGAAGATAAGTGTACGATCGACTCGATAGTAAACAAAGCCACCATACCCCACGAGGGACAATGTGTCTTGCCCGAGGACACAATGCATTTGCAATAGGTGACAATAACTCCCATTGCAGTTGTATTGGTATATTGCCAAAGATCAGGCTAAGCCAATGGTTATTAATTACACATTAACTGATTAAATGTGCAAAAAAAAAAAACCCAAACAACAGAAATTACAAGCATTTGTAAACTACATACTCCATCAAAAATACATATTTTATCCACCGCCAAACCCCCTCCCATCTCCCCATTCTCCCACTTTCCTATCTTGGAAAAGCAAATTTGGCCAATTCTATCAATGATAATATAATGTTATCATAGTGGAAAGACTGGGAGTGCGGTGGCTCCTTGGTTCTGGATTCAGACTTCAAACCTTAAAGTCTTGACCAGGGGTAACTGTACTGTGGCCTTGGGTAAGGCACATCATCCCAATTGCCAATGTGGGGGCAAAGTGACACGGTGGACCAAGGTGTATTGCATGTTGATGGTGCTCTTGTCTTCGATCAATGCTAACCCTGCTTGCATGGAGTTAGTACATTTGGGAATCTGGCAGTTACTTGCCATTGCTTGGTGGTTCTCTCCAGATAATCTGGCTTCCTCCACCCATAGAACTGCCTGACACAAAGTGATCCTGCCTGTCAAAAGTGTTGTTAAACTCCAATAAATCAATAAATAATAGAAGGGAGATTTCTCTGAATTCCTTGCAATAGCATTTTCCCACACAGCAAGAACTGTGCTTCCTAATGGGTTAAGAATAGATCCATGTGACCTAATCTACGAGGCTGCCATATGAATTATATGCCATATGAAAGAAGCTGTACAAATGTAACAATTAAGAATATTCAGTCCCAAATAATATCAACTAACAAGATGAGACTCTGACACAATTTTCTGGAATGCTCTTAGAAAAAGTTCTCTATGTAACTATGCCAGTTAATATTGTGAAACAAAAGTATGTAAAATAAAAAAATTAACCTATCTAATTCTCTTCATAATACCGTTACCTGACATAAAAAAACTCAAGAGGGGTACTTTCCTGGAAATTATATCTGTACAAACCACTACACTACCACTGAAAAAGGAAAAAAATATGTTTTTAACATTTATTTAAGTTATCCTACAAGTTGCTACATATTCCGACTTATACTTTTGCTCGTTATGGAGATTAGAGGCCAGAAGTTGCAATGAAAGCAAACACTGTTTTCTACTAAAAGTCTTATTACAGTAACTGCTATTTGGGTGAATACATTGGTTTTTCAAGAATGGCACAACTGATTATTAACACGGGACAGTATATCTTGAATTTACATTACCTACCCTATTTAGAATCACCATAATGTATACAGTTCTGGAAGCTCTCAGTGTGTCTTTTCCTTAAGAAAACAGCACACTATCAAAATCTGACAATATCACTCAAATACCGTCAGCTGAATTACACAATTGATTGCTCGCAAAATGGGTCAAAATGGTGTCATTTTGGGGATCATTTTCCTACTATTTCAGTGCATCGAGATCGATAAAACTATGATATAACATATAGGAATTCATTATTTCACCACTGATGATTTTACAACATAAGATGAACATTCTGAAAAGCAAATACAAATGGGCTTCTTATCCCTTCTTTCAAAAGGCTTTCTCAAAGCAAATTTACACAAAAATTCTCCCATTTGTCACCTGCAAAATGTCAGCTCACAAACAGGACTGAATTAGTCATTAAACAAACATGTGACCTTGACCTTCAACTGAAATGCACTTGACAGTACACATTTCAAATCAAAACCATCAACATTATTATATTTTCAAATCATCCTCAATGAGCAGTATGTACTTAATCCACACCATTACAAATTAAAACTCTAGCCCAAAACAGCCAGTTGACTGAGGATATTCACTGACCTCTGGTGTGTATGACCTTTTCAATAGGAAATGAGACCTTAAGTGAAAAATAAAATCTGCCATGCTCTCTCAGAAATAGCACATGTGAATCTATTTAATTTCGGAGGAAAAAAATGAAAGATACATGCAACAACTGTTAACTTAGTGCCATTAAGGCCCATGGATAGTTGCAGACTAAACACTCTGATGTCCACACTTTTATGTTTCTTTACACACTGATAATGTTTAGTGAGAGAAGGCATGTTCTTCCATATTTCTCACTCGGATTAAAACGCTTTGTAGATCAAAGGTTTGCTTTGGATGAAAGCATGTATCATCTGTGCTTTTCTAATTCAGTCAAGGCAGTAGGCTTCAACCTCACATTAGGACATAGCTAGACTTCAATTTATTTATTTATTTACTGGTGTTTAAGGTCACATATTGTTGCACAATAGCTAATTATGACAACAACATGAATATCAACTCAAAACCAGGGGTGAGCGTTAATAAGCCATGTTGCCCATTTTAGAGAGGGTTTGCACCTCCCAAGCATTGGTGACTGGGTCCTATTTTACCAGTAAAACAGAGCCTGTTTACCGCAGTGAACAGGCACTGCTTCACTTCCCGGGGTTCCCACGGGGAGAAACATCAACTTAGATGGATGCACAGTTGGATCACCAAGGACAATAACTCTCATTGATTTATTTATTTATTTATTGGTTTTAATGACACTTTCGACAGCCAGGGTCACCACCTGTCAGTTTTACAGGTGGAGAAAGCTGGAGTACCTGGATAGAACCACTGAGCAGTGGCAAACAACTGTCACACTCCCCAACATACTAACTCCACACAATCAGCAATAGCATTGGTTGAAGATAAGTGTACCATCGACTCGATAGTAAACAAAGCCACCATGCCCCACGAGGGACTATTGGGGTCCTCGATGTGTCTTGCCCGAGGACACAATGCATTTGCCATAGGTGACAATAACACCCATTGCAGTTGTATTGGTATATTGCCAAAAATCAGGCTAAGCCAATGGTTATTAATTACACATTAACTGATTAAATGTGCAAAAAAAAACCCCAAACAACAGAAATTACATGCATTTGTAAACTACAAACTCCATCAAAAATACATATTTTATCCACCGCCAAACCCCCTCCCATCTCCCCATTCTCCCACTTTCCTAACTTGGCCAAGCAAATTTGGCCAATTCTATCAATAATAATATAATGTTATCATAGTGGAAAGACTGGGAGTGCGGTGGCTCCTTGGTTCTGGATTCAGACTTCAAACCTTAAAGTCTTGACCAGGGGTAAATGTACTGTGGCCTTGGGTAAGGCACATCATCCCAATTGCCCATGTGGGGGCAAAGTGACACGGTGGACCAAGGTGTATTGCATGTTGATGGTGCTCTTGTCTTCAATCAATGCTAACTCTGCTTGCATGGAGTTAGTACATTTGGGAATCTGGCAGTTACTTGCCATTGCTTGGTGGTTCTCTCCAGATAATCTGGCTTCCTCCACCCATAGAACTGCCTGACACAAAGTGATCCTGCCTGTCAAAAGTGTTGTTAAACTCCAATAAATCAATAAATAATAGAAGGGAGATTTCTCTGAATTCCTTGCAATAGCATTTTCCCACACAGCAAGAACTGTGCTTCCTAATGGGTTAAGAATAGATCCATGTGACCTAACCTATGAGGCTGCCATATGAATTATATGCCATATGAAAGAAGCTGTGCAAATGCAACAATTAAGAATATTCAGTCCCAAATAATATCAACCAACAAGATGAGACTCTGACACAATTTTCTGGAATGCTCTTAGAAAAAGTTCTCTATGTAACTATGCCAGTTAATATTGTGAAACAAAAGTATGTAAAATAAAAAAATTAACCTACCTAATTCTCTTCATAATACCGTTACCTGACATAAAAAATCTCAAGAGGGGTACTTTCCTGGAAATTATATCTGTACAAACCACTACACTACCACTGAAAAAGGAAAAAAATATGTTTTTAACATTTATTTAAGTTATCCTGCAAGTTGCTACATATTCCCACTTATACTTTTGCTCGTTATGGAGATTAGAGGCCAGAAGTTGCAATGAAAGCAAACACTGTTTCCTACTAAAAGTCTTATTACAGTAACTGCTATTTGGGTGAATACATTGGTTTTTCAAGAATGGCACAACTGATTATTAACACGGGACAGTATATCTTGAATTTACATTACCTACCCTATTTAGAATCACCATAATGTATACAGTTCTGGAAGCTCTCAGTGTGTCTTTTCCTTAAGAAAACAGCACACTATCAAAATCTGACAATATCACTCAAATACCGTCAGCTGAATTACACAATTGATTGCTCGCAAATGGGTCAAAATGGTGTCATTTTGGGGATCATTTTCCTACTATTTCAGTGCATCGAGATCGATAAAACTATGATATAACATATAGGAATTCATTATTTCACCACTGATGATTTTGCAACATAAGATGAACATTCTGAAACGCAAATACAAATGGGCTTCTTATCCCTTCTTTCAAAAGGCTTTCTCAAAGCAAATTTACACAAAAATTCTCCCATTTGTCACCTGCAAAATGACAGCTCACAAACAGGACTGAATTAGTCATTAAACAAACATGTGACCTTGACCTTCAACTGAAATGCACTTGACAGTACACATTTCAAATCAAAACCATCAACATTATTATATTTTCAAATCATCCTCAATGAGCAGTATGTACTTAATCCACACCATTACAAATGAAAACTCTAGCCCAAAATAGCCAGTTGACTGAGGATATCCACTGACCTCTGGTGTGTATGACCTTTTCAATAGGAAATGAGACCTTAAGTGAAAAATAAAATCTGCCATGCTCTCTCAGAAATAGCACATGTGAATCTATTTAATTTCGATGAAAAAAATGAAAGATACATGCAACAACTGTTAACTTAGTGCCATTAAGGCCCATGGATAGTGGCAGACTAAACACTCTGATGTCCGCACTTTTATGTTTCTTTACACACTGATAATGTTTAGTGAGAGAAGGCATGTTCTTCCATATTTCTCACTCTGATTAAAACGCTTTGTAGATCAAAGGTTTGCTTTGGATGAAAGCATGTATCATCTGTGCTTTTCTAATTCAGTCAAGGCAGTAGGCTTCAACCTCACATTAGGACATAGCTAGACTTCAATTTATTTATTTACTGGTGTTTAAGGTCACATATTTTTGCACAATAGCTAATTATGACCACAACATGAGTATCAACTCAAAACCAGGGGTGAGCGTTAATAAGCCATGTTGCCCATTTTAGAGAGGGTTTGCACCTCCCAAGCATTGGTGACTGGGTCCTATTTTACCAGCAAAACAGAGCCTGTTTACCGCAGTGAACAGGCACTGCTTCACTTCCCGGGGTTCCCACAGGGAGAAACTTCAACTTAGATGGATGCACAGTTGGATCACCAAGGACAATAACTCTCATTGATTTATTTATTTATTTATTTATTTATTTATTGGTTTTAATGACACTTTCGACAGCCAGGGTCACCACCTGTCAGTTTTACAGGTGGAGAAAGCTGGAGTACCTGGATAGAACCACTGAGCAGAGGCAAACAACTGTCACACTCCCCAACATACTAACTTCACACAATCAGCAATAGCATTGGTTGAAGATAAGTGTACCATCGACTCGATAGTAAACAAAGCCACCATGCCCCACGAGGGACAATTGGGGTCCTCGATGTGTCTTGCCCGAGGACACAATGCATTTGCCATAGGTGACATTAACTCCCATTGCAGTTGTATTGGTATATTGCCAAAGATCAGGCTAAGCCAATGGTTATTAATTACACATTAACTGATTAAATGTGCAAAAAAAAACCCCCAAACAACAGAAATTACATGCATTTGTAAACTACATACTCCATCAAAAATACATATTTTATCCACCGCCAAACCTCCCTCCCATCTCCCCATTCTCCCACTTTCCTAACTTGGCCAAGCAAATTTGGCCAATTCTATCAATGATAATATAATGTTATCATAGTGGAAAGACTGGGAGTGTGGTGGCTCCTTGGTTCTGGATTCAGACTTCAAACCTTAAAGTCTTGACCGGGGGTAACTGTACTGTGGCCTTGGGTAAGGCACATCATCCCAATTGCCCATGTGGGGGCAAAGTGACACGGTGGACCAAGGTGTATTGCATGTTGATGGTGCTCTTGTCTTCGATCAATGCTAACCCTGCTTGCATGGAGTTAGTACATTTGGGAATCTGGCAGTTACTTGCCATTGCTTGGTGGTTCTCTCTGGATAATCTGGCTTCTCCACCCATAGAACTGCCTGACACAAAGTGATCCTGCCTGTCAAAAGTGTTGTTAAACTCCAATAAATCAATAAATAATAGAAGGGAGATTTCTCTGAATTCCTTGCAATAGCATTTTCCCACACAGCAAGAACTGTGCTTCCTAATGGGTTAAGAATAGATCCATGTGACCTAATCTATGAGGCTGCCATATGAATTATATGCCATATGAAAGAAGCTGTACAAATGTAACAATTAAGAATATTCAGACCCAAATAATATCAACTAACAAGATGAGACTCTGACACAATTTTCTGGAATGCTCTTAGAAAAAGTTCTCTATGTAACTATGCCAGTTAATATTGTGAAACAAAAGTATTTAAAATAAAAAAATTAACCTACCTAATTCTCTTCATAATACCGTTACCTGACATAAAAAAAACTCAAGAGGGGTACTTTCCTGGAAATTATATCTGTACAAACCACTACACTACCACTGAAAAAGGAAAAAAATATGTTTTTAACATTTATTTAAGTTATCCTGCAAGTTGCTACATATTCCCACTGATACTTTTGCTCGTTATGGAGATTAGAGGCCAGAAGTTGCAATGAAAGCAAACACTGTTTTCTACTAAAAGTCTTATTACAGTAACTGCTATTTGGGTGAATACATTGGTTTTTCAAGAATGGCACAACTGATTATTAACACGGGACAGTATATCCTGAATTTACATTACCTACCCTATTTAGAATCACCATAATGTATACAGTTCTGGAAGCTCTCAGTGTGTCTTTTCCTTAAGAAAACAGCACACTATCAAAATCTGACAATATCACTCAAATACCGTCAGCTGAATTACACAATTGATTGCTCGCAAAATGGGTCAAAATGGTGTCATTTTGGGGATCATTTTCCTACTATTTCAGTGCATCGAGATCGATAAAACTATGATATAACATATAGGAATTCATTATTTCACCACTGATGGTTTTACAACATAAGATGAACATTCTGAAAAGCAAATACAAATGGGCTTCTTATCCCTTCTTTCAAAAGGCTTTCTCAAAGCAAATTTACACAAAAATTCTCCCATTTGTCACCTGCAAAATGTCAGCTCACAAACAGGACTGAATTAGTCATTAAACAAACATGTGACCTTGACCTTCAACTGAAATGCACTTGACAGTACACATTTCAAATCAAAACCATCAACATTATTATATTTTCAAATCATCCTCAATGAGCAGTATGTACTTAATCCACACCATTACAAATTAAAACTCTAGCCCAAAATAGCCAGTTGACTGAGGATATCCACTGACCTCTGGTGTGTATGACCTTTTCAATAGGAAATGAGACCTTAAGTGAAAAATAAAATCTGCCATGCTCTCTCAGAAATAGCACATGTGAATCTATTTAATTTCGAGGAAAAAAATGAAAGATACATGCAACAACTGTTAACTTAGTGCCATTAAGGCCCATGGATAGTGGCAGACTAAACACTCTGATGTCCGCACTTTTATGTTTCTTTACACACTGATAATGTTTAGTGAGAGAAGGCATGTTCTTCCATATTTCTCACTCTGATTAAAACGCTTTGTAGATCAAAGGTTTGCTTTGGATGAAAGCATGTATCATCTGTGCTTTTCTAATTCAGTCAAGGCAGTAGGCTTCAACCTCACATTAGGACATAGCTAGACTTCAATTTATTTATTTACTGGTGTTTAAGGTCACATATTTTTGCACAATAGCTAATTATGACCACAACATGAGTATCAACTCAAAACCAGGGGTGAGCGTTAATAAGCCATGTTGCCCATTTTAGAGAGGGTTTGCACCTCCCAAGCATTGGTGACTGGGTCCTATTTTACCAGTAAAACAGAGCCTGTTTACCGCAGTGAGCAGGCACTGCTTCACTTCCCGGGGTTCCCACGGGGAGAAACTTCAACTTAGATGGATGCACAGTTGGATCACCAAGGACAATAACTCTCATTGATTTATTTATTTATTTATTTATTTATTTATTAATTGGTTTTAATGACACTTTCGACAGCCAGGGTCACCACCTGTCAGTTTTACAGGTGGAGAAAGCTGGAGTACCTGGATAGAACCACTGAGCAGAGGCAAACAACCGTCACACTCCCCAACATACTAACTCCACACAATCAGCAATAGCATTGGTTGAAGATAAGTGTACCATCGACTCGATAGTAAACAAAGCCACCATGCCCCACGAGGGACTATTGGGGTCCTCGATGTGTCTTGCCCGAGGACACAATGCATTTGCCATAGGTGACAATAACACCCATTGCAGTTGTATTGGTATATTGCCAAAAATCAGGCTAAGCCAATGGTTATTAATTACACATTAACTGATTAAATGTGCAAAAAAAACCCCCAAACAACAGAAATTACATGCATTTGTAAACTACAAACTCCATCAAAAATACATATTTTATCCACCGCCAAACCCCCTCCCATCTCCCCATTCTCCCACTTTCCTAACTTGGCCAAGCAAATTTGGCCAATTCTATCAATAATAATATAATGTTATCATAGTGGAAAGACTGGGAGTGCGGTGGCTCCTTGGTTCTGGATTCAGACTTCAAACCATAAAGTCTTGACCAGGGGTAAATGTACTGTGGCCTTGGGTAAGGCACATCATCCCAATTGCCCATGTTGGGGGCAAAGTGACACGGTGGACCAAGGTGTATTGCATGTTGATGGTGCTCTTGTCTTCAATCAATGCTAACTCTGCTTGCATGGAGTTAGTACATTTGGGAATCTGGCAGTTACTTGCCATTGCTTGGTGGTTCTCTCCAGATAATCTGGCTTCCTCCACCCATAGAACTGCCTGACACAAAGTGATCCTGCCTGTCAAAAGTGTTGTTAAACTCCAATAAATCAATAAATAATAGAAGGGAGATTTCTCTGAATTCCTTGCAATAGCATTTTCCCACACAGCAAGAACTGTGCTTCCTAATGGGTTAAGAATAGATCCATGTGACCTAATCTATGAGGCTGCCATATGAATTATATGCCATATGAAAGAAGCTGTGCAAATGCAACAATTAAGAATATTCAGTCCCAAATAATATCAACTAACAAGATGAGACTCTGACACAATTTTCTGGAATGCTCTTAGAAAAAGTTCTCTATGTAACTATGCCAGTTAATATTGTGAAACAAAAGTATGTAAAATAAAAAAATTAACCTACCTAATTCTCTTCATAATACCGTTACCTGACATAAAAAATCTCAAGAGGGGTACTTTCCTGGAAATTATATCTGTACAAACCACTACACTACCACTGAAAAAGGAAAAAAATATGTTTTTAACATTTATTTAAGTCATCCTGCAAGTTGCTACATATTCCCACTTATACTTTTGCTCGTTATGGAGATTAGAGGCCAGAAGTTGCAATGAAAGCAAACACTTTTTCCTACTAAAAGTCTTATTACAGTAACTGCTATTTGGGTGAATACATTGGTTTTTCAAGAATAGCACAACTGATTATTAACACGGGACAGTATATCTTGAATTTACATTACCTACCCTATTTAGAATCACCATAATGTATACAGTTCTGGAAGCTCTCAGTGTGTCTTTTCCTTAAGAAAACAGCACACTATCAAAATCTGACAATATCACTCAAATACCGTCAGCTGAATTACACAATTGATTGCTCGCAAAATGGGTCAAAATGGTGTCATTTTGGGGATCATTTTCCTACTATTTCAGTGCATCGAGATCGATAAAACTATGATATAACATATAGGAATTCATTATTTCACCACTGATGATTTTGCAACATAAGATGAACATTCTGAAAAGCAAATACAAATGGGCTTCTTATCCCTTCTTTCAAAAGGCTTTCTCAAAGCCAATTTACACAAAAATTCTCCCATTTATCACCTGCAAAATGTCAGCTCACAAACAGGACTGAATTAGTCATTAAACAAACATGTGACCTTGACCTTCAACTGAAATGCACTTGACAGTACACATTTCAAATCAAAACCATCAACATTATTATATTTTCAAATCATCCTCAATGAGCAGTATGTACTTAATCCACACCATTACAAATTAAAACTCTAGCCCAAAATAGCCAGTTGACTGAGGATATCCACTGACCTCTGGTGTGTATGACCTTTTCAATAGGAAATGAGACCTTAAGTGAAAAATAAAATCTGCCATGCTCTCTCAGAAATAGCACATGTGAATCTATTTAATTTCGAGGAAAAAAATGAAAGATACATGCAACAACTGTTAACTTAGTGCCATTAAGGCCCATGGATAGTGGCAGACTAAACACTCTGATGTCCGCACTTTTATGTTTCTTTACACACTGATGTTTAGTGAGAGAAGGCATGTTCTTCCATATTTCTCACTCTGATTAAAACGCTTTGTAGATCAAAGGTTTGCTTTGGATGAAAGCATGTATCATCTGTGCTTTTCTAATTCAGTCAAGGCAGTAGGCTTCAACCTCACATTAGGACATAGCTAGACTTCAATTTATTTATTTATTTACTGGTGTTTAAGGTCACATATTTTTGCACAATAGCTAATTATGACAACAACATGAGTATCAACTCAAAACCAGGGGTGAGCGTTAATAAGCCATGTTGCCCATTTTAGAGAGGGTTTGCACCTCCCAAGCATTGGTGACTGGGTCCTATTTTACCAGTAAAACAGAGCCTGTTTACCGCAGTGAACAGGCACTGCTTCACTTCCCGGGGTTCCCACGGGGAGAAACTTCAACTTAGATGGATGCACAGTTGGATCACCAAGGACAATAACTCTCATTGATTTATTTATTTATTTATTGGTTTTAATGACACTTTCGACAGCCAGGGTCACCACCTGTCAGTTTTACAGGTGGAGAAAGCTGGAGTACCTGGATAGAACCACTGAGCAGTGGCAAACAACTGTCACACTCCCCAACATACTAACTCCACACAATCAACAATAGCATTGGTTGAAGATAAGTGTACCATCGACTCGATTGTAAACAAAGCCACCATGCCCCACGAGGGACAATTGGGGTCCTCGATGTGTCTTGCCCGAGGACACAATGCATTTGCCATAGGTGACAATAACTCCCATTGCAGTTGTATTGGTATATTGCCAAAGATCAGGCTAAGCCAATGGTTATTAATTACACATTAACTGATTAAATGTGCAAAAAAAAAAAACCCAAACAACAGAAATTACATGCATTTGTAAACTACATACTCCATCAAAAATACATATTTTATCCACCGCCAAACCCCCTCCCATCTCCCCATTCTCCCACTTTCCTAACTTGGCCAAGCTAATTTGGCCAATTCTATCAATAATAATATAATGTTATCATAGTGGAAAGACTGGGAGTGCGGTGGCTCCTTGGTTCTGGATTCAGACTTCAAACCTTAAAGTCTTGACCAGGGGTAAATGTACTGTGGCCTTGGGTAAGGCACATCATCCCAATTGCCCATGTGGGGGCAAAGTGACACGGTGGACCAAGGTGTATTGCATGTTGATGGTGCTCTTGTCTTCAATCAATGCTAACTCTGCTTGCATGGAGTTAGTACATTTGGGAATCTGGCAGTTACTTGCCATTGCTTGGTGGTTCTCTCCAGATAATCTGGCTTCCTCCACCCATAGAACTGCCTGACACAAAGTGATCCTGCCTGTCAAAAGTGTTGTTAAACTCCAATAAATCAATAAATAATAGAAGGGAGATTTCTCTGAATTCCTTGCAATAGCATTTTCCCACACAGCAAGAACTGTGCTTCCTAATGGGTTAAGAATAGATCCATGTGACCTAACCTATGAGGCTGCCATATGAATTATATGCCATATGAAAGAAGCTGTGCAAATGCAACAATTAAGAATATTCAGTCCCAAATAATATCAACCAACAAGATGAGACTCTGACACAATTTTCTGGAATGCTCTTAGAAAAAGTTCTCTATGTAACTATGCCAGTTAATATTGTGAAACAAAAGTATGTAAAATAAAAAAATTAACCTACCTAATTCTCTTCATAATACCGTTACCTGACATAAAAAATCTCAAGAGGGGTACTTTCCTGGAAATTATATCTGTACAAACCACTACACTACCACTGAAAAAGGAAAAAAATATGTTTTTAACATTTATTTAAGTTATCCTGCAAGTTGCTACATATTCCCACTTATACTTTTGCTCGTTATGGAGATTAGAGGCCAGAAGTTGCAATGAAAGCAAACACTGTTTCCTACTAAAAGTCTTATTACAGTAACTGCTATTTGGGTGAATACATTGGTTTTTCAAGAATGGCACAACTGATTATTAACACGGGACAGTATATCTTGAATTTACATTACTTACCCTATTTAGAATCACCATAATGTATACAGTTCTGGAAGCTCTCAGTGTGTCTTTTCCTTAAGAAAACAGCACACTATCAAAATCTGACAATATCACTCAAATACCGTCAGCTGAATTACACAATTGATTGCTCGCAAAATGGGTCAAAATGGTGTCATTTTGGGGATCATTTTCCTACTATTTCAGTGCATCGAGATCGATAAAACTATGATATAACAAATAGGAATTCATTATTTCACTACTGATGATTTTGCAACATAAGATGAACATTCTGAAACGCAAATACAAATGGGCTTCTTATCCCTTCTTTCAAAAGGCTTTCTCAAAGCAAATTTACACAAAAATTCTCCCATTTGTCACCTGCAAAATGACAGCTCACAAACAGGACTGAATTAGTCATTAAACAAACATGTGACCTTGACCTTCAACTGAAATGCACTTGACAGTACACATTTCAAATCAAAACCATCAACATTATTATATTTTCAAATCATCCTCAATGAGCAGTATGTACTTAATCCACACCATTACAAATGAAAACTCTAGCCCAAAATAGCCAGTTGACTGAGGATATCCACTGACCTCTGGTGTGTATGACCTTTTCAATAGGAAATGAGACCTTAAGTGAAAAATAAAATCTGCCATGCTCTCTCAGAAATAGCACATGTGAATCTATTTAATTTCGATGAAAAAAATGAAAGATACATGCAACAACTGTTAACTTAGTGCCATTAAGGCCCATGGATAGTGGCAGACTAAACACTCTGATGTCCGCACTTTTATGTTTCTTTACACACTGATAATGTTTAGTGAGAGAAGGCATGTTCTTCCATATTTCTCACTCTGATTAAAACGCTTTGTAGATCAAAGGTTTGCTTTGGATGAAAGCATGTATCATCTGTGCTTTTCTAATTCAGTCAAGGCAGTAGGCTTCAACCTCACATTAGGACATAGCTAGACTTCAATTTATTTATTTACTGGTGTTTAAGGTCACATATTTTTGCACAATAGCTAATTATGACCACAACATGAGTATCAACTCAAAACCAGGGGTGAGCGTTAATAAGCCATGTTGCCCATTTTAGAGAGGGTTTGCACCTCCCAAGCATTGGTGACTGGGTCCTATTTTACCAGCAAAACAGAGCCTGTTTACCGCAGTGAACAGGCACTGCTTCACTTCCCGGGGTTCCCACGGGGAGAAACTTCAACTTAGATGGATGCACAGTTGGATCACCAAGGACAATAACTCTCATTGATTTATTTATTTATTTATTTATTTATTTATTTATTTATTGGTTTTAATGACACTTTCGACAGCCAGGGTCACCACCTGTCAGTTTTACAGGTGGAGAAAGCTGGAGTACCTGGATAGAACCACTGAGCAGAGGCAAACAACTGTCACACTCCCCAACATACTAACTTCACACAATCAGCAATAGCATTGGTTGAAGATAAGTGTACCATCGACTCGATAGTAAACAAAGCCACCATGCCCCACGAGGGACAATTGGGGTCCTCGATGTGTCTTGCCCGAGGACACAATGCATTTGCCATAGGTGACATTAACTCCCATTGCAGTTGTATTGGTATATTGCCAAAGATCAGGCTAAGCCAATGGTTATTAATTACACATTAACTGATTAAATGTGCAAAAAAAAAACCCCAAACAACAGAAATTACATGCATTTGTAAACTACATACTCCATCAAAAATACATATTTTATCCACCGCCAAACCTCCCTCCCATCTCCCCATTCTCCCACTTTCCTAACTTGGCCAAGCAAATTTGGCCAATTCTATCAATGATAATATAATGTTATCATAGTGGAAAGACTGGGAGTGTGGTGGCTCCTTGGTTCTGGATTCAGACTTCAAACCTTAAAGTCTTGACCAGGGGTAACTGTACTGTGGCCTTGGGTAAGGCACATCATCCCAATTGCCCATGTGGGGGCAAAGTGACACGGTGGACCAAGGTGTATTGCATGTTGATGGTGCTCTTGTCTTCGATCAATGCTAACCCTGCTTGCATGGAGTTAGTACATTTGGGAATCTGGCAGTTACTTGCCATTGCTTGGTGGTTCTCTCCGGATAATCTGGCTTCTCCACCCATAGAACTGCCTGACACAAAGTGATCCTGCCTGTCAAAAGTGTTGTTAAACTCCAATAAATCAATAAATAATAGAAGGGAGATTTCTCTGAATTCCTTGCAATAGCATTTTCCCACACAGCAAGAACTGTGCTTCCTAATGGGTTAAGAATAGATCCATGTGACCTAATCTATGAGGCTGCCATATGAATTATATGCCATATGAAAGAAGCTGTACAAATGTAACAATTAAGAATATTCAGACCCAAATAATATCAACTAACAAGATGAGACTCTGACACAATTTTCTGGAATGCTCTTAGAAAAAGTTCTCTATGTAACTATGCCAGTTAATATTGTGAAACAAAAGTATTTAAAATAAAAAAATTAACCTACCTAATTCTCTTCATAATACCGTTACCTGACATAAAAAAACTCAAGAGGGGTACTTTCCTGGAAATTATATCTGTACAAACCACTACACTACCACTGAAAAAGGAAAAAAATATGTTTTTAACATTTATTTAAGTTATCCTGCAAGTTGCTACATATTCCCACTGATACTTTTGCTCGTTATGGAGATTAGAGGCCAGAAGTTGCAATGAAAGCAAACACTGTTTTCTACTAAAAGTCTTATTACAGTAACTGCTATTTGGGTGAATACATTGGTTTTTCAAGAATGGCACAACTGATTATTAACACGGGACAGTATATCCTGAATTTACATTACCTACCCTATTTAGAATCACCATAATGTATACAGTTCTGGAAGCTCTCAGTGTGTCTTTTCCTTAAGAAAACAGCACACTATCAAAATCTGACAATATCACTCAAATACCGTCAGCTGAATTACACAATTGATTGCTCGCAAAATGGGTCAAAATGGTGTCATTTTGGGGATCATTTTCCTACTATTTCAGTGCATCGAGATCGATAAAACTATGATATAACATATAGGAATTCATTATTTCACCACTGATGGTTTTACAACATAAGATGAACATTCTGAAACGCAAATACAAATGGGCTTCTTATCCCTTCTTTCAAAAGGCTTTCTCAAAGCAAATTTACACAAAAATTCTCCCATTTGTCACCTGCAAAATGTCAGCTCACAAACAGGACTGAATTAGTCATTAAACAAACATGTGACCTTGACCTTCAACTGAAATGCACTTGACAGTACACATTTCAAATCAAAACCATCAACATTATTATATTTTCAAATCATCCTCAATGAGCAGTATGTACTTAATCCACACCATTACAAATTAAAACTCTAGCCCAAAATAGCCAGTTGACTGAGGATATCCACTGACCTCTGGTGTGTATGACCTTTTCAATAGGAAATGAGACCTTAAGTGAAAAATAAAATCTGCCATGCTCTCTCAGAAATAGCACATGTGAATCTATTTAATTTCGAGGAAAAAAATGAAAGATACATGCAACAACTGTTAACTTAGTGCCATTAAGGCCCATGGATAGTGGCAGACTAAACACTCTGATGTCCGCACTTTTATGTTTCTTTACACACTGATAATGTTTAGTGAGAGAAGGCATGTTCTTCCATATTTCTCACTCTGATTAAAACGCTTTGTAGATCAAAGGTTTGCTTTGGATGAAAGCATGTATCATCTGTGCTTTTCTAATTCAGTCAAGGCAGTAGGCTTCAACCTCACATTAGGACATAGCTAGACTTCAATTTATTTATTTACTGGTGTTTAAGGTCACATATTTTTGCACAATAGCTAATTATGACCACAACATGAGTATCAACTCAAAACCAGGGGTGAGCGTTAATAAGCCATGTTGCCCATTTTAGAGAGGGTTTGCACCTCCCAAGCATTGGTGACTGGGTCCTATTTTACCAGTAAAACAGAGCCTGTTTACCGCAGTGAGCAGGCACTGCTTCACTTCCCGGGGTTCCCACGGGGAGAAACTTCAACTTAGATGGATGCACAGTTGGATCACCAAGGACAATAACTCTCATTGATTTATTTATTTATTTATTTATTTATTTATTAATTGGTTTTAATGACACTTTCGACAGCCAGGGTCACCACCTGTCAGTTTTACAGGTGGAGAAAGCTGGAGTACCTGGATAGAACCACTGAGCAGAGGCAAACAACCGTCACACTCCCCAACATACTAACTCCACACAATCAGCAATAGCATTGGTTGAAGATAAGTGTACCATCGACTCGATAGTAAACAAAGCCACCATGCCCCACGAGGGACTATTGGGGTCCTCGATGTGTCTTGCCCGAGGACACAATGCATTTGCCATAGGCGACAATAACACCCATTGCAGTTGTATTGGTATACTGCCAAAAATCAGGCTAAGCCAATGGTTATTAATTACACATTAACTGATTAAATGTGCAAAAAAAACCCCCAAACAACAGAAATTACATGCATTTGTAAACTACAAACTCCATCAAAAATACATATTTTATCCACCGCCAAACCCCCTCCCATCTCCCCATTCTCCCACTTTCCTAACTTGGCCAAGCAAATTTGGCCAATTCTATCAATAATAATATAATGTTATCATAGTGGAAAGACTGGGAGTGCGGTGGCTCCTTGGTTCTGGATTCAGACTTCAAACCTTAAAGTCTTGACCAGGGGTAAATGTACTGTGGCCTTGGGTAAGGCACATCATCCCAATTGCCCATGTTGGGGGCAAAGTGACACGGTGGACCAAGGTGTATTGCATGTTGATGGTGCTCTTGTCTTCAATCAATGCTAACTCTGCTTGCATGGAGTTAGTACATTTGGGAATCTGGCAGTTACTTGCCATTGCTTGGTGGTTCTCTCCAGATAATCTGGCTTCCTCCACCCATAGAACTGCCTGACACAAAGTGATCCTGCCTGTCAAAAGTGTTGTTAAACTCCAATAAATCAATAAATAATAGAAGGGAGATTTCTCTGAATTCCTTGCAATAGCATTTTCCCACACAGCAAGAACTGTGCTTCCTAATGGGTTAAGAATAGATCCATGTGACCTAATCTATGAGGCTGCCATATGAATTATATGCCATATGAAAGAAGCTGTGCAAATGCAACAATTAAGAATATTCAGTCCCAAATAATATCAACTAACAAGATGAGACTCTGACACAATTTTCTGGAATGCTCTTAGAAAAAGTTCTCTATGTAACTATGCCAGTTAATATTGTGAAACAAAAGTATGTAAAATAAAAAAATTAACCTACCTAATTCTCTTCATAATACCGTTACCTGACATAAAAAATCTCAAGAGGGGTACTTTCCTGGAAATTATATCTGTACAAACCACTACACTACCACTGAAAAAGGAAAAAAATATGTTTTTAACATTTATTTAAGTTATCCTGCAAGTTGCTACATATTCCCACTTATACTTTTGCTCGTTATGGAGATTAGAGGCCAGAAGTTGCAATGAAAGCAAACACTGTTTCCTACTAAAAGTCTTATTACAGTAACTGCTATTTGGGTGAATACATTGGTTTTTCAAGAATGGCACAACTGATTATTAACACGGGACAGTATATCTTGAATTTACATTACCTACCCTATTTAGAATCACCATAATGTATACAGTTCTGGAAGCTCTCAGTGTGTCTTTTCCTTAAGAAAACAGCACACTATCAAAATCTGACAATATCACTCAAATACCGTCAGCTGAATTACACAATTGATTGCTCGCAAAATGGGTCAAAATGGTGTCATTTTGGGGATCATTTTCCTACTATTTCAGTGCATCGAGATCGATAAAACTATGATATAACATATAGGAATTCATTATTTCACCACTGATGATTTTGCAACATAAGATGAACATTCTGAAAAGCAAATACAAATGGGCTTCTTATCCCTTCTTTCAAAAGGCTTTCTCAAAGCCAATTTACACAAAAATTCTCCCATTTGTCACCTGCAAAATGTCAGCTCACAAACAGGACTGAATTAGTCATTAAACAAACATGTGACCTTGACCTTCAACTGAAATGCACTTGACAGTACACATTTCAAATCAAAACCATCAACATTATTATATTTTCAAATCATCCTCAATGAGCAGTATGTACTTAATCCACACCATTACAAATTAAAACTCTAGCCCAAAATAGCCAGTCGACTGAGGATATCCACTGACCTCTGGTGTGTATGACCTTTTCAATAGGAAATGAGACCTTAAGTGAAAAATAAAATCTGCCATGCTCTCTCAGAAATAGCACATGTGAATCTATTTAATTTCGAGGAAAAAAATGAAAGATACATGCAACAACTGTTAACTTAGTGCCATTCAGGCCCATGGATAGTGGCAGACTAAACACTCTGATGTCCGCACTTTTATGTTTCTTTACACACTGATAATGTTTAGTGAGAGAAGGCATGTTCTTCCATATTTCTCACTCTGATTAAAACGCTTTGTAGATCAAAGGTTTGCTTTGGATGAAAGCATGTATCATCTGTGCTTTTCTAATTCAGTCAAGGCAGTAGGCTTCAACCTCACATTAGGACATAGCTAGACTTCAATTTATTTATTTACTGGTGTTTAAGGTCACATATTTTTGCACAATAGCTAATTATGACCACAACATGAGTATCAACTCAAAACCAGGGGTGAGCGTTAATAAGCCATGTTGCCCATTTTAGAGAGGGTTTGCACCTCCCAAGCATTGGTGACTGGGTCCTATTTTACCAGTAAAACAGAGCCTGTTTACCGCAGTGAACAGGCACTGCTTCACTTCCCGGGGTTCCCACGGGGAGAAACTTCAACTTAGATGGATGCACAGTTGGATCACCAAGGACAATAACTCTCATTGATTTATTTATTTATTTATTTATTTATTAATTGGTTTTAATGACACTTTCGACAGCCAGGGTCACCACCTGTCAGTTTTACAGGTGGAGAAAGCTGGAGTACCTGGATAGAACCACTGAGCAGAGGCAAACAACTGTCACACTCCCCAACATACTAACTCCACACAATCAGCAATAGCATTGGTTGAAGATAAGTGTACCATCGACTCGATAGTAAACAAAGCCACCATGCCCCACGAGGGACTATTGGGGTCCTCGATGTGTCTTGCCCGAGGACACAATGCATTTGCCATAGGTGACAATAACACCCATTGCAGTTGTATTGGTATATTGCCAAAAATCAGGCTAAGCCAATGGTTATTAATTACACATTAACTGATTAAATGTGCAAAAAAAACCCCCAAACAACAGAAATTACATGCATTTGTAAACTACAAACTCCATCAAAAATACATATTTTATCCACCGCCAAACCCCCTCCCATCTCCCCATTCTCCCACTTTCCTAACTTGGCCAAGCAAATTTGGCCAATTCTATCAATAATAATATAATGTTATCATAGTGGAAAGACTGGGAGTGCGGTGGCTCCTTGGTTCTGGATTCAGACTTCAAACCTTAAAGTCTTGACCAGGGGTAAATGTACTGTGGCCTTGGGTAAGGCACATCATCCCAATTGCCCATGTTGGGGGCAAAGTGACACGGTGGACCAAGGTGTATTGCATGTTGATGGTGCTCTTGTCTTCAATCAATGCTAACTCTGCTTGCATGGAGTTAGTACATTTGGGAATCTGGCAGTTACTTGCCATTGCTTGGTGGTTCTCTCCAGATAATCTGGCTTCCTCCACCCATAGAACTGCCTGACACAAAGTGATCCTGCCTGTCAAAAGTGTTGTTAAACTCCAATAAATCAATAAATAATAGAAGGGAGATTTCTCTGAATTCCTTGCAATAGCATTTTCCCACACAGCAAGAACTGTGCTTCCTAATGGGTTAAGAATAGATCCATGTGACCTAATCTATGAGGCTGCCATATGAATTATATGCCATATGAAAGAAGCTGTGCAAATGCAACAATTAAGAATATTCAGTCCCAAATAATATCAACTAACAAGATGAGACTCTGACACAATTTTCTGGAATGCTCTTAGAAAAAGTTCTCTATGTAACTATGCCAGTTAATATTGTGAAACAAAAGTATGTAAAATAAAAAAATTAACCTACCTAATTCTCTTCATAATACCGTTACCTGACATAAAAAATCTCAAGAGGGGTACTTTCCTGGAAATTATATCTGTACAAACCACTACACTACCACTGAAAAAGGAAAAAAATATGTTTTTAACATTTATTTAAGTCATCCTGCAAGTTGCTACATATTCCCACTTATACTTTTGCTCGTTATGGAGATTAGAGGCCAGAAGTTGCAATGAAAGCAAACACTTTTTCCTACTAAAAGTCTTATTACAGTAACTGCTATTTGGGTGAATACATTGGTTTTTCAAGAATGGCACAACTGATTATTAACACGGGACAGTATATCTTGAATTTACATTACCTACCCTATTTAGAATCACCATAATGTATACAGTTCTGGAAGCTCTCAGTGTGTCTTTTCCTTAAGAAAACAGCACACTATCAAAATCTGACAATATCACTCAAATACCGTCAGCTGAATTACACAATTGATTGCTCGCAAAATGGGTCAAAATGGTGTCATTTTGGGGATCATTTTCCTACTATTTCAGTGCATCGAGATCGATAAAACTATGATATAACATATAGGAATTCATTATTTCACCACTGATGATTTTGCAACATAAGATGAACATTCTGAAAAGCAAATACAAATGGGCTTCTTATCCCTTCTTTCAAAAGGCTTTCTCAAAGCCAATTTACACAAAAATTCTCCCATTTATCACCTGCAAAATGTCAGCTCACAAACAGGACTGAATTAGTCATTAAACAAACATGTGACCTTGACCTTCAACTGAAATGCACTTGACAGTACACATTTCAAATCAAAACCATCAACATTATTATATTTTCAAATCATCCTCAATGAGCAGTATGTACTTAATCCACACCATTACAAATTAAAACTCTAGCCCAAAATAGCCAGTTGACTGAGGATATCCACTGACCTCTGGTGTGTATGACCTTTTCAATAGGAAATGAGACCTTAAGTGAAAAATAAAATCTGCCATGCTCTCTCAGAAATAGCACATGTGAATCTATTTAATTTCGAGGAAAAAAATGAAAGATACATGCAACAACTGTTAACTTAGTGCCATTAAGGCCCATGGATAGTGGCAGACTAAACACTCTGATGTCCGCACTTTTATGTTTCTTTACACACTGATGTTTAGTGAGAGAAGGCATGTTCTTCCATATTTCTCACTCTGATTAAAACGCTTTGTAGATCAAAGGTTTGCTTTGGATGAAAGCATGTATCATCTGTGCTTTTCTAATTCAGTCAAGGCAGTAGGCTTCAACCTCACATTAGGACATAGCTAGACTTCAATTTATTTATTTATTTACTGGTGTTTAAGGTCACATATTTTTGCACAATAGCTAATTATGACAACAACATGAGTATCAACTCAAAACCAGGGGTGAGCGTTAATAAGCCATGTTGCCCATTTTAGAGAGGGTTTGCACCTCCCAAGCATTGGTGACTGGGTCCTATTTTACCAGTAAAACAGAGCCTGTTTACCGCAGTGAACAGGCACTGCTTCACTTCCCGGGGTTCCCACGGGGAGAAACTTCAACTTAGATGGATGGACAGTTGGATCACCAAGGACAATAACTCTCATTGATTTATTTATTTATTTATTGGTTTTAATGACACTTTCGACAGCCAGGGTCACCACCTGTCAGTTTTACAGGTGGAGAAAGCTGGAGTACCTGGATAGAACCACTGAGCAGTGGCAAACAACTGTCACACTCCCCAACATACTAACTCCACACAATCAACAATAGCATTGGTTGAAGATAAGTGTACCATCGACTCGATTGTAAACAAAGCCACCATGCCCCACGAGGGACAATTGGGGTCCTCGATGTGTCTTGCCCGAGGACACAATGCATTTGCCATAGGTGACAATAACTCCCATTGCAGTTGTATTGGTATATTGCCAAAGATCAGGCTAAGCCAATGGTTATTAATTACACATTAACTGATTAAATGTGCAAAAAAAAAAACCCAAAACAACAGAAATTACATGCATTTGTAAACTACATACTCCATCAAAAATACATATTTTATCCACCGCCAAACCCCCTCCCATCTCCCCATTCTCCCACTTTCCTAACTTGGCCAAGCTAATTTGGCCAATTCTATCAATGATAATATAATGTTATCATAGTGGAAAGACTGGGAGTGCGGTGGCTCCTTGGTTCTGGATTCAGACTTCAAACCTTAAAGTCTTGACCAGGGGTAAATGTACTGTGGCCTTGGGTAAGGCACATCATCCCAATTGCCCATGTTGGGGGCAAAGTGACACGGTGGACCAAGGTGTATTGCATGTTGATGGTGCTCTTGTCTTCAATCAATGCTAACTCTGCTTGCATGGAGTTAGTACATTTGGGAATCTGGCAGTTACTTGCCATTGCTTGGTGGTTCTCTCCAGATAATCTGGCTTCCTCCACCCATAGAACTGCCTGACACAAAGTGATCCTGCCTGTCAAAACTGTTGTTAAACTCCAATAAATCAATAAATAATAGAAGGGAGATTTCTCTGAATTCCTTGCAATAGCGTTTTCCCACACAGCAAGAACTGTGCTTCCTAATGGGTTAAGAATAGATCCATGTAACCTAATCTATGAGCCTGTCATATGAATTATATGCCATATGAAAGAAGCTGTACAAATGTAACAATTAAGAATATTCAGTCCCAAATAATATCAACTAACAAGATGAGACTCTGACACAATTTTCTGGAATGCTCTCAGAAAAAGTTCTCTATGTAACTATGCCAGTTAATATTGTGAAACAAAAGTATGTAAAATAAAAAATTTAACCTACCTAATTCTCTTCATAATACCATTACCTGACATAAAAAAAACTCAAGAGGGGTACTTTCCTGGAAATTATATCTGTACAAACCACTACACTACCACTGAAAAAGGAAAAAAATATGTTTTTAACATTTATTTAAGTTATCCTGCAAGTTGCTACATATTCCCCCTGATACTTTTGCTCGTTATGGAGATTAGAGGCCAGAAGTTGCAATGAAAGCAAACACTGTTTTCTACTAAAAGTCTTATTACAGTAACTGCCATTTGGGTGAATACATTGGTTTTTCAAGAATGGCACAACTGATTATTAACACGGGACAGTATATCTTGAATTTACATTACCTACCCTATTTAGAATCACCATAATGTATACAGTTCTGGAAGCTCTCAGTGTGTCTTTTCCTTAAGAAAACAGCACACTATCAAAATCTGACAATATCACTCAAATACCGTCAGCTGAATTACACAATTGATTGCTCGCAAAATGGGTCAAAATGGTGTCATTTTGGGGATCATTTTCCTACTATTTCAGTGCATCGAGATCGATAAAACTATGATATAACATATAGGAATTCTTTATTTCATCACTGATGATTTTACAACATAAGATGATCATTCTGAAAAGCAAATACAAATGGGCTTCTTATCCCTTCTTTCAAAAGGCTTTCTCAAAGCAAATTTGCACAAAAATTCTCCCATTTGTCACCTGCAAAATGTCAGCTCACAAACAGGACTGAATTAGTCATTAAACAAACATGTGACCTTGACCTTCAACTGAAATGCACTTGACAGTACACATTTCAAATCAAAACCATCAACATTATTATATTTTCAAATCATCCTCAATGAGCAGTATGTACTTAATCCACACCATTACAAAATAAAACTCTAGCCCAAAATAGCCAGTTGACTGAGGATATCCACTGACCTCTGGTGTGTATGACCTTTTCAATAGGAAATGAGACCTTAAGTGAAAAATAAAATCTGCCATGCTCTCTCAGAAATAGCACATGTGAATCTATTTAATTTCGAGGAAAAAAATGAAAGATACATGCAACAACTGTTAACTTAGTGCCATTAAGGCCCATGGATAGTGGCAGACTAAACACTCTGATGTCCGCACTTTTATGTTTCTTTACACACTGATAATGTTTAGTGAGAGAAGGCATGTTCTTCTATATTTCTCACTCTGATTAAAACGCTTTGTAGATCAAAGGTTTGCTTTGGATGAAAGCATGTATCATCTGTGCTTTTCTAATTCAGTCAAGGCAGTAGGCTTCAACCTCACATTAGGACATAGCTAGACTTCAATTTATTTATTTATTTACTGGTGATTAAGGTCACATATTTTTGCACAATAGCTAATTATGACCACAACATGAGTATCAACTCAAAACCAGGGGTGAGCGTTAATAAGCCATGTTGCCCATTTTAGAGAGGGTTTGCACCTCCCAAGCATTGGTGACTGGGTCCTATTTTACCAGTAAAACAGAGCCTGTTTACCGCATTGAACAGGCACTGCTTCACTTCCCGGGGTTCCCACGGGGAGAAACTTCAACTTAGATGGATGCACAGTTGGATCACCAAGGACAATAACTCTCATTGATTGATTGATTTATTTATTTATTTATTTATTGGTTTTAATGACACTTTCGACAGCCAGGGTCACCACCTGTCAGTTTTACAGGTGGAGAAAGCTGGAGTACCTGGATAGAACCACTGAGCAGTGGCAAACAACTGTCACACTCCCCAACATACTAACTCCACACAATCAACAATAGCATTGGTTGAAGATAAGTGTACCATCGACTCGATAGTAAACAAAGCCACCATGCCCCACGAGGGACAATTGGGGTCCTCGATGTGTCTTGCCCGAGGACACAATGTATTTGCCATAGGTGACAATAACTCCCATTGCAGTTGTATTGGTATATTGCCAATGATCAGGCTAAGCCAATGGTTATTAATTACACATTAACTGATTAAATGTGCAAAAAAAAAAAACCCAAACAACAGAAATTACATGCATTTGTAAACTACATACTCCATCAAAAATACATATTTTATCCACCGCCAAACCCCCTCCCATCTCCCCATTCTCCCACTTTCCTAACTTGGCCAAGCAAATTTGGCCAATTCTATCAATGATAATATAATGTTATCATAGTGGAAAGACTGGGAGTGCGGTGGCTCCTTGGTTCTGGATTCAGACTTCAAACCTTAAAGTCTTGACCAGGGGTAACTGTACTGTGGCCTTGGGTAAGGCACATCATCCCAATTGCCCATGTGGAGGCAAAGTGACACGGTGGACCAAGGTGTATCGCATGTTGATGGTGCTCTTGTCTTCGATCAATGCTAACCCTGCTTGCACGGAGTTAGTACATTTGGGAATCTGGCAGTTACTTGCCATTGCTTGGTGGTTCTCTCCAGATAATCTGGCTTCCTCCACCCATAGAACTGCCTGACACAAAGTGATCCTGCCTGTCAAAAGTGTTGTTAAACTCCAATAAATCAATAAATAATAGAAGGGAGATTTCTCTGAATTCCTTGCAATAGCATTTTCCCACACAGCAAGAACTGTGCTTCCTAATGGGTTAAGAATAGATCCATGTGACCTAATATATGAGGCTGCAATATGAATTATATGCCATATGAAAGAAGCTGTACAAATGCAACAATTAAGAATATTCAGTCCCAAATAATATCAACTAACAAGATGAGACTCTGACACAATTTTCTGGAATGCTCTTAGAAAAAGTTCTCTATGTAACTATGCCAGTTAATATTGTGAAACAAAAGTATGTAAAATAAAAAAATTAACCTACCTAATTCTCTTCATAATACCGTTACCTGACATGAAAAAAACTCAAGAGGGGTACTTTCCTGGAAATTATATCTGTACAAACCATTACACTACCACTGAAAAAGGAAAAAAATATGTTTTTAACATTTATTTAAGTTATCCTGCAAGTTGCTACATATTCCCACTTATACTTTTGCTCGTTATGGAGATTAGAGGCCAGAAGTTGCAATGAAAGCAAACACTGTTTTCTACTAAAAGTCTTATTACAGTAACTGCTATTTGGGTGAATACATTGGTTTGTCAAGAATGGCACAACTGATTATTAACATGGGACAGTATATCTTGAATTTACATTACCTACCCTATTTAGAATCACCATAATGTATACAGTTCTGAAAGCTCTCAGTGTGTCTTTTCCTTAAGAAAACAGCACACTATCAAAATCTGACAATATCACTCCAATACTGTCAGCTGAATTACACAATTGATTGCTCGCAAAATGGGTCAAAATGGTGTCATTTTGGGGATCATTTTCCTACTATTTCAGTGCATCGAGATCGATGAAACTATGATATAACATATAGGAATTCTTTATTTCACCACTGATGATTTTACAACATAAGATGAACATTCTGAAAAGCAAATACAAATGGGCTTCTTATCCCTTCTTTCAAAAGGCTTTCTCAAAGCAAATTTACACAAAAATTCTCCCATTTGTCACCTGCAAAATGTCAGCTCACAAACAGGACTAAATTAGTCATTAAACAAACATGTGACCTTGACCTTCAACTGAAATGCACTTGACAGTACACATTTCAAATCAAAACCATCAACATTATTATATTTTCAAATCATCCTCAATGAGCAGTATGTACTTAATCCACACCATTACAAAATAAAACTCTAGCCCAAAATAGCCAGTTGACTGAGGATATCCACTGACCTCTGGTGTGTATGACCTTTTCAATAGGAAATGAGACCTTAAGTGAAAAATAAAATCTGCCATGCTCTCTCAGAAATAGCACATGTGAATCTATTTAATTTCGAGGAAAAAAATGAAAGATACATGCAACAACTGTTAACTTAGTGCCATTAAGGCCCATGGATAGTGGCAGACTAAACACTCTGATGTCCGCACTTTTATGTTTCTTTACACACTGATAATGTTTAGTGAGAGAAGGCATGTTCTTCTATATTTCTCACTCTGATTAAAACGCTTTGTAGATCAAAGGTTTGCTTTGGATGAAAGCATGTATCATCTGTGCTTTTCTAATTCAGTCAAGGCAGTAGGCTTCAACCTCACATTAGGACATAGCTAGACTTCAATTTATTTATTTATTTACTGGTGTTTAAGGTCACATATTTTTGCACAATAGCTAATTATGACCACAACATGAGTATCAACTCAAAACCAGGGGTGAGCGTTAATAAGCCATGTTGCCCATTTTAGAGAGGGTTTGCACCTCCCAAGCATTGGTGACTGGGTCCTATTTTACCAGCAAAACAGAGCCTGTTTACTGCATTGAACAGGCACTGCTTCACTTCCTGGGATTCCCACGGGGAGAAACTTCAACTTAGATGGATGCACAGTTGGATCACCAAGGACAATAACTCTCATTGATTGATTGATTTATTTATTTATTTATTTATTGGTTTTAATGACACTTTCGACAGCCAGGGTCACCACCTGTCAGTTTTACAGGTGGAGAAAGCTGGAGTACCTGGATAGAACCACTGAGCAGTGGCAAACAACTGTCACACTCCCCAACATACTAACTCCACACAATCAACAATAGCATTGGTTGAAGATAAGTGTACCATCGACTCGATAGTAAACAAAGCCACCATGCCCCACGAGGGACAATTGGGGTCCTCGATGTGTCTTGCCCGAGGACACAATGCATTTGCCATAGGTGACAATAACTCCCATTGCAGTTGTATTGGTATATTGCCAAAGATCAGGCTAAGCCAATGGTTATTAATTACACATTAACTGATTAAATGTGCAAAAAAAAAAACCCAAACAACAGAAATTACATGCATTTGTAAACTACATACTCCATCAAAAATACATATTTTATCCACTGCCAAACCCCCTCCCATCTCCCCATTCTCCCACTTTCCTAACTTGGCCAAGCAAATTTGGCCAATTCTATCAATGATAATATAATGTTATCATAGTGGAAAGACTGGGAGTGCGGTGGCTCCTTAGTTCTGGATTCAGACTTCAAACCTTAAAGTCTTGACCAGGGGTAACTGTACTGTGGCCTTGGGTAAGGCACATCATCCCAATTGCCCATGTGGAGGCAAAGTGACACGGTGGACCAAGGTGTATCGCATGTTGATGGTGCTCTTGTCTTCGATCAATGCTAACCCTGCTTGCATGGAGTTAGTACATTTGGGAATCTGGCAGTTACTTGCCATTGCTTGGTGGTTCTCTCCAGATAATCTGGCTTCCTCCACCCATAGAACTGCCTGACACAAAGTGATCCTGCCTGTCAAAAGTGTTGTTAAACTCCAATAAATCAATAAATAATAGAAGGGAGATTTCTCTGAATTCCTTGCAATAGCATTTTACCACACAGCAAGAACTGTGCTTCCTAATGGGTTAAGAATAGATCCATGTGACCTAATCTATGAGGCTGTCATATGAATTATATGCCATATGAAAGAAGCTGTACAAATGTAACAATTAAGAATATTCAGTCCCAAATAATATCAACTAACAAGATGAGACTCTGACACATTTTTCTGGAATGCTCTCAGAAAAAGTTCTCTATGTAACTATGCCAGTTAATATTGTGAAACAAAAGTATGTAAAATAAAAAATTTAACCTACCTAATTCTCTTCATAATACCGTTACCTGACATAAAAAAAACTCAAGAGGGGTACTTTCCTGGAAATTATATCTGTACAAACCACTACACTACCACTGAAAAAGGAAAAAAATATGTTTTTAACATTTATTTAAGTTATCCTGCAAGTTGCTACATATTCCCCCTGATACTTTTGCTCGTTATGGAGATTAGAGGCCAGAAGTTGCAATGAAAGCAAACACTGTTTTCTACTAAAAGTCTTATTACAGTAACTGCCATTTGGGTGAATACATTGGTTTTTCAAGAATGGCACAACTGATTATTAACACGGGACAGTATATCTTGAATTTACATTACCTACCCTATTTAGAATCACCATAATGTATACAGTTCTGGAAGCTCTCAGTGTGTCTTTTCCTTAAGAAAACAGCACACTATCAAAATCTGACAATATCACTCAAATACCGTCAGCTGAATTACACAATTGATTGCTCGCAAAATGGGTCAAAATGGTGTCATTTTGGGGATCATTTTCCTACTATTTCAGTGCATCGAGATCGATAAAACTATGATATAACATATAGGAATTCTTTATTTCATCACTGATGATTTTACAACATAAGATGAACATTCTGAAAAGCAAATACAAATGGGCTTCTTATCCCTTCTTTCAAAAGGCTTTCTCAAAGCAAATTTACACAAAAATTCTCCCATTTGTCACCTGCAAAATGTCAGCTCACAAACAGGACTGAATTAGTCATTAAATAAACATGTGACCTTGACCTTCAACTGAAATGCACTTGACAGTACACATTTCAAATCAAAACCATCAACATTATTATATTTTCAAATCATCCTCAATGAGCAGTATGTACTTAATCCACACCATTACAAATTAAAACTCTAGCCCAAAATAGCCAGTTGACTGAGGATATCCACTGACCTCTGGTGTGTATGACCTTTTCAATAGGAAATGAGACCATCAGTGAAAAATAAAATCTGCCATGCTCTCTCAGAAATAGCACATGTGAATCTATTTAATTTCGAGGAAAAAAATGAAAGATACATGCAACAACTGTTAACTTAGTGCCATTAAGGCCCATGGATAGTGGCAGACTAAACACTCTGATGTCCGCACTTTTATGTTTCTTTACACACTGATAATGTTTAGTGAGAGAAGGCATGTTCTTCCATATTTCTCACTCTGATTAAAACGCTTTGTAGATCAAAGGTTTGCTTTGGATGAAAGCATGTATCATCTGTGCTTTTCTAATTCAGTCAAGGCAGTAGGCTTCAACCTCACATTAGGACATAGCTAGACTTCTATTTATTTATTTATTTACTGGTGTTTAAGGTCACATATTTTTGCACAATAGCTAATTATGACAACAACATGAGTATCAACTCAAAACCAGGGGTGAGCGTTAATAAGCCATGTTGCCCATTTTAGAGAGGGTTTGCACCTCCCAAGCATTGGTGACTGGGTCCTATTTTACCAGTAAAACAGAGCCTGTTTACCACAGTGAACAGGCACTGCTTCACTTCGCGGGGTTCCCACGGGGAGAAACTTCAACTTAGATGGATGCACAGTTGGATCACCAAGGACAATAACTCTCATTGATTTATTTATTTATTTATTGGTTTTAATGACACTTTCGACAGCCAGGGTCACCACCTGTCAGTTTTACAGGTGGAAAAAGCTGGAGTACCTGGATAGAACCACTGAGCAGTGGCAAACAACTGTCAAACTCCCCAACATACTAACTCCACACAATCAGCAATAGCATTGGTTGAAGATAAGTGTACCATCGACTCGATAGTAAACAAAGCCACCATGCCCCACGAGGGACTATTGGGGTCCTCGATGTGTCTTGCCCGAGGACACAATGCATTTGCCATAGGTGACAATAACACCCATTGCAGTTGTATTGGTATATTGCCAAAAATCAGGCTAAGCCAATGGTTATTAATTACACATTAACTGATTAAATGTGCAAAAAAAAAACCCAAACAACAGAAATTACATGCATTTGTAAACTACAAACTCCATCAAAAATACATATTTTATCCACCGCCAAACCCCCTCCCATCTCCCCATTCTCCCACTTTCCTAACTTGGCCAAGCAAATTTGGCCAATTCTATCAATGATAATATAATGTTATCATAGTGGAAAGACTGGGAGTGCGGTGGCTCCTTGGTTCTGGATTCAGACTTCAAACCTTAAAGTCTTGACCAGGGGTAAATGTACTGTGGCCTTGGGTAAGGCACATCATCCCAATTGCCCATGTGGGGGCAAAGTGACACGGTGGACCAAGGTGTATTGCATGTTGATGGTGCTCTTGTCTTCAATCAATGCTAACCCTGCTTGCATAGAGTTAGTACATTTGGGAATCTGGCAGTTACTTGCCATTGCTTGGTGGTTCTCTCCAGATAATCAGGCTTCCTCCACCCATAGAACTGCCTGACACAAAGTGATCCTGCCTGTCAAAAGTGTTGTTAAACTCCAATAAATCAATAAATAATAGAAGGGAGATTTCTCTGAATTCCTTGCAATAGCATTTTCCCACACGGCAAGAACTGTGCTTCCTAATGGGTTAAGAATAGATCCATGTGACCTAATATATGAGGCTGCCATATGAATTATATGCCATATGAAAGAAGCTGTACAAATGCAACAATTAAGAATAT
Organism: Pictodentalium vernedei; assembly: GCA_031216915.1. NCBI lineage: Eukaryota > Metazoa > Mollusca > Scaphopoda > Dentaliida > Dentaliidae > Pictodentalium > Pictodentalium vernedei. The sequence continues at coordinate 590,830,447 of CM062296.1, read as the reverse complement.
TCAGTCCCAAATAATATCAACTAACAAGATGAGACTCTGACACAATTTTCTGGAATGCTCTTAGAAAAAGTTCTCTATGTAACTATGCCAGTTAATATTGTGAAACAAAAGTATGTAAAATAAAAAAATTAACCTACCTAATTCTCTTCATAATACCGTTACCTGACATAAAAAAACGCAAGAAGGGTACTTTCCTGGAAATTATATCTGTACAAACCACTACACTACCACTGAAAAAGGAAAAAAATATGTTTTTAACATTTATTTAAGTTATCCTGAAAGTTGCTACATATTCCCACTTATACTTTTGCTCGTTATGGAGATTAGAGGCCAGAAGTTGCAATGAAAGCAAACACTGTTTTCTACTAAAAGTCTTATTACAGTAACTGCTATTTGGGTGAATACATTGGTTTTTCAAGAATGGCACAACTGATTATTAACACGGGACAGTATATCTTGAATTTACATTACCTACCCTATTTAGAATCACCATAATGTATACAGTTCTGGAAGCTCTCAGTGTGTCTTTTCCTTAAGAAAACAGCACACTATCAAAATCTGACAATATCACTCAAATACCGTCAGCTGAATTACACAATTGATTGCTCGCAAAATGGGTCAAAATGGTGTCATTTTGGGGATCATTTTCCTACTATTTCAGTGCATCGAGATCGATAAAACTATGATATAACATATAGGAATTCTTTATTTCACCACTGATGATTTTACAACATAAGATGAACATTCTGAAAAGCAAATACAAATGGGCTTCTTATCCCTTCTTTCAAAAGGCTTTCTCAAAGCAAATTTACACAAAAATTCTCCCATTTGTCACCTGCAAAATGTCAGCTCACAAACAGGACTGAATTAGTCATTAAACAAACATGTGACCTTGACCTTCAACTGAAATGCACTTGACAGTACACATTTCAAATCAAAACCATCAACATTATTATATTTTCAAATCATCCTCAATGAGCAGTATGTACTTAATCCATACCATTACAAAATAAAACTCTAGCCCAAAATAGCCAGTTGACTGAGGATATCCACTGACCTCTGGTGTGTATGACCTTTTCAATAGGAAATGAGACCTTAAGTGAAAAATAAAATCTGCCATGCTCTCTCAGAAATAGCACATGTGAATCTATTTAATTTCGAGGAAAAAAATGAAAGATACATGCAACAACTGTTAACTTAGTGCCATTAAGGCCCATGGATAGTGGCAGACTAAACACTCTGATGTCCGCACTTTTATGTTTCTTTACACACTGATAATGTTTAGTGAGAGAAGGCATGTTCTTCTATATTTCTCACTCTGATTAAAACGCTTTGTAGATCAAAGGTTTGCTTTGGATGAAAGCATGTATCATCTGTGCTTTTCTAATTCAGTCAAGGCAGTAGGCTTCAACCTCACATTAGGACATAGCTAGACTTCAATTTATTTATTTATTTACTGGTGATTAAGGTCACATATTTTTGCACAATAGCTAATTATGACCACAACATGAGTATCAACTCAAAACCAGGGGTGAGCGTTAATAAGCCATGTTGCCCATTTTAGAGAGAGTTTGCACCTCCCAAGCATTGGTGACTGGGTCCTATTTTACCAGTAAAACAGAGCCTGTTTACCACAGTGAACAGGCACTGCTCACTTCCCGGGGTTCCCATGGGGAGAAACTTCAACTTAGATGGATGCACAGTTGGATCACCAAGGACAATAACTCTCATTGATTTATTTATTTATTTATTGGTTTTAATGACACTTTCGACAGCCAGGGTCACCACCTGTCAGTTTTACAGGTGGAGAAAGCTGGAGTACCTGGATAGAACCACTGAGCAGTGGCAAACAACTGTCAAACTCCCCAACATACTAACTCCACACAATCAGCAATAGCATTGGTTGAAGATAAGTGTACCATCGACTCGATAGTAAACAAAGCCACCATGCCCCACGAGGGACTATTGGGGTCCTCGATGTGTCTTGCCCGAGGACACAATGCATTTGCCATAGGTGACAATAACACCCATTGCAGTTGTATTGGTATATTGCCAAAAATCAGGCTAAGCCAATGGTTATTAATTACACATTAACTGATTAAATGTGCAAAAAAAAAAACCCAAACAACAGAAATTACATGCATTTGTAAACTACAAACTCCATCAAAAATACATATTTTATCCACCGCCAAACCCCCTCCCATCTCCCCATTCTCCCACTTTCCTAACTTGGCCAAGCAAATTTGGCCAATTCTATCAATGATAATATAATGTTATCATAGTGGAAAGACTGGGAGTGCGGTGGCTCCTTGGTTCTGGATTCAGACTTCAAACCTTAAAGTCTTGACCAGGGGTAAATGTACTGTGGCCTTGGGTAAGGCACATCATCCCAATTGCCCATTTGGGGGCAAAGTGACACGGTGGACCAAGGTGTATTGCATGTTGATGGTGCTCTTGTCTTCAATCAATGCTAACCCTGCTTGCATGGAGTTAGTACATTTGGGAATCTGGCAGTTACTTGCCATTGCTTGGTGGTTCTCTCCAGATAATCAGGCTTCTTCCACCCATAGAACTGCCTGACACAAAGTGATCCTGCCTGTCAAAAGTGTTGTTAAACTCCAATAAATCAATAAATAATAGAAGGGAGATTTCTCTGAATTCCTTGCAATAGCATTTTCCCACACAGCAAGAACTGTGCTTCCTAATGGGTTAAGAATAGATCCATGTGACCTAATATATGAGGCTGCCATATGAATTATATGCCATATGAAAGAAGCTGTACAAATGCAACAATTAAGAATATTCAGTCCCAAATAATATCAACTAACAAGATGAGACTCTGACACAATTTTCTGGAATGCTCTTAGAAAAAGTTCTCTATGTAACTATGCCAGTTAATATTGTGAAACAAAAGTATGTAAAATAAAAAAATTAACCTACCTAATTCTCTTCATAATACCGTTACCTGACATAAAAAAACTCAAGAGGGGTACTTTCCTGGAAATTATATCTGTACAAACCACTACACTACCACTGAAAAAGGAAAAAAATATGTTTTTAACATTTATTTAAGTTATCCTGCAAGTTGCTACATATTCCCACTTATACTTTTGCTCGTTATGGAGATTAGAGGCCAGAAGTTGCAATGAAAGCAAACACTGTTTTCTACTAAAAGTCTTATTACAGTAACTGCTATTTGGGTGAATACATTGGTTTTTCAAGAATGGCACAACTGATTATTAACACGGGACAGTATATCTTGAATTTACATTACCTACCCTATTTAGAATCACCATAATGTATACAGTTCTGGAAGCTCTCAGTGTGTCTTTTCCTTAAGAAAACAGCACACTATCAAAATCTGACAATATCACTCAAATACCGTCAGCTGAATTACACAATTGATTGCTCGCAAAATGGGTCAAAATGGTGTCATTTTGGGGATCATTTTCCTACTATTTCAGTGCATCGAGATCGATAAAACTATGATATAACATATAGGAATTCTTTATTTCACCACTGATGATTTTACAACATAAGATGAACATTCTGAAAAGCAAATACAAATGGGCTTCTTATCCCTTCTTTCAAAAGGCTTTCTCAAAGCAAATTTACACAAAAATTCTCCCATTTGTCACCTGCAAAATGTCAGCTCACAAACAGGACTGAATTAGTCATTAAACAAACATGTGACCTTGACCTTCAACTGAAATGCACTTGACAGTACACATTTCAAATCAAAACCATCAACATTATTATATTTTCAAATCATCCTCAATGAGCAGTATGTACTTAATCCACACCATTACAAAATAAAACTCTAGCCCAAAATAGCCAGTTGACTGAGGATATCCACTGACCTCTGGTGTGTATGACCTTTTCAATAGGAAATGAGACCTTAAGTGAAAAATAAAATCTGCCATGCTCTCTCAGAAATAGCACATGTGAATCTATTTAATTTCGAGGAAAAAAATGAAAGATACATGCAACAACTGTTAACTTAGTGCCATTAAGGCCCATGGATAGTGGCAGACTAAACACTCTGATGTCCGCACTTTTATGTTTCTTTACACACTGATAATGTTTAGTGAGAGAAGGCATGTTCTTCCATATTTCTCACTCTGATTAAAACGCTTTGTAGATCAAAGGTTTGCTTTGGATGAAAGCATGTATCATCTGAGCTTTTCTAATTCAGTCAAGGCAGTAGGCTTCAACCTCACATTAGGACATAGCTAGACTTCAATTTATTTATTTATTTACTGGTGATTAAGGTCACATATTTTTGCACAATAGCTAATTATGACCACAACATGAGTATCAACTCAAAACCAGGGGTGAGCGTTAATAAGCCATGTTGCCCATTTTAGAGAGGGTTTGCACCTCCCAAGCATTGGTGACTGGGTCCTATTTTACCAGTAAAACAGAGCCTGTTTACCGCATTGAACAGGCACTGCTTCACTTCCCGGGGTTCCCACGGGGAGAAACTTCAACTTAGATGGATGCACAGTTGGATCACCAAGGACAATAACTCTCGTTGATTGATTGATTTATTTATTTATTTATTTATTGGTTTTAATGACACTTTCGACAGCCAGGGTCACCACCTGTCAGTTTTACAGGTGGAGAAAGCTGGAGTACCTGGATAGAACCACTGAGCAGTGGCAAACAACTGTCACACTCCCCAACATACTAACTCCACACAATCAACAATAGCATTGGTTGAAGATAAGTGTACCATCGACTCGATAGTAAACAAAGCCACCATGCCCCACGAGGGACAATTGGGGTCCTCGATGTGTCTTGCCTGAGGACACAATGTATTTGCCATAGGTGACAATAACTCCCATTGCAGTTGTATTGGTATATTGCCAATGATCAGGCTAAGCCAATGGTTATTAATTACACATTAACTGATTAAATGTGCAAAAAAAAAAAACCCAAACAACAGAAATTACATGCATTTGTAAACTACATACTCCATCAAAAATACATATTTTATCCACCGCCAAACCCCCTCCCATCTCCCCATTCTCCCACTTTCCTAACTTGGCCAAGCAAATTTGACCAATTCTATCAATGATAATATAATGTTATCATAGTGGAAAGACTGGGAGTGCGGTGGCTCCTTGGTTCTGGATTCAGACTTCAAACCTTAAAGTCTTGACCAGGGGTAACTGTACTGTGGCCTTGGGTAAGGCACATCATCCCAATTGCCCATGTGGAGGCAAAGTGACACGGTGGACCAAGGTGTATCGCATGTTGATGGTGCTCTTGTCTTCGATCAATGCTAACCCTGCTTGCATGGAGTTAGTACATTTGGGAATCTGGCAGTTACTTGCCATTGCTTGGTGGTTCTCTCCAGATAATCTGGCTTCCTCCACCCATAGAACTGCCTGACACAAAGTGATCCTGCCTGTCAAAAGTGTTGTTAAACTCCAATAAATCAATAAATAATAGAAGGGAGATTTCTCTGAATTCCTTGCAATAGCATTTTCCCACACAGCAAGAACTGTGCTTCCTAATGGGTTAAGAATAGATCCATGTGACCTAATATATGAGGCTGCCATATGAATTATATGCCATATGAAAGAAGCTGTACAAATGCAACAATTAAGAATATTCAGTCCCAAATAATATCAACTAACAAGATGAGACTCTGACACAATTTTCTGGAATGCTCTTAGAAAAAGTTCTCTATGTAACTATGCCAGTTAATATTGTGAAACAAAAGTATGTAAAATAAAAAAATTAACCTACCTAATTCTCTTCATAATACCGTTACCTGACATGAAAAAAACTCAAGAGGGGTACTTTCCTGGAAATTATATCTGTACAAACCATTACACTACCACTGAAAAAGGAAAAAAATATGTTTTTAACATTTATTTAAGTTATCCTGCAAGTTGCTACATATTCCCACTTATACTTTTGCTCGTTATGGAGATTAGAGGCCAGAAGTTGCAATGAAAGCAAACACTGTTTTCTACTAAAAGTCTTATTACAGTAACTGCTATTTGGGTGAATACATTGGTTTTTCAAGAATGGCACAACTGATTATTAACATGGGACAGTTTATCTTGAATTTACATTACCTACCCTATTTAGAATCACCATAATGTATACAGTTCTGAAAGCTCTCAGTGTGTCTTTTCCTTAAGAAAACAGCACACTATCAAAATCTGACAATATCACTCAAATACTGTCAGCTGAATTACACAATTGATTGCTCGCAAAATGGGTCAAAATGGTGTCATTTTGGGGATCATTTTCCTACTATTTCAGTGCATCGAGATCGATGAAACTATGATATAACATATAGGAATTCTTTATTTCACCACTGATGATTTTACAACATAAGATGAACATTCTGAAAAGCAAATACAAATGGGCTTCTTATCCCTTCTTTCAAAAGGCTTTCTCAAAGCAAATTTACACAAAAATTCTCCCATTTGTCACCTGCAAAATGTCAGCTCACAAACAGGACTGAATTAGTCATTAAACAAACATGTGACCTTGACCTTCAACTGAAATGCACTTGACAGTACACATTTCAAATCAAAACCATCAACATTATTATATTTTCAAATCATCCTCAATGAGCAGTATGTACTTAATCTACACCATTACAAAATAAAACTCTAGCCCAAAATAGCCAGTTGACTGAGGATATCCACTGACCTCTGGTGTGTATGACCTTTTCAATAGGAAATGAGACCTTAAGTGAAAAATAAAATCTGCCATGCTCTCTCAGAAATAGCACATGTGAATCTATTTAATTTCGAGGAAAAAAATGAAAGATACATGCAACAACTGTTAACTTAGTGCCATTAAGGCCCATGGATAGTGACAGACTAAACACTCTGATGTCCGCACTTTTATGTTTCTTTACACACTGATGATGTTTAGTGAGAGAAGGCATGTTCTTCTATATTTCTCACTCTGATTAAAACGCTTTGTAGATCAAAGGTTTGCTTTGGATGAAAGCATGTATCATCTGTGCTTTTCTAATTCAGTCAAGGCAGTAGGCTTCAACCTCACATTAGGACATAGCTAGACTTCAATTTATTTATTTATTTACTGGTGTTTAAGGTCACATATTTTTGCACAATAGCTAATTATGACCACAACATGAGTATCAACTCAAAACCAGGGGTGAGCGTTAATAAGCCATGTTGCCCATTTTAGAGAGGGTTTGCACCTCCCAAGCATTGGTGACTGGGTCCTATTTTACCAGTAAAACAGAGCCTGTTTACCGCATTGAACAGGCACTGCTTCACTTCCCGGGATTCCCACGGGGAGAAACTTCAACTTAGATGGATGCACAGTTGGATCACCAAGGACAATAACTCTCATTGATTGATTGATTTATTTATTTATTTATTTATTGGTTTTAATGACACTTTCGACAGCCAGGGTCACCACCTGTCAGTTTTACAGGTGGAGAAAGCTGGAGTACCTGGATAGAACCACTGAGCAGTGGCAAACAACTGTCACACTCCCCAACATACTAACTCCACACAATCAACAATAGCATTGGTTGAAGATAAGTGTACCATCGACTCGATAGTAAACAAAGCCACCATGCCCCACGAGGGACAATTGGGGTCCTCGATGTGTCTTGCCCGAGGACACAATGCATTTGCCATAGGTGACAATAACTCCCATTGCAGTTGTATTGGTATATTGCCAAAGATCAGGCTAAGCCAATGGTTATTAATTACACATTAACTGATTAAATGTGCAAAAAAAAAAACCCAAACAACAGAAATTACATGCATTTGTAAACTACATACTCCATCAAAAATACATATTTTATCCACCGCCAAACCCCCTCCCATCTCCCCATTCTCCCACTTTCCTAACTTGGCCAAGCAAATTTGGCCAATTCTATCAATGATAATATAATGTTATCATAGTGGAAAGACTGGGAGTGCGGTGGCTCCTTGGTTCTGGATTCAGACTTCAAACCTTAAAGTCTTGACCAGGGGTAACTGTACTGTGGCCTGGGGTAAGGCACATCATCCCAATTGCCCATGTGGAGGCAAAGTGACACGGTGGACCAAGGTGTATCGCATGTTGATGGTGCTCTTGTCTTCGATCAATGCTAACCCTGCTTGCATGGAGTTAGTACATTTGGGAATCTGGCAGTTACTTGCCATTGCTTGGTGGTTCTCTCCAGATAATCTGGCTTCCTCCACCCATAGAACTGCCTGACACAAAGTGATCCTGCCTGTCAAAAGTGTTGTTAAACTCCAATAAATCAATAAATAATAGAAGGGAGATTTCTCTGAATTCCTTGCAATAGCATTTTCCCACACAGCAAGAACTGTGCTTCCTAATGGGTTAAGAATAGATCCATGTGACCTAATATATGAGGCTGCCATATGAATTATATGCCATATGAAAGAAGCTGTACAAATGCAACAATTAAGAATATTCAGTCCAAAATAATATCAACTAACAAGATGAGACTCTGACACAATTTTCTGGAATGCTCTTAGAAAAAGTTCTCTATGTAACTATGCCAGTTAATATTGTGAAACAAAAGTATGTAAAATAAAAAAATTAACCTACCTAATTCTCTTCATAATACCGTTACCTGACATAAAAAAACTCAAGAGGGGTACTTTCCTGGAAATTATATCTGTACAAACCATTACACTACCACTGAAAAAGGAAAAAAATATGTTTTTAACATTTATTTAAGTTATCCTGCAAGTTGCTACATATTCCCACTTATACTTTTGCTCGTTATGGAGATTAGAGGCCAGAAGTTGCAATGAAAGCAAACACTGTTTTCTACTAGAAGTCTTATTACAGTAACTGCTATTTGGGTGAATACATTGGTTTTTCAAGAATGGCACAACTGATTATTAACACGGGACAGTATATCTTGAATTTACATTACCTATCCTATTTAGAATCACCATAATGTATACAGTTCTGGAAGCTCTCAGTGTGTCTTTTCCTTAAGAAAACAGCACACTATTAAAATCTGACAATATCACTCAAATACCGTCAGCTGAATTACACAATTGATTGCTCGCAAAATGGGTCAAAATGGTGTCATTTTGGGGATCATTTTCCTACTATTTCAGTGCATCGAGATCGATGAAACTATGATATAACATATAGGAATTCTTTATTTCACCACTGATGATTTTACAACATAAGATGAACATTCTGAAAAGCAAATACAAATGGGCTTCTTATCCCTTCTTTCAAAAGGCTTTCTCAAAGCAAATTTACACAAAAATTCTCCCATTTGTCACCTGCAAAATGTCAGCTCACAAACAGGACTGAATTAGTCATTAAACAAACATGTGACCTTGACCTTCAACTGAAATGCACTTGACAGTACACATTTCAAATCAAAACCATCAACATTATTATATTTTCAAATCATCCTCAATGAGCAGTATGTACTTAATCCACACCATTACAAAATAAAACTCTAGCCCAAAATAGCCAGTTGACTGAGGATATCCACTGACCTCTGATGTGTATGACCTTTTCAATAGGAAATGAGACCTTAAGTGAAAAATAAAATCTGCCATGCTCTCTCAGAAATAGCACATGTGAATCTATTTAATTTCGAGGAAAAAAATGAAAGATACATGCAACAACTGTTAACTTAGTGCCATTAAGGCCCATGGATAGTGGCAGACTAAACACTCTGATGTCTGCACTTTTATGTTTCTTTACACACTGATAATGTTTAGTGAGAGAAGGCATGTTCTTCTATATTTCTCACTCTGATTAAAACGCTTTGTAGATCAAAGGTTTGCTTTGGATGAAAGCATGTATCATCTGTGCTTTTCTAATTCAGTCAAGGCAGTAGGCTTCAACCTCACATTAGGACATAGCTAGACTTAGCTAGACTTCAATTTATTTATTTATTTACTGGTGTTTAAGGTCACATATTTTTGCACAATAGCTAATTATGACCACAACATGAGTATCAACTCAAAACCAGGGGTGAGCGTTAATAAGCCATGTTGCCCATTTTAGAGAGGGTTTGCACCTCCCAAGCATTGGTGACTGGGTCCTATTTTACCAGTAAAACAGAGCCTGTTTACCGCATTGAACAGGCACTGCTTCACTTCCCGGGATTCCCACGGGGAGAAACTTCAACTTAGATGGATGCACAGTTGGATCACCAAGGACAATAACTCTCATTGATTGATTGATTTATTTATTTATTTATTTATTGGTTTTAATGACACTTTCGACAGCCAGGGTCACCACCTGTCAGTTTTACAGGTAGAGAAAGCTGGAGTACCTGGATAGAACCACTGAGCAGTGGCAAACAACTGTCACACTCCCCAACATACTAACTCCACACAATCAACAATAGCATTGGTTGAAGATAAGTGTACCATCGACTCGATAGTAAACAAAGCCACCATGCCCCACGAGGGACAATTGGGGTCCTCGATGTGTCTTGCCCGAGGACACAATGCATTTGCCATAGGTGACAATAACTCCCATTGCAGTTGTATTGGTATATTGCCAAAGATCAGGCTAAGCCAATGGTTATTAATTACACATTAACTGATTAAATGTGCAAAAAAAAAAACCCAAACAACAGAAATTACATGCATTTGTAAACTACATACTCCATCAAAAATACATATTTTATCCACCGCCAAACCCCCTCCCATCTCCCCATTCTCCCACTTTCCTAACTTGGCCAAGCAAATTTGGCCAATTCTATCAATGATAATATAATGTTATCATAGTGGAAAGACTGGGAGTGCGGTGGCTCCTTGGTTCTGGATTCAGACTTCAAACCTTAAAGTCTTGACCAGGGGTAACTGTACAGTGGCCTTGGGTAAGGCACATCATCCCAATTGCCCATGTGGAGGCAAAGTGACACGGTGGACCAAGGTGTATCGCATGTTGATGGTGCTCTTGTCTTCGATCAATGCTAACCCTGCTTGCATGGAGTTAGTACATTTGGGAATCTGGCAGTTACTTGCCATTGCTTGGTGGTTCTCTCCAGATAATCTGGCTTCCTCCACCCATAGAACTGCCTGACACAAAGTGATCCTGCCTGTCAAGTGTTGTTAAACTCCAATAAATCAATAAATAATAGAAGGGAGATTTCTCTGAATTCCTTGCAATAGCATTTTCCCACACAGCAAGAACTGTGCTTCCTAATGGGTTAAGAATAGATCCATGTGACCTAATCTATGAGGCTGTCATATGAATTATATGCCATATGAAAGAAGCTGTACAAATGTAACAATTAAGAATATTCAGTCCCAAATAATATCAACTAACAAGATGAGACTCTGACACAATTTTCTGGAATGCTCTCAGAAAAAGTTCTCTATGTAACTATGCCAGTTAATATTGTGAAACAAAAGTATGTAAAATAAAAAATTTAACCTACCTAATTCTCTTCATAATACCGTTACCTGACATAAAAAAAACTCAAGAGGGGTACTTTCCTGGAAATTATATCTGTACAAACCACTACACTACCACTGAAAAAGGAAAAGAAAAAATATGTTTTTAACATTTATTTAAGTTATCCTGCAAGTTGCTACATATTCCCACTTATACTTTTGCTTGTTATGGAGATTAGAGGCCAGAAGTTGCAATGAAAGCAAACACTGTTTTCTACTAAAAGTCTTATTACAGTAACAGCTATTTGGGTGAATACATTGGTTTTTCAAGAATGGCACAACTGATTATTAACACGGGACAGTATATCTTGAATTTACATTACCTACCCTATTTAGAATCACCATAATGTATACAGTTCTGGAAGCTCCCAGTGTGTCTTTTCTTTAAGAAAACAGCACACTATCAAAATCTGACAATATCACTCAAATACAGTCAGCTGAATTACACAACTGACTGCTCGCAAAATGGGTCAAAATGGTGTCATTTTGGGATCAATTTCCTACTATTTCAGTGCATCGAGATCGATAAAACTATGATATAACATATAGGAATTTTTTATTTCACCACTGATGAGTTTACAACATAAGATGAACATTCTGAAAAGCAAAAACATATGGGCTTCTTATCCCTTCTTTCAAAAGGCTTTCTCAAAGCAAATTTACACAAAAATTCTCCCATTTGTCACCTGCAAAATGTCAGCTCACACACAGGACTGAATTAGTCATTAAACAAACATGTGACCTTGATCTTCAACTGAAATGCACTTGACAGTACACATTTCAAATCAAAACCATCAACATTATTATATTTTCAAATCATCCTCAATGAGCAGTATTTACTTAATCCACACCATTACAAAATAAAACTCTAGCCCAAAATAGCCAGTTGACTGAGGATATCCACTGACCTCTGGTGTGTATGACCTTTTCAATAGGAAATGAGACCTTAAGTGAAAAATAAAATCTGCCATGCTCTCTCAGAAATAGCACATGTGAATCTATTTAATTTTGAGGAAAAAAATGAAAGATACATGCAACAACTGTTAACTTAGTGCCATTAAGGCCCATGGATAGTGGCAGACTAAACACTCTGATGTCCGCACTTTTATATTTCTTTACACACTGATAATGTTTAGTGAGAGAAGGCATGTTCTTCCATATTTCTCACTCTGATTAAAACGCTTTGTAGATCAAAGGTTTGCTTTGGATGAAAGCATGTATCATCTGTGCTTTTCTAATTCAGTCAAGGCAGTAGGCTTCAACCTCACATTAGGACATAGCTAGACTTCAATTTATTTATTTATTTACTGGTGTTTAAGGTCACATATTTTTGCACAATAGCTAATTATGACCACGACATGAGTATCAACTCAAAACCAGGGGTGAACATTAATAAGCCATGTTGCCCATTTTAGAGAGGGTTTGCACAACCCAAGCATTGGGGACTGGGTCCTATTTTACCAGTAAAACAGAGCCTGTTTACCACAGTGAACGGGCACTGCTTCACTTCCAGGGGTTCCCACGAGGAGAAACTTCAACTTAGATGGATGCAAGGTTGGATCACGAAGGACAATAACTCTCATTTATTTATTTATTTATTTATTTATTTATTTATTTATTTATTGGTTTTAATGACACTTTCGACAGCCAGGGTCACCACCTGTCAGTTTTACAGGTGGAGAAAGCTGGAGTACCTGGACAGAACCACTGAGTAGTGGCAAACAACTGTCACACTCCCCAACATACTAACTCCACACAATTAGCAATAGCACTGGTTGAAGATCCGTGTACCATCGACTCGATAGTAAACAAAGCCACCATGCCCCACGAGGGACAATTGGGGTCCTCGATGTGCCTTGCCCGAGGACACAATGCATTTGCTATAGGTGACAATAACTCCCATTGCAGTTGTATTGGTATATTGCCAAAGATCAGGCTAAGCCAATGGTTATTAATTACACATTAACTGATTAAATGTGCAAAAAAAAAAAAACCAAACAACAGAAATTACATGCATTTGTAAACTACATACTCCATCAAAAATACATATTTTATCCACCGCCAAACCCCCTCCCATCTCCCCATTCTCCCACTTTCCTAACTTGGCCAAGCAAATTTGGCCAATTCTATCAATGATAATATAATGTTATCATAGTGGAAAGACTGGGAGTGCGGTGGCTCCTTGGTTCTGGATTCAGAATTCAAACCTTAAAGTCTTGACCAGGGTTAACTGTACTGTGGCCTTGGGTAAGGCACATCATCCCAATTGCCCATGTGGGGGCAAAGTGACACTGTGGTCCAAGGTGTATTGCATGTTGATGGTGCTCTTGTCTTTGATCAATGCTAACCCTCCTTGCATGGAGTTAGTACATTTGGGAATCTGGCAGTTACTTGCCATTGCTTGGTGGTTCTCTCCCGATAATCTGGGTTCCTCCACTCATAGAACTGCCTGACACAAAGTGATCCTGCCTGTCAAAAGTGTTGTTAAACTCCAATAAATCAATAAATAATAGAAGGGAGATTTCTCTGAATTCCTTGCAATAGCATTTTCCCACACAGCAAGAACTGTGCTTCCTAATGGGTTAAGAATATATCCATGTGACCTAATCTATGAGGCTGTCATATGAATTATTTGCCATATGAAAGAAGCTGTACAAATGTAATAATTAAGAATATTCAGTCCCAAATAATATCAACTAACAAGATGAGACTCTGACACAATTTTCTGGAATGCTCTTAGAAAAAGTTCTCTATGTAACTATGCCAGTTAATATTGTGAAACAAAAGTATGTAAAAATAAAAAATTAACCTACTTAATTCTCTTCATAATACCGTTACCTGACATAAAAAAACTCAAGAGGGGTACTTTCCTGGAAATTATATCTGTACAAACCACTACACTACCACTGAAAAAGGAAAAAAAAAATGTTTTTAACATTTATTCAAGCTATCCTGCCAGTTGCTACATATTCCCACTTATACTTTTGCTTGTTATAGAGATTAGAGGCCAGAGGTTGCAATGAAAGCAAACACTGTTTTCTACTAAAGGTCTTATTACAGTAACTGCTATTTGGGTGAATACATTGGTTTTTCAAGAATGGCACAACTGATTATTAACATGGGACAGTATATCTTGAATTTACATTAACTACCCTATTTAGAATCACCATAATGTATACAGTTCTGGAAGCTCTCAGTGTGTCTTTTCCTTAAGAAAACAGCACACTATCAAAATCTGACAATATCACTCAAATACAGTCAGCTGAATTACACAATTGATTGCTCGCAAAATGGGTCAAAATGGTGTCATTTTGGGGATCATTTTCCTACTATTTCAGTGCATCGAGATCGATAAAACTATGATATAACATATAGGAATTCTTTATTTCACCACTGATGATTTTACAACATAAGATGAACATTCTGAAAAGAATACAAATGGGCTTCTTATCCCTTCTTTCAAAAGGCTTTCTCAAAGAAAATTTACACAAAAATTCTCCCATTTGTCACCTGCAAAATGTCAGCTCACAAACAGGACTGAATTAGTCATTAAACAAACATGTGATCTTGACCTTCAACTGAAAAGCACTTGACAGTACACATTTCAAATCAAAACCATCAACATTATTATATTTTCAAATCATCCTCAATGAGCAGTATGTACTTAATCCACACCATTACAAAATAAAACTCTAGCCCAAAATAGCCAGTTGACTGAGGATATCCACTGACCTCTGGTGTGTATGACCTTTTCAATAGGAAATGAGACCTTAAGTGAAAAATAAAATCTGCCATGCTCTCTCAGAAATAGCACATGTGAATCTATTTAATTTCGAGGAAAAAAATGAAAGATACATGCAACAACTGTTAACTTAGTGCCATTAAGGCCCATGGATAGTGGCAGACTAAACACTCTGATGTCTGCACTTTTATGTTTCTTTACACACTGATAATGTTCAGTGAGAGAAGGCATGTTCTTCCATATTTCTCACTCTGATTAAAACACTTTGTAGATCAAAGGTTTGCTTTGGATGAAGGCATGTATCATCTGTGCTTTTCTAATTCAGTCGCCAATTTGGCATGCATGCATAGATGGGCCTTAGAGCGAGGGCTAGGGGTGGATGGAGGAAATTGGTAGCTAAGCCATTCACCCTTGGTTTTCCACCAGTGCCATCGACTATTACGCATGCCTGATATGATGCGATGTCGGAAACAATACATGTTACACGCCGTTATTATATGGGCAGAGTTCACATAGTTTAATACATAGCAGATTAACTTCCGGACAAACACCAAGAGGCTTCAGGTCAAATATATCAATACCGAAGCAAATACAAATTTTAATGTACCATACTAAAATGAGCTCTTATCTCAAATTCCCAAAGCTCATAAAGTACAAAGTGTATAGCTCAGTGACTTTCAGTTCAGAGAAAATATCCCCTTGATTGGTGACAGTTACTTACCTAGATATGGGCCTCATGAGAATGTGCATACCACCAACAATGCATCGAGCACATATTGATAGGCCTTTTAGAACGGTCACATTTTATGCTTAAACTGATACGAGTCTATATGAACATTGTACCGATAATAGGGCAGCATCAATTTATTGAAAACAATAATAGCCCTGGCGTCATGTTATTCTAAGCAATCAGTAAAGAGATGCATTCGCCAATTTGGCATGCATGCATAGATGGGCCTTAGAGCGAGGGCTAGGGGTGGATAGAGAAAACAGGTAGCTAAGCCATTCAACCTTGGTTTTCCACCAGTGCCATCAACTATTACGCATGCCTGATATGATGCTATGTCGGAAACAATACATGTTACACGCTGTTATTATATGGGCGGAGTTCACATAGTGAAAAAACGCACGCGCCCATGCAGTGGTTACTCAAAATTCACAAACCACACATTGTATCAGTCGCGTATGATGGGCATACATAGTGGATTAACTTCTGGGCCATTTCCTGCAGGTCAAACACATTCAATACCGAAGCAAATACAACTTTTAATGTACCACACTAAAATGAGCTCTTATCTCGAGCTCGAAGCACCAAAAGCTCAGAAAGTACAAAATATATAGCTCAGTGACTTTCAGTTCGGGATAGTAACCCCTTGATTAGTGACGGTTACTTACCGGGACAATAATATGGCCCTCATAATTAGAATGTGCATATCTCCAACAATGCAGCGAGCACATACTGATACGCCTTTTTGAACGGTCACATTTCATGATGTAAACCTATATGACTTTACTTGCAAAACATTGTACCAACCTAATAATAGGGCATCATCCACTTATTGAAAGCAATAATAGCCCTGGCGTTGTGTTATTCACAACAATCAGTAAAGTACATGCATTCAACAATTTATTACGCATGCCTGATATGATGCGATGTCGCAAACAAAACACGTTGCACACCGTTATTATATGGGCAGAGTTCACATAGTGAAGTATCGTTGTCTGGAATGAGTACGAGAACTGGTCCTTTCCGAAAACACACTTAACGGTTACAGAATAACTCGTACGTAATACAGAGACTCCACGGTTGCTTCCGGCAGCTCTTTGATGCCTGCCCCCCCCCCCCCCCCACTTCACACCATAATGTATACAGTTCTGGAAGCTCTCAGTGTGTCTTTTCCTTAAGAAAACAGCACACTATCAACATTTGACAATATCACTCAAATACAGTCAGCTGAATTACACAACTGATTGCTCGTAAAATGGGTCAAAATGGAGTCATTTGGGGGATCAATTTCCTACTATTTCAGTGCATCGAGATCGATAAAACTATGATATAACATATAGGAATTCTTTATTTCACCACTGATGATTTTACAACATAAGATGAACATTCTGAAAAGCAAAAACATATGGGCTTCTTATCCCTTCTTTCAAAAGGCTTTCTCAAAGCAAATTTACACAAAAATTCTCCCATTTGTCACCTGCAAAATGTCAGCTCACAAACAGGACTGAATTAGTCATTAAACAAACATGTGACCTTGACCTTCAACTGAAATGCACTTGACAGTACACAATTCAAATCAAAATCATCAACATTATTATATTTTCAAATCATCCTCAATGAGCAGTATGTACTTATTTATTTATTTATTTACTGGTTTTAATGACACTTTCGACAGCCATGGTCACCACCTGTCAGTTTTACAGGTGGAGAAAGCTGGAGTACCTGGAGAGAACCACTGAGCAGTGGCAAACAACTGTCACACTCCCCAACATACTAACTCCACACAATCAGCAATAGCACTGGTTGAAGATAAGTGTACCATCGACTCGATAGTAAACAAAGCCACCATGTCTTGCCCGAGGACACAATGCATTTGCCATAGGTGACAATAACTCCCATTGCAGTTGTATTGGTATATTGCCAAAGATCAGGCTAAGCCAATGGTTATTATTTACACATTAACTGATTAAATGTGCAAAAAAAACCCCCCAAACAACAGAAATTACATGCATTTGTAAACTACATACTCCATCAAAAAATACATATTTTATCCACCGCCAAACCCCCTCCCATCTCCCCATTCTCCCACTTTCCTAACTTGGCCAAGCAAATTTGGCCAATTCTATCAATGATAATATAATGTTATCATAGTGGAAAGACTGGGAGTGCGGTGGCTCCTTGGTTCTGGATTCAGACTTCAAACCTTAAAGTCTTGACCAGGGGTAACTGTACTGTGGCCTTGGGTAAGGCACATCATCCCAATTGCCCATGTGGGGGCAAAGTGACACGGTGCACCAAGGTGTATTGCATGTTGATGGTGCTCTTGTCTTCGATCAATGCTAACCCTGCTTGCATGGAGTTAGTACATTTGGGAATCTGGCAGTTACTTGCCATTGCTTGATGGTTCTCTCCAGATAATCTGGCTTCCTCCACCCATAGAACTGCCTGACACAATGTGATCCTGCCTGTCAAAAGTGTTGTTAAACTCCATTAAATCAATAAATAATAGAAGGGAGATTTCTCTGATTTTTTTGCAACAGCATTTTCCCACACAGCAAGAACTGTGCTTCCTAAGGGGTTAAGAATAGATCCATGTGACCTAATCTATGAGGCTGTCATATGAAATATATGCCATATGAAAGAAGCTGTACAAATATAACAATTAAGAATATTAAGTCTCAAATTATATCAACTAACAAGATAAGACTCTGACACAATTTTCTAGAATGCTCTTAGAAAAAGTTCTCTTTGTAACTATGCCAGTTAATATTGTGAAACAAAAGTATGTAATATAAGCAAGAAGCCCCCAAGGAAGCCTTAATCGCTCACCGGCCAAAATGGTGGTTGATCAACACCACAAAGGAATGAAGTCGTGAGAGACACATTTTATGGAACTAGGGCCATGGCTTGAACAAACTTGAATCTTACCCCCTTAAGGATGTTGCATACCAAATATCAAAAGCATTCATCTGCTGGATCTGAAAAAGAAGAACTTTGAAGAACGTTCCTCATTTTGAACTAAGTTATTCAGGCTCCCACAGTGAGCTCAAATATGAACCCAGGGACTTCGCTTGAACAAACTTGAATCTCATCCCCTAAAGATGCTGCCAAATATCAAAACATTCCGACTGCTGAATCTGAAGAAGAAGTTTTTTAAAGAAAAATTCCTCAAATTGACTAAGATGTAATTCGGGCTCCCACAGGGAGCCCAAATATGGACCCAGGGACTTGGCTTTAACAAAGTTGAATCTCACCCCCCTAAGGATGCTACACACCACATATCAAAACATTCCGACTGCTGGATTTGAAGAAGAGGATTTTTTAAGAAAATTCCTCATTTCGAACTAAGTTACAATGCAAGCTCCCACAGTGAGCCCAAATATGGACCTAGGGACATGGCTTGAACAAATTTGAATCTCACCCCCCTAAGGATGCTGCAAACCAAATATCAAACCATTCCAATTGCTGGATCTGAAGAAGAAGATTTTTTAAAGAAAATTCCTCATTTTGAACCAAATTATCATTCGGGCTCTCACAGTGAGTCCGAATATGGACCTAGAGACATGGCTTGAACAAGCTTGACTCTCACCCCCCTAAGGATGCTGCATACCAAATATCAAACCATTCCAATTGCTGGATCTGAAGAAGATTTTTTAAAGAAAATTCCTCATTTTGAACTAAGTTATAATTCCAGCTACCACAGTGAGCCCAAATATGAACCCAGGTACTTGGCTTGAACAAACTTGAATCTCACCACCCCCACCCCACCCCCTAAGCATGCTGCATACCCAATATCAAAAGATTCTGCCTGCTGGATCTTGAGAAGAAGATTTTTAAAGAAGTTTTCCTGAAATGCACTAAGTTCAAATTGAGCTCCTATACTGAGCCCAAATATGAACCCAGGGGGCCGATTTGAGCAAACTTGAATCAGATCCACCACACAATGTTGCATACCAAATATCAAAAGATTCTGCCTGCTGGATCTGGAGAAGATTTTTTAAGACATTTGCCTGAAATACGCTAAGTTTGAATTCGAGCTTTTATGGTGAGCCCAAATATGAATCCAGGGGCTGATTTGAACAAACTTGAATCAGATCCACCCCACAATGTTGCATACCAAATATTAATTTATTCTGCCTGCTGGATCTTGGGAAGAAGATTTTTTAAGAAATTTGCCTGAAATGCACTAAGTTCGAATTTGGGCTTCTATACTGAGCCCAAATATGAATCCAGGGGTCCAATTTGAACAAACTTGAATTAGATCCACCCCACAATGTTGCATACCAAATATCAAAAGATTCTGCCTGCTGGATTTGGAGAAGAAGAGTTTTTAAGAAATTTGCCTGAAATGCACTAAGTTCGAATTTGGGCTTCTATAGTGAGCCCAAATATGAATCCAGGGGGCCGACTTGAACAAACGTGAATCAGACCCATACCAATATGGTGCAAACCAAGTATCTAAAGATTCTGCCCACTGGTTCTGGAGAAGAAGATTTTTTAATAATTTTTCTATAATTCATACGGTGCTATCAGAGTTATGCCCCATACAGAGCCCCCAAGGGACATGGCCATTTCATTTAAACAAACTTGAATTGACATACGGTAATGAACACCCATACCAAGTTTCGAGCAAATCGACCTAGCAGTTTCAGAGGAGAAGTCGTTTGAAAAGTTAAAAAATTTATAGTAATTTATATATTTTTTATACTTACCAATGACCCAGACTTAGCAGACTTAGCTGGTGCTAATCTCCATAATTCAGGGCCAAACACAAATTTTGCCCCCCCAATCCCCAAAATTTGCATCACAAACCGAAAAATAATGTCCTATATGGCCCTCCATACATCGACTCCTCTGCGCATGCGCAGTGTCGAGGAGGTCCCGAAATTGGCGCCAATTATCATTCTTACAACCAGTGCCTGGTAAGCGTTATGTACTCAGCGGGGAGGTATGAGTTCCCAACTCCTGGGAGGGCCATCCCCGTCTGGGTCATTGGTAAGCATAAAAAATATATAAATTACTATAAATTTTTTAACATTTTTATACTGTACCAATGACCCAGACTTAGCTGAATAGTAAATAGGCTGGAGGGCCTAGGACATAAAGGAAAATCCAATAAGCTCAATTATGTATAATAGAATATCCTCTCCAGGAGAAAAGAAGAGATAGGCTTTACATGTATCTTTCCTATTTATAATAAAGAAGAAAGACACAACA
This sequence comes from Pictodentalium vernedei, assembly GCA_031216915.1. Classification (NCBI taxonomy): domain Eukaryota; kingdom Metazoa; phylum Mollusca; class Scaphopoda; order Dentaliida; family Dentaliidae; genus Pictodentalium; species Pictodentalium vernedei. The sequence continues at coordinate 590,809,347 of CM062296.1, read as the reverse complement.
CCGATCAGTAATTGAGCATAATAATCAATGATCTCTATTAACATCCAGTATAACCCTTTATACTAATATTTTTAAAGGTAAGCCAATAAATAAAGGAAGTCCAGAGAAATGAGACTCTTTATATTCATTAAAAGTGTCCGAGGATTGTATATTAACGCTCGTTTGACACATGACATATACAAATGCTTCACACCGAGCTACACTTTAAAAATATTACATGGATGATTAAACATTATCTTTACACTTTAAAACCATCCCGGTACCGACTCAGAATTACTGACTCTGGGGGAGGTATTCCCTTGCTTTTCACTATAAAGCAGGTGACCTAAGGGAACACCCGCCCCCCCCCCCCCTTCCCCTTGCCCTGGGTCAAATACCCCAGAGTGAAGAGGGCAGCAGGACAGAGTCACTGCCGGAACAGAAAGCCTACATAACTATAGTTGCAACTGATTAGTGGACGATATTCTGAGCAACTGATAACGGACCTAAACAATGGAGGTCTCCAGAAATGGACTCAATATTTCTGAGATAAAAGTTAGTGAATGTGGAAGGTTGAGACCAATATGCAGCCTTCATTAGATCAGTAATAGCAATACAATTAGCATAGGCCCAAGAAGTAGAAAGAGCTCTTACTTCATGGGCTGAGATCTTGAGTGCCGACTGCTGAGAAGAAGATAATTTTTCATAAGCAGTTCGAATAGTTAATTGAATCCATCTAGCAATAGAATGGACCATAATATCCTTTCTATTAGGCATCAAAGACAGAAAGAAACGTTTACGTCCCTTTCTGATAAACTCAGACCTACGTCTGTAAATACGTATTGCTCTAACAGGACACAGTAGAGGCCTACGCCCATCAGATGATGGAAGGGCCTTAATAATAATAGGTTCAGGATACTTATTAGGAGCCTGATTCTTAGCCAAAAATCCAACATTATTGGTAAAGGTAATAGTATTACCGACACTACGGTAGTGAGAATCCTCCACAGATAGTGCATGAAGCTCACTAACTCTTCTAGCAGAAGAGAAAGCTAAGAGAAAAGCTGTCTTATATGTTAAGAATTTGAAGTCAACTGTGTCAAGAGACTCAAAAGGCGCTTCTTTTAGCTTAAGAAGAACCCAGGCCAAATTCCACTTCGGAATTAATCTAAGGGTTCTAGGTCTATTTATCGAAAAATTTCTAACTAACTTTGATAAAGAGACATTAGTTCCAATCCTCAAGCTATCATGATGTGCATATGTATCAGATAGCATAGACCTATAACCCTTAATGGTGATAGGCTGCAGATTAATCTCATCAAACAAGTATACTAGATAGTTTGCTATGTCTGGAATGGAGGGATCATAAATATCTACTGAATGATCCTCGCACCACTGACAAAAGACCCTCCACTTAGCAGCATAGTTTAGCGAAGAGGAGGTCCTCCTGCAGTTAGAAATCGCGTCCACTGCTCGTCCTGTAAAATGTTTTCCGTGCAAGAAGGACCGCACAATGGAAATACGTGAAGGTTTAGACCTTGCGGATTGTGGTGGAGGATGCGCGATTTCCCTTGCGAAAAAAGATCTTCCCGTTGAGGAAGCTTCCTCGGCATATCCCACAACAGACACCTGAGTAGATTTATCCACGGTCTCTGTGGAGACAGAGATGCTACCAACAGAATCTTGCATTGCGATTGTTTTATCTGGAGCAATATCTGCTGAATCAACGGCACTGGAGGATACGCATATCCTATCATTCCGTCCCAAGAGATCGAGAGAGCGTCTACTGCAAACGCTCGAGGATCCGGACAAGGTGACACATACGTCTGCAACTGATTGTTGAGATGTGTCACAAATAAATCTATCATTGGCCGTTCCCATTGGTAGCAAATCTGATTGAATACTTGCTTGTTGAGAGTCCATTCTGACGGCAACAGGCGACCCCTCCGTGAAAGGGAGTCTGCCAAGACGTTCAGACGACCCGGAATATGATGGACGGAGAGAAGAATCTGATGTTCTAGTACAAACAGAAGAATTCTTTCCGTTAGATTGAGCAACGGAATGGAATGAGTGCCGCCTTGGTTCCGAATATACGCAACTACTGTCGTATTGTCGGACATAATTTGCACATGTGCATTCTGAATCACGTCTATCCAATGACGTAGAGCAAGCCAAATCGACATCATCTCTTTGATGTTGATGTGCTTGCTCAGAAACTGCGGATCCCAAAGACCCTGGCACTTCAAATCCGATAGGCTCAGTGTCGCGCCCCAGCCTGTTTGGCTGGCATCCGTCATAATCATAAAGCTCGGATCTAGCAACTGCAGTGGAACTCCCTGAGTTAACCACTGTATGTCTGCCCAAGTCTGAATCTCTTGTTTCACTTGGCTTGACAAGAGTATGTCCGTTTCGAGCGAATGAATCTTCACTCTCCAATTCAGAGTCAGATAGACCTGGAGAGGACGAGTGCGTAGCCGCCCCATCGGAATGAGATCCGAGGCAGCTCCGCACAGACCTATTAGTCTCATGAATTCCCTCGCTGACACTTTGTCTGAGTGAAGACAATAACGAGCATAACAACTGACTAATTTCGCTCTGGTTAACGGCAGACGAACGAGATTGTTGTGCATCTCGAAGCTCATTCCCAGGTGGGTAAATGACTTGGACGGCACCAGATCCGACTTCTCTTCGTTTACTATGAAACCGAGACGTCGGAGCAATAGAAGCAGATTGTGCATGTCGTTCTGAAGCATTAACTCGTTGCCGTGTCTCTGAAGAATATCGTCCAGGTAAGCCGACGTTACCGCAGACGAATGAGCTCGGAAATGAGTCATTACCGAGTTCATTACTCGAGTGAATGCCCAGGGCGCTAGATTCAGACCAAAGCACATCGCTCGGAACTGATAAACAACACCTAGGACAGCGAAGCGAAGATACTTTCTGAACGCCGGATGTACCATGACGTGAAAGTATGCATCCTTGAGGTCTATGCTCGCAGCATAGTCGTTCACTCGAATGCTCGCTCTGACCGATCGAATGGTCTCCATATAAAACTTTGGAGCCACGATCAGCTTGTTTATCCAGCTTAAGTCGATCACTGGACGGAACGAGCCGTCTGGCTTCGGAACCAGAAAAAGATGGCTGTAGAAACCTGGAGATTCCTGGTTTTCTACGACCTCTATCGCGTTCTTCGTTAAAAGAGACTGGACTTCTGATAGAAGTGCCGTTCTTTTCTGACAATTTGACGGAAGCTGAGTCCATCTTGGACTTCGAGTTAACGGAGGCTTGCCTTTGAAGGACAGTTTTAGTCCTTCTGAAATAACCCCTAGAACCCAAGGGTCCTCCGTAATTGATTCCCAATTGCTTGAGAAACTCGACAGTCTTCCGCCCACCGGAACGCGACAGAGGTCTAGACCATCACTTCCTGGATCCGCGAGGCTTGCGGTAGGAGAAACCACGTCCTCCGCGACCCGCACCTCGCCCCGTCGGCCTAGGGGCGTCTGACCGGTTATTTCGGCCAGCATAACGGCCCCTAGTCGAGTCGCTACTCTGCCGGTCTCTAGAGTAAGACCTAGAGGACGCATAGGAACCTCTATAGGAACTTCCCCTGGACGAACTCGTCCCGGAAGTGCCTGGCCTACTCCTGTCTGCTGGTTCCGATTTCTTGGAAGCAGACTTAAACAACAGAGTCCGAAGCTTTCTTTGTTAATTTATCATATATATCAGAAAGCTTGCCACTGAAGAGAAACTCTCCAGAGACTGGAGCAACTCTAAGAGAGTTTTTCACCTTACTGTCCATGCGTGTGGAAGTAGCCAAGGCCACGTCACGTCGAGCTAACTCCAGATTTGCCACTGAAAGGGCGGAGTTATAAGTGGAAAACGCTATGGCCCTGGACAGAACTCTTAAAGACGTTTGTACGTCTTGAAATTCAGGTCCTTCAAAGCGTAATGACAAGGCTCTAGTAAGGTGATCTGCGTAGGAAAGAGCGTCTAAACTAGCTCTGTTAGACGATATCGTCGTTTCCATCGTAGACGACGGAAGTGACATAGACGACGGCATGGATATATCAAGGTCTTCAGCCTGGTCGTCTAAACGCAGAGGAACTCTCTGGATGCCCTGACCTGCCGTATCAAACTTGTTCCTTTGATTAATAAACGGCAGCTGTAGAGCAGATGGCGGTAGGAAGGCTGACCTGCCCGTCTTGTTGGCAAGTTTATCAATAGCGTCATTCAATAACTCAAAAATCCGAGAGACATTCTTGAATTGTGACGGAAATTCCGGGACAATGTCCCTAAACCGATTAAAAAACTCGGTGTCCAGTGGCGCTATCACCCTCCTATCCGGCTGCGCAGCATTTTGGTCTGGCGGAACAACTTCTGGAAGATAATACCGGATGAATTCTACGGCTATTTTATGTTGTTCTGAAAGGGAAATATCTAATTCATCAGAATCCCTTTCGCCATCCTGCCGGACCTCATGTAAATCATGTAAATCTCGGTCGTCCGCACCGGATCCAGCGGCGGAACCTACCGACCCAGCATCTTCTGACATTTCATGTTCCGACAGAGGTTCTGACGGTTGCTGGGATGCTGCGATTAACTTTGCTATCTGTGATAGCACATCCGTTACAGAGGCCTGGGGAGCGGCGGTCTTACTGGATTTAGCCGCTGGAAGTTCCCTGGACGTTGCATCCTGCATACATCTTTTATGCGAACGTCCGGATGAAGAAGGCCTCGAATCCCTGGCTACCGGATGGCGTGACCTGATCGCCGAGGAATCCCTGGTCGGCGAAGCTGACTGTAATTCACTGGTCACATAGCCAAGGTGCGGTCGAGTGTGCTGCTGAGAGGATATGGAAGCCTTATAGGTAGCCTCGGCGGACTGCCTATATACCGGAGCTTCCCGAGCAGCAGACGTATGCTCCGACTCTGTAACACTACGGACTACAACATCTGGTCCCATATGCTGTTGTCTGAGAGAGGGACCTCTCTCGCTTGCAGCCCGTGTCGAACTAGACAAGCTAAACACCGGACTGTCAGGCTTCCTCCGATCCATCCTCCTTTCCGTCGTCACTGGGTGTGCACGTGGATGTTTTATAGTGCTCGCAACACCCGACTCTCTCTGCTGGACCACAACGGATGAACCAGAGTGCTGCCCCATTCGGTGAATGGACGCAACCCCGGTCGAGCTAGCGGACGTCAACCCCTTCGGGTTCCTTTCAGGGAATTGACGAATCTCCATGAGCACTTTTGCCGCTAGCTCTTCACTTGTATGTGACGACGGAGGCACACTTCTGGACGACATCACGGAAACATCACCCTGTTCTTGTTCCTCTGAAAAAGAGAGTGAAACACTAGAGTGACTCTGAGGAGAAAGAACCGGAATGGATCTTTCTCCAGGAACAACATACCGTGACACACGCTTCCAACGTTTTTCATCCCATTTGAAACACACAGAACAAAGATCAGTGCGAGTACGGAGAGAACAATTAATACAGAGATCATGAGAATCATAGGAAGACTTCCTCCTATTACAATTTGAACAATAATCATTCATAGTTGAAATGTAAACAATCAAGTACTCGCACTAATCCTTGAAAATAAAGATACATAATACAACAATCCATTATATTCATTAATAAATAATGATTTGAAAAGAAAAAATTAAAAAAAAAAAAAACATTTTTTCAGAAGAGCCCAAGTTCCCAAAGGGAACCCTGAGCCCAATGGATCCCAAAAAAGCCTAAGTGTGGACAAAAATTTAAATTCATTTTGAAAAAATTAATGAGACACTTACGGACAATAATAATGTATCTTACTATGAATAAGAGATGCAGAAGACAAAAAAATCACTATCAGCAGTAACTGTTAACCTAAGCAAAAGTGTCAACAAACCGGAAACATGACTCCAGGCACTGAAACAACATGGCCCGAAATCAGTCACCAATTAAAACACTATCTGATGCAAAACAGAGGCTTCCACAGAAGAAACTGTAGAACATCAGATGGAAGATGCAGACCAAAACGCCTAAACACCCCTAGGGTGAGGACGTAAACATGGGGAAAAAACAGAAATAAATCTGTTACGAAGCCAAAACTCCCAAGAAATTTTAGTAATAAACATTACACAAAATTAAGCCAAAACATGGGAGAATAGCTAGGGGGGAATAAGGAAGGTAGAGAGGAAACACTGATCAAACAATGGTACTTCATAGCAAGAATGACAACATCAGGGCTATGCCTTGAAAAAAGGCAACTAGAAATAATTTCATAAAATAATTTTAAGTTACAGCCCTGAACATTTTCTTGCACTAAATATTTTCCTCTCCTCCTAATGTATCCTCTTTATTTCCACCATTTCACTCATGAATATGTGTCTGGCATCATAAAAACTGAGATTTGAAAGCACAAATAACAGAGAAGTGTGACTGTTTTGAGGGCCAAACTAAGAATGATAATTGGCGCCAATTTCGGGACCTCCTCGACACTGCGCATGCGCAGAGGAGTCGATGTATGGAGGGCCATATAGGACATGTATTTTTCGGTTTCTGATGCAAATTTTGGGGATTGGGGGGGCAAAATTTGTGTTTGGCCCTGAATTATGGAGATTAGCACCAGCTAAGTCTGCTAAGTCTGGGTCATTGGTACAGTATAAAAATATGTTCATTACTCCGGATGGACGACGACGACGGACGGCAAGTGATAAGTTTTGCTCCCTTCGGTGAGCTAAAAAATTAACCTTCCTAATTCTCTTCATAATACCGTTACCTGACATAAAAAACTCAAGAGGGGAACTTTCCTGGAAATTATATCTGTACAAACCACTACACTACCACTGAAAAAGGAAAAAAACATGTTTTTAATATTTATTTCAGTTATCCTGCAAGTTGCTACATATTCCCACTTATACTGTTGCCTGTTATGGGGATTATAGGCCAGAAGTTGCAATGAAAGGAAACACTGTTTTCTACTAAAGGTCTTATTACAGTAACTGCTATTTGGGTGAATACATTGGTTTTTCAAGAATGGCACAACTGATTATTAACACGAGACAGTATATTTTGAATTTACATTTCCTACCCTATTTAGAATCACCATAATGTACACAGTTCTGGAAGCTCTGTGTGTCCTTTCCTCAAGAAAACAGCACACTATCAAAATTTGACAATACCACTCAAATACAGGCAGCTAAATTGCACAACTGACTGCTTGTAAAATGGGGTCATTTTGGGGATCAATTTCCTACTATTTCAGTGCATTGAGATCGATAAAACTATGATATAATATATAGGAATTCATTATTTCACCACTGATGATTTTACAACATAAGATAAAAATTCTGACAAAGCAAAAACATATGGGCTTCTTATCCCTTCTTTCAAAAGGCTTTCTCAATGCAAATTTACACAAAAATTCTCCCATTTGTCACCTGCAAAATGTCAGCTCACAAACAGGACTGAATTAGTCATTAAACAAACATGTGACCTTAACCTTCAACTGAAATGCATTTGACAGTACACAATTCAAATCAAAACCATCAACATTATTATATTTTCAAATCATCCTCAATGAGCAGTATGTACTTAATCCACACCATTACAAAATAAAACTCTAGCCCAAAATAGCCAGTTGACTGAGGATATCCACTGACCTCTAGTGTGTATGACCTTTTTAATAGGAAATGAAACCTTAAGTGAAAAATAAAATCTGCCATGCTCTCTCAGAAATAGCACATGTGAATCTATTTAATTCTGAGGAAAAAAATGAAAGATACATGCAACAGCTGTTAACTTAGTGCCATTAAGGCCCATGGATAGTGGCAGACTAAACACTCTGATGTCCGCACTTTTATGTTTCTTTACACACTGATAATGTTCAGTGAGAGAAGGCATGTTCTTCCATACTTCTCACTCTGATTAAAACGCTTTGTAGATCAAAGGTTTGCTTTGGATGAAAGCATGTGTCATCTGTGCTTTTCTAATTCAGTCAAGGCAGTAGGCTTCAACCTCACATTAGCACATAGCTAGACTTCAACTTATTTATTTACTGGTGTTTAAGGTCACATATTTTTGAACAATAGCTAATTATGACCACAACATAAGTATCAACTCAGAACCAGGGGTGAGCGTTAATAAGCCATGTTGCCTATTTTGGAGAGGGTTTGCACCTCCCAAGCATTGGTGACTGGGTCCTATTTTACCAGTAAAACAGCCTGTTTACCACAGTGAATGGGCATTGCTTCACTTCCTGGGTTTCCCACAGAGAGAAACTTCAACTTAGATGGATGCACAGTTGGATCAGCGAGAATAACTCTCATTTATTTCTTTATTTATTTATTGGTTTTAATGACACTTTCAACAGCCAGGGTCACCTCCTGTAAGTTTTACAGGTAGAGAAAGCTGGAGTACCTGGATAGAACCACTGAGCAGTGGCAAGCAACTGCCACACTCCCCACCATATTAACTTCACATAATCAGCAATAGCATTGGTTGAAGATAAGTGTACCATCTACTGGATAGTGAACAAAGCCTCCATGCCCTACGAGGGACAATTGGGGTTCTCGATGTGTCTTGCCCAAGGACACAATGTATTTGCTATAGGTGACAATAACGCTCATTGCAGTTGTATTGGTATATTGCCAAAGATCAGGGTAAGCCAATGGTTATCAATTACACATTAACTGATTAAATGTGCCACAAAAACCAAACAACAGAAATTACAGGCATTCGTAAACTATATACTCCATCAAAAATACATATTTTATCCACCCCCAACCACCCTCCCACTTCCCTTTCTCCCACTTTCCTCACTTGGTCAAGCAAATTTGGCCAGTTCTATCAATGATAATATAATGATATCATCATATATTTGGGAATCTGGCATTTACTTGCAATTGCTTGGTGGTTGTCTCCAGATAATCTGGCTTCCTCCACCCATAGAACTGCCGGACACAAGGTGATCCTGGCTGTCAAAGGTGTTGTTAAACTCCAGTAAATATATAAATAATAGAAAGAGGATTTTTTTGAATTTCTTGAAACGGCATTTTCCCACACAGCAAGAACTGTGCTTCCTAAATGGGTTAAGAATAGATCCATATGACGTAATCTATGAGGCTGTGAACAGGCACTGCTTCACTTCCCGGGGTTTCCACAGGGAGAAACTTCAAGTTAGATGGATGCACTGTTGGATCACCAAGGACAATAACTCTCATTCATTTATTTATATATTTTATTTATGGGTTTAATGACACTTTCGACAGCCAGAGTCACTGCCTGTAAGTTTTACAGGTGGAGAAAGCTAGAGTACATAAAAAGAACCAAGCAACTGTCAAACATATAACTGCACACAAGCAGCATTAGCATTGGTTGAAGATAAGTGCACCATCTACTTATTAGTGGGCAATGCCACCATGCCCCATGAGGGACAATTGGGGTCCTCGATGTGTCTTGCCCAAGGAGCCAGTATCTGTTGTGGTGCTCCTGTGCAGTGGGCAACATGGGTATAAACGACTGCCTCAACAGACTTCATAACTTTGCTGTGGGCATGATACAGCCATAGATGTTGATGCTGAAAGGGGAATTGAGCTTCAGTAAATAAATTCATGCTCAGTGTGTATAAAATATGTGAATGTATAGTTGAGTATATTGTGTATTATTTTATAATTTATTTTGTATAATGTATAAGATGTAATTGATGATATTAGATGAGAATTGTAAGTATTCTTCAGACTAAGTGTAGTCTCCTCTCCTGTATTTCAGGAGCATGATGATGATGTTAACCTGATGATTCTGGATGATTGGTGAAATGGTGATGTAATATGTGCCATTTATTTAACTTTGTAAAATATGTGGATCAGAGAAATCCACTTAACTTCTTTCTGTAACACCCCCAACTACCAAAATCGTTACAGAATAGGTGCCCACCATGATTTATTGTGGATGATGGAGTTCCTCACTGAGGTATTCCATTGCTACTGCACTTCCGGGTAGTGTGTGTGGATCATTTGCTGATACCTGGTGGGGGCGTGGTGGCATTGCGGTAACCGATTCTCATCAGATCACCGAAGTTAAGCAACACCGAGCCTGGTTAGTCCTTGGATGTTTGACCACCTGAACGATTGATTCGGACTTGTGTGTTGTATCCTTGGACAAAGCACCACCCCCCAATTGTCCACATGGGGGCACGATGACACCATGCATTAAGGCGTACTGCATGTTGATGGTGCACATGTCTTCACAATCTAACCCTGCCTGTTCTGCAGTGCAGAGTTACGATGTTGGGGAACTGCCAGCTGCTCGTCGTTGCTCGGTGGTTCTCTCCAGGTACTCCGGCTTCCTTCACCTGTAAATCTGTCACCATCATAATATGACCTTGGCTGTTAAAGTGTCATTAAACCCTAATAAATAAATGCTGATATCTGGCAACTTTCCAGTACAAAATGTTAGCTTAAAACTTCCAAAAAATGAATTTCATTGCAAAAAGATTTTGATTGTCCATCAAGGGAGATAACTTGACAATATTTACTCATTTTACAAGTTACGAAATGTCTCAATTCAATGGAACATGTCTGACAAAAAAAAAAAATTTTACACTGAAAATTTGTGGTCCGGGTGGGACTTAGAAAATTTTGGACCAAAATCCGGAAATTAGTTGTTTGGTTTTTATGCGTTTTGGTCAATTTTAAGAAAAAAAAAAATTTTTAGTCTGAAAATATTTTTTGGGACTTTGCAAATTTCCGAACAAAAATGAAAAAAATCTGTTTTTATGCGTTTATCTCAATTTTGGGATATAAAAGTGCAGGAACTGAAAATAGAAGGAAAATCCTGTGTATTGTGTGGGCACAATCGCTTCATCAAGTTTTAAAATCCATTCCTTAGTATTTTTCCATCAGTTAGGCCTTTCAAACTGCAGTGACACAACAACCCTTGGATTATGACAGTGCTTGTCCACAGCAGGTGGAATTGGACCCAGTCAGCAGGGCCTATGAAAAATTTCATGACTTTATTTCTCTATAGTGTTGATAAGCCTTGACTAGCTGATTGTGACCTCAAATGATCCTTTGAACTACTTTGTCAGGTGAGTGATTTGAGGCCCCCTTGGGGCCTCTTGTTTGAATTTCTCTTTCGGTCAAAATACAATGAACACAATGGCGGTACCAGAATTTTGACTTGGGGAGGGGGGCTGAGTCAGATATGGGGGTCTCTGGTTGAGGTGCCAGAGGGAACTACTTAAGGTGGCAGGCCTGACCTGGGGGTATGGAAGGTGCACCATTATGGGGGGGGGGGGGGTTCTATGGCTGTATCATGCCCACAGCAAAGGTATGAAGTCTGTTGAGGCAGCCGTTTATACCCATGTTGCCCACTGCACAGGAGCACCACAACAGATACTGGTTACCATGCCCTATTCTTTACCACAGTAACCAAGCACAACTTCACATTCCGAGGTTCCCATGAGGAAACATAGACTTCCATATATTCAGTGTTGAGGGTTCAATGTTACTTTTCAGAAACAATAATTATAGGACAATGGTAATAAATGTGGGAGACCAAATTAACATATATTGCTCATTTGTATTTATGAAGTCAAGTGAAGCAGATTAATTTCCTTCAGCTAATAACCACTGCATAATAATTGTACAGCATTGTTGGGCCATATGAATATCATAATTTGTAGGCTTATAAATGGCAGAATAAAAAACACAATTTACATACCATCAGTGTAACAAAGCTCCCGAAATAACAAATTCAGAATCTATCCAATGTTACTCCTTGCAGAATTTCTTATTTAAATTGCAGACAAACAAGTCGAGAAGATCAGCAGAAACATTAGGCTGAACTTGTGATTGCATGGGATTCAGAGAGTCAGTTTGACCTTTTCCAATGAATTAAAAATGACAACCCAGTGTTTGAGAAATCTCTGAACAGAGAGAGTGAGAGGCTGCAGTGAAAAGTGAGTACAACTCAACAACAGATCAAACTGGACTATCACCAAGCATGCAGTTAATTAGAAACAATGTCAATATTTCAGTTGACATGTTAAGGTTACAATATAATTTTCCAGTCTACAAATTCAATGCATTCTACAACAAAATTATTAAAATCTCACTGTGTCACACAGTTATGTTAATTTTCTATTATCAGTTATTTTGTTTGAAATAAGTATGATTGGTCATGCATTTACAGGTCTGTGAATTTTAACCCCTTACACAATGTAATGACCCAGAACAGGCCAGCGCCATTCACAATGAAAGTATTAATGGCGGGGGTCAGGGAGAGGGTGGGGGCCCGAGGTAGTAACCATGGGGCCTTGAACTTTAGGAAGGGGAGAGTTTGACACAGGAGTCCAGGATTCTTGGGTTAGGTCTGCCCCATCCGAGTCCAAAAATGGCCTGAAAGATTGTATTTAATTTGTTTGGTTTGGTACGTCCTTTCAAAGGAAGTACAAAACCAAAACGTTGAAATACGGGCTTCTAGGTCATGTTTTGGGCAAGCCCCCCCCCCCCCCCTCCCCAAAGGTTCTGCCTCCTGTGCCAACAGTTAAGAAAGGGGGCTGTATTGTGACTGGAGCTCTGCACTTGATCAATGGTTGTAATTTTGGACCACATCATTCTTGAAGTAATAACTTTATTAAATCAACTTGACATAATATAGTTATCATTTCAAGCAGTCAAAAGCTATAACTCTAGGTAGGGGGTGCAGTGGCTTAGCATGAAGAGGTGCAAGCTGCCAGCCAAGAGGTCCTTGGTTCGAATCCCACCTGAGGCAACTGCATAGTGTCTTTGGGCAAGACACTTCACCCGCCACATTGCCCCTGTGGGGGCACGGCGGCATTGTGTATTAAAGCATACTGCACATTGATGGTTCGTCAACCAATGCTAACCTGGCTTGTGTGGAGTAAGGTATGTTGGGGAACTGACAGTTGCTCACCGTTGATGGTGGTTCTCTCCGGCTTCTGAGGCTTCCTCCATCCGTAAAACTGCTGTGATCATGATTAGCCATTGTGCAGAAATATGTGACCTTAAACACCAATATAAATAAATATAACTCTAGGTCACAGGATACTCACTGGTGGACTTGAAAATATGAAATATACTCCTAAAACGTCATTTTGACAGCCAAAAAATAATGTAATTTTTTATCCCAAAAGCACTGGCATAATGCTTTTTACAACTTACAAGAATTTCAGACATATGTTGTTCTTATATATATACTACTCAAAGTTTGCTTAGCACCAAATATATCCAACTACCTGTTTTACGTTTTAGTTGAAATGTTGTAATGAAAAGTGTATATATTTTCTCTTTAATTATATCTTTACTGTTTTAAGTACAGAAATTAAGATTTTGTTTGTGTTTGACATTATTTTTTAGCTTTTGAATACGATAACAATGGAAAATGGATATTATTGGTAAAAGAAGAAATTTTTCAATATGCCAAAAAGTTGACGGAGCAAACTGGAATGGCTTCAGTATCGAGTATGAGACCCATTACTGTTAATTACAGCTTAACGACGCCTTCTCATGCTCCCAATCAGGTTCCTGGTGGTCCTTTGTGGGATGTTGTTCCATTCTTGAACCAGCATGGCACCAAGCTCCTGGACACTTCTTGGCTGGGCTGAAATTGCAAGCTACAACTCATTCCAGACATGTTCGATTGGATTGAGGTCGGGGGATCTTGCTGGCCAGTCCATACACTCAAACCCCTCCCTCTGTCGGTACTCCCTGACAGCATGGGCAACATGAGGACGGGCATTATCGTCCATCAGAATGAAGCTAACACCCACTTCACCTGCATACAATCTGACATGAACATCCAGGATCTCATCAATATACCGCTGTGCAGTCAATGTACCACGTTCAAGGACACAGGCTCTGTACATCCATCCCTGCTGATGCCGCCCCAGATCATGTTTGACCCACCACCATAGCGGTCATGCTCAGCAATGTTGGCTGCATAGAATCGCTCTCCTGGTCTTCTCCATACCCTAGAACGCCTATCTGTGTAGTCTAGGCAGTACCTTGACTCATCTGAAAAAGACAGGTCGCCAATCTCCTAAGAAAGAACAAATGTGGTCCATGGCCAATTCACATCGTGTCTGGCAGTGGTTCTGGGACAGCGGAATGCGAATACATGGTCTTCTCGATCGGAGATCACCTTCATGCAACCTTGCCCTGGACAGTCTGCTCGAAACATTCACTCTGGATGCATTCTGAAGACCACTGCAAAGCTGGGTTGCTGTGTCAAAGCGGTTCCAATGGGTCTGAATGATCAAAAACCGGTCTTCAGCTGCAGATGTTGCCCTTTCTCTGCCACCACCATGCCTTTTTACTGATGTACTAGACTGCTGCAATCTTCCCCAGGCTCTGGTAATCACTGTATGGTACACACCAAGGGCTTCACCAACCTGACGATGGGTAGCCCCTTGCTCCACCATCCTGAAGTAGGTGATAATTGAGAGCCACACCTCCACTTTTGTGAAATGTACACAAACTTGTACGAGGTACATTATGTACCCATAGAGTTCAGTGTTAAAATGTACAAAATTTCGAGAATTTTTGCCAAATGTTTTTTAATAAACCTGCACTATTAACTTTCAATGGTTCATCATTGCATTCTAGATGGTGCGATCAGTCATTGACGAACGATTGAGAGTTTATAGTGCAGGATGCATGGAAGAAATCGACCCTCGAATTATCCCAACATTCATTGTTGCATTCTAGACGGTGCGATCAGTCGTTGACGAACGCGTTGAAGTTATGGTACAGAAAAATATAAAAATTGAGATGTCAAAAAAAAAAGAATCGATGAAATTCTCGACGCTCGTCATCGCGTTCTAGACGGTGGTGGGTGCGATCCAGTCATTGACGAATGATCGAGAGTTATAGTATAGGATGCGCGGAAGAAATCAACCCTCGAATTTTCCCAATGTTCGTCATCGCATTCTAGATGGCGCGATCGGTAGTCATTATAATGGTTGTTTTCAAATGTGTTTCTTGAAGCGAAGCTAGAATGAAATTTTTGTGGTGATAAGTGATTTAACACGTTTGAAGCGATGAAGGTGTTATTTTTCTTAATTTTTCTTTTATCGATGTTTTATTTGGGTTTGTTTTTTCTTTTCTTTTCTTTTTAACTCGTTTAGTTATATATTAAAGACATAAAAATTTTATTTATTTAGAAACATAAAAATAATCACATTAATTTTGAGATTAATAAATAATAAAAAATCGACGTTACCACACTCTAAAAAGAAATATTAATAATCGAGAGAAGAAAATGTTTTTGAACATCAAAGATTCCAAGCGAAGGGATGAGATCCTTGACAAATATCAGTGGATCAAGGAAAACATTCGGCCCGGTGACAGAAGCAGACGATTGGAGGAGATGGAATTGAGATGAGAGACCGCTAAGCTATTCAAACCCGTGACGGAGGTTCAGGAACAAAGCAAGAAGGAGATCGTTGAGGAATTGAGACCCATAAAAGAGAGTTCTTTGAGAACGGGTTTGTTTCGTGGTAGGTTTACGCCATTTTCTGTTCGAAGATTTCGATCAGATTACGTTCCCATGGGAATCAAAACCAACGTAAGCAACAATGATGGTACGACCTCGACTATTACTACTAGTAGTGTCGCATTGTCCGATGGCGGTGGTAAGAGAGATCTGTCATATGGGATTTGCGAGGATTCGGACAGTAGGAAATTCGTGGGCGACACTGAAGTGTGGTTGGATGATGAGGATATAATCAACGGTTCAAATAGGTGTGAATCAACTGCTGGACTGCACAGATTGCTCCTTTTCGACAAGCCTGGAGATTACATGGATCAGGATTTACAAAATTACGGTGACATTCTGGTTCAGACCCATGCCATGAAGAGGAATAACGATGCCAACGAGACGAGACCCAAGGCTAACAGAGGTTACAAGTGGACGAAGGTGGCGAGACCAACATGGAAAGCAAATAAAATATACATCGCTTCGTTGACAGGAAAGGGAGTGGCGACCACTTTTCTTCTGTGCAATTCCGACGCCCTGTTCGAGAGAGTGAAATTGTTGATGACTAGCTGGGGCGCCGGTAATACAGGGGTGGATAAGCAGATAGTGAGTGTATGTGATGAATTGTTGAGGCAGAAGGTCATGGATAGACGGGATTATAAAAAGTTGATGAATGAATTGAAAGATTAATATATAGTAAGTAGAGAAAAACAAAATAGATAAATAAAAGAAAATCTACACTAAAAAAAATAAAAAAGTATTTAAAACAAAAACGATTTACGAGCGAAAAACAAAATATATATAAAATAAAAATATGTTGGTGATAAAGAACATGGGATATGTCAGAACTTACATCCAAGGCGGTTCTGGTATCGTGCATTCTATAATGCGAGCCTTCATGAGCGATGCCAGTAGAAAAGTCGCATTGACCATGCTCGAGGTCGGTAAGAAGACCGTCTTGCATGCTGGTAAGAAAGCTGCTTCCAAAGCTAGTGGTAGGATCGCTTTGGTAGCAGGTAAGAGGGCGGCAGATGCATTGATTGATAAATTGATCAGCCCACCGGTGAAGCGACCTACGTTAGAGTGACTGTTGAAAAGTTGGATAGATTTTATGGATGGTGCGGTACCCATACAAGATCTAGCCAAAATGGCGAGGGCATCTGGATTGAAGAGAACGCATGATGGTGTACTATAAAAAAATATATATATTTATAAACCGAGTTTAAAACATAAGGAAAGTGTCAATGACACTAAAGCTCAACTTGTCACGACATGTACATGTATAGTATGTGACACAGCAATGACAAACTTCCAGGTAATGACCTGATAACAAAGGTACATATAAAGTATTGTAATGGACTGTACATAAATACTGACCGTAACCTGTAACAAATGTATAGGTAAAGTATTGTAAATGTGGGTGACAGTCAGATGCTAAACTAGAAAAGAAATCTTTGAGTCCCGGAGTGGGCATGACTGAACCCCAAAATATTTGTTCTCATAGCACAGTGACAACAAAGGCACCCCAAAACACACTCATTCCTGTCCCAAGGTGAAAACAAAGGTACCCAAGAAGTTTTGTGAAGATCAGTTCATAATACGAGTTGTATAGAAGTTGTGACAAAAAACTGATTGGACCTAATTTCGGTACAAAATGGCCACTGGCAGCCATCTTGAATTTTGGACCGCACTCAGAAACACTCGTTCTCGTCCCACGGTTATAACAAAGGTACCCAAGAAGTTTCGTAAAGATCAGTTCATAAATGCGGTCTCTAGACCAAGCCATATTGAATTGTTGACGGACAGACAGACAGATGGACAGACGGCCAGACAGACGCTCCAACATTTCGGGTTTATGGGCTACCAAAAAAACATTTTGTATGTCCAAAACCTTATTTTACCCAGAACCCCACCCCCTCCACCCTAGAACTTATATTTAACCCTAACCCCACCCCTCCACCCCAAACCCTAACTCTACCACACCCTGACCCTAAACCCTAAAAGCACACCCCAGACCATAACCCCCACCCACCCCCGGGACCTAACCCCCAACCTTAATCCCTACTCTGGGGCTTCCCCTAACCCCACCCACCCCTGACCCAACCCCACCCTAGCCAAACCAATAGGATTAGGAGCTATTTTTTGGTTTAGGGGCTACTAAAACTAAAACCCCACCCCTGACCCCAACCCTAACCCCCAGGGACCTAACCCTCCCCAACCATAAGTCCTATTCTGGGGCTACCCCTAACCCCACCCCACTCCTAACCCTAACACTACCTTAATTTGGAGGTAGCCCCTAACAATATCCCCTAAACCCCCAATGTTGGCCCGGACAGGCGGCCAGATGGACAGACAGACGACGGACGACTGGCCATGGCATAAGCTCAAATTTGGCTTCGCCAAAGTTGAGCTAAAAAACTGAGTTTGAAAACATAAAAAATTGAGTTTGAAAAACCTAAATAAAAAAAGATAAATGTCAAAGATATGTCTTGGAACGACGTCGAGTGTTGCCAAGAGATGCACCGTATTCGTTCATAAATATGATGAAGGAAATGGAATGTGTTATTATAAAAAATGTAATAATCAAAAAAAAAAAGAAGAATCAATAATGAAAGTGAAGAGAAAGGGAAACGTTATTAATAATATATATATGAGCGATAGTGAAGAAGAAGGGGGGGAAAAAATAAAATAAATAATTAATTTATGTATAGTAAAGTGATTATCGTGTAATATTCCAAGTACTCTCTCTCTATTCTCCTTTATATTTCCAGCTCTGTTATTATCTTCTCCTTTTTCGCATATGTGTTGAATGTTTATCTTTACTTTTGCGAGTTTTTTTACTTCGGTCAACGCGTTCTCTGTCTACGAGTTTAAGAGAGATTTTTGGATATATGTAACTTCCATAGGGCAACGACAAATCGCTCTTATCAAATTCTTTGTCTGGCGATAACAATATTCTGTAGATCGCTTTGGTACTCGTAAAGCAAATAGAGCGTGGCTTCATCCAATTTCAAAGGGATACTATATTTGTCATATTTGTGCTCTTAGCCCTTCGTCTCGACCTCATTCAATTCGATACCATCATGTCGTTGTAATCTATAAATTTTACAACCGAGTTTCTTGCATTCATTTCAATTTCAATTCGCATCTTTTAGGTGTTGTTCTCATGGTTGATTATTTTTTTTTAGGTTTTAGTTTTATGAATTATTACAAATAATAATATATTTGAATTTTGTTTTTTTTGTTAATAATAATTTTTGTAAAAAAGTTTTTTCTCTATATATATATACAGAAAGTTTTTTAAATTTAATTTCCTATAATGTTAAACTTTGTGAAAGTTTTCTCTCGCTATATGTACAAAATGTTTTAAAATTTTAATATCCTTTATTTTTTGTCGTATTAATTCAATTTTTTTCCACATTAAAGGAAATAAAATTGAATTAATCTCACAAAAAAAATTTGGGGGGGAGGGAAATTAAAAACAAATATAAGAGACTATTTTAAAAACATTTTACACAATTATTATTTTAACAAGAACAAAAAATTCAAATATATTCTTACAAACAAAGCAAACAAATAAAAAAAATGGAAAATTTAGTTAAGTATACCGTATCCTGGTTAAACGAGATTTGTAAAGAATTAAAAATTCCAAATTTCAGAAATCATAGAACCAAATCAAAAAAAATTAAAGCCATACAGGAGTATCATTCGTGAGGCGATGGAAAGGAAATCGAAAGACCGAAAGTAAACAAACTTAAACAAACTCGAATGGCGAAAAATAAGCTAATGGCAGTAACACCTGACGATAGAAAACAAAATGCAGTGGTAGTGCAGAATGATTCAAAACTTAGAGAGCTCATACGCGAGTTACATAGTTTGCTAAATGAAAAGGGAAACGAAATGCCGAGAGCAACGATGTCAAAAAAATGTGCCGGTTGATAAAAATAAGAAGAAAAAGGTGGCAAAGGGAAATGAAATACCGACATAAAAAAAAACGTTTTGGTTGCGAAAAATAAGAAGCAAAAGGTGGCAAAGGGAATCAAAATACCGACATCAAAAAACGTTTCAGTTGTGGAAAATAAGAAGACAACCAAACGAAAAGCCGTCGATGAACTGCGGGTTTTAAAAAAAAAATAAAAAGAATGAAAACGAGTGATGTGGTCCAGAATCAAGACGAATGACAAATATTGAACAAAATTCAACGAGCAAATGACGAAGGGAAAGGAGAAGAATATGTAAAACGAATCGCCATGAAAGCATTCAAATCGATTCCCATAGAACGAGAGAGTGCGATCAATGGCGTTTTTAAAACTTTTGACGTGGTTCCCCCATTCAAAAAAATCGATCCGATATCATTCATGGAATGGGTGAAGAATAACGTATTGGATTTGTTTTGCAAACACATGGACGTGGGGCTAAAAATTGCAATGATACTCCATTACATGATGAATAAAATCAACGCGAACTCCGGCAAGAGCATCGTAAGAGATGCATATTTCAGATCCGGCATCCAGACCATATTTCAAGGTTCCGAGTTATTGAATGTTTTCGAAACAATGAAAGCTAAGATGTCTCTAGCGAATTATCAACGAGAAGGTAGTAATTGGATGTTCGAAGAGGTGTTGAATCTCGAAATTTACATGAACAAAAACAATCCATTGAAAGCATCTTCCTACATGGAATTACCGTATTTCAAAGCTAAAAAAAAGAGCCGTAGTCAACGTGAGAAATAAAGGTGATCGATGTTTTAAATGGGCAGTCACCTCCGCTTTATACCCCGTCAAAATCAACCCTGAGAGAGCTTCTCGTTATTACGAGGAGGCTTCTAAAAATCTCGATTGGACCGGAGTGACTTTTCCAATGCTGTTAAAAGACATAAAATGCTTCGAAGCTCAAAATCCCACCGTAGCGGTGAACTTGTTGCGATACGGCGAGGAAAAACGAACGATCTATCCTCTCAGACAGACTTCGTATCTCGGAAGAGAAAAGATGATTATTTTATTATTGATTTCAAATGGTGACAATTGTCATTATTGTTGGGTTAAAAATCTGAGCCAATTACTGTCAAGACAGAGTAGTAAACATAATGGTAAGATGTATTTATGTTGCAACAGCATGAACACGTTTCACAGTGAAAAATCGTTAGCGAAACAGCAGGAATATTTTAATGAAAAACAAGGCTTCGCCTTCGAAATGCCTAAACCGAACACCTTCATGAACTTTCACAATCACAGTAGAAGGTTAAAAGTGCCATTCGTTGTGTACGCCGATTTCGAATGCTTCACTGTGAAAATGAGTTCCTGCCAACCCGATGATTTTCGAAGTTACACCGAAAGATATCAAAAACAAGTGCCTTCGGGCTATTGCATTTGTGTGAAATGCGCTTTCGACTCGCACATTTTGCATTTTCACATAAGCATATATTGGTACATTCAGCATGTGCCAATGTGTTAGAGGTAATGTGTACACATTGTAACACAATGTGTAACAAGAAGGACGCCAACGCCCTATAGCTCACCAACATTCCTCTTTGACAGTAACTTTGGCAAACACAAGAACTGTATCAAACAGGCTCATAACATGTGACAAACCTTACCTAAACACAACCTCTTAAAAGTAAAACACAGAAACTGACATAAACACTAAGTTAAGCATGAAATTCTGAGCTAAACAGAAAACTAAACGCAACTAAAAATGTCAAGAAAACTGTTTAAAATGCAGGGTATGAGGGGTTAATCATGGAACAATGATACTGAGGAACATGTATGATGAATATAAGTGACATGGGAAGAGAAGAAGCACAGCAGCTGACCTAAACACTAAGTTAAACATGAAATTCCGAGCTAAACAGAAAACTAAACGCAACTAAAAATGTCAAGAAAAATGTTTTAAAAAAATGCAGGGTATGAGGGGTTAATCATGGAACAATGATACTGAGGAACATGTATGATGAATGTAAGTGCCGTGGGAAGAAAAGGAGCACAGCAGCTGACATAAACACTTAGTTAAACATGAAATTCCGAGCTAAACAGAAAACTAAACGCAACTAAAAATTTCAATAAAAATGTTTAAAATGCAATGCATGAGGGGTTAATCATGGAACAATGATACTGAGGAACATGTATGATGAAAATAATTGCCATGGGAAGAGAAGGAGCACAGCAGCTGACCTAAACACTAAGTTAAACATGAAATTCCGAGCTAAACAGAAAACTAAACGCAACTAAAAATGTCAAGAAAAATGTTTAAAATACAGGGTATGAGGGGTTAATCATGGAACAATGATACTGAGGAACATGTATGATGAATATAAGTGCCGTGAGAAGAAAAGGAGCACAGCAGCTGACATAAACACTTAGTTAAACATGAAATTCCGAGCTAAACAGAAAACTAAACGCAACTAAAAATTTCAAGAAAAATGTTTAAAATGCAATGTATGAGGGGTTAATCATGGAACAATGATACTGAGGAACATGTATGATGAAAATAATTGCCATGGGAAGAGAAGGAGCACAGCAGCTGACCTAAACACTAAGTTGAACATGAAATTCCGAGCTAAACAGAAAACTAAACGCAACTAAAAATGTCAAGAAAAATGTTTAAAATGCAGGGTATGAGGGGTTAATCATGGAACAATGATACTGAGGAACATGTATGATGAATATAAGTGCCATGGGAAGAGAAGGAGCACAGCAGCTGACCTAAACATTTAGTTAAACATGAAATTCTGAGCTAAACAGAAAACTAAACGCAACTAAAAATGTCAAGAAAAATGTTTAAAATGCAGGGTATGAGGGGTTAAATCATGGTATAATGATAATAATCATCATATAGCAGCATTAGAAAGGCCATGATATGGAAATAGGGTGAGTAAGTGACCTAAACAGAAGCTTTAACATTATTGGACACGTACGCTGACGCCGACGCCGACGCCGACGCTGACGCCGACGCCGACGCCGGCGCCGACCGATCGAGCCATGCCATAAGCTCACACAACTAAAGTTGGTGAGCTAATAACACACGAGCATATTCCACCAAACACCCAAGTTCCATTGAACCCCTTTTTTAAAAAAGCGTCTGAACTTCGGCACCCCTTTTTTATCGCAGGTGCCTATGTGCTAGTGCACAATGTGTCACATTATGCATTTTCACATAAGCACATATCGGCACATCCAGTATGTGCCTATGTGCTACCTGTAATGTGTACAATAGAACATAAACTTGTCTTGGATCGTCGGAATACTTATGGAACAAGGTAATAACGGCACAAGACTGCAAGAATGTTAGAAGACTAGTATTGAATGACTGCAATATAGCCAAATCATAGACAGATAGTTGGAGATAAGATGGAAGCCATTGGTAAGCTACCTTTATAGGAGCTAAGAGCTATATAAGAGCTAAGAGCCATATAGGAGCTGTATAGAAACCCAGTCATATGTACCCTAAAATACCTGTATTTGCCTATGTGCTAGTACACATTGTGTCATAATGTGCATATTCACAAAAGCACATAACGGCACATCCACATGTGCCTATGTGTTACATGTAATGTGTACAACAGAACATGAGCACGTCTAGGGGTCTTCAGAATACTTTATTATGAGATAGATGGGGGAGTTATAAGATAGCTTGTAGATACATAGGTAGAAAGCGAGAATTTAGTGGAAAATCTGAGCCAAGTAAACAATTATCTGGTGATTGTAGTAATTCTACGAAGTATTCGAAGTATTCACTGTTTCTGATTGGACTCTTATGCGAATTCCTTTGTATAAGAGTCCAATAAGAACCAGTGAAGGACTCTTATACAAAGGAATTCGTCCGACAGTACTATGTGCTACTATTATAAGTAGCATTTGTGGTGATTCCATATTAAATAAAAGTCGTTTTGGGTGATTTGGGGGATTGTTGGGTGGTTTGTGGTAATTATATGAAGTATCCAAGGATTTGTGGAAAATCCGCACCTGAGGGGCTCTCGTTGCTTTAGCACTACGTGCTACTATTATATGCCCAACCTGGGGTTTCATATCAAATATGATTTAAAGAGATTTATTTAGGTAATTCTACGAATCGGGAAATCACTCTTATTCAATTGAACACCCCCCCCCCCCCCCCCCCCGTCTTGTTGTTGGACTCTGGGTAACATAGCAGCCACGTGCTAACATAGAAACCAAGATGGCGGCCTCCAGTATACAAAATGGATGACAGAAACATGTATCACCCTACCAACGTGCACTACGCATACGCACTAACACCACGTATCACTATGGGGATGACGTTACAAGATGGCCGCTCATGCGGGTTACCCCGACAACACAACATGGCACCACTGAGTCACATGACAATGACGTCTCTTCCAAGGTCCCCCACTGGGTCGGAGGTCCCCCAATGTGTGTCGGTTCATCACTCTCCTATTACTAACGTTCTTGGGAGCAAGTTTTGTTTTTTTCTCTCTCGCCCTCTCTCCTCTCACCCTCTCTCTCCACTCCTCCCAGACGCTACAGGCAGATCACTGAGTGAAACGAGAATATTAGTCTTTATTCAGATTTTCAACAAAAATAGTTCTATCAAACACCTGGTAGACCTAATAAGCTACATGCACCCCAAATCGCATCACAAGCGGTAAGGATATATAGAACACAATGCATACTTTGCAAATGAATTTACATCAATCACACGTTTTGATGCTGTGATATGGGTGATGTTTTACCTTGTTGTTTCGAAGATTGGGAAAATAGGGCTCACAATGAATGTTTCGAAACCGGTGCGCGTCCAACTGTACTACCACTAGTACCATAATACTAAGTGCAGAAACTATTACTGCTACTTCTGCAGCTGACGTTTATAGACATACTAATAGTAGTAGAAGTAGTAGTAGTAGTTAGTAGTAGTAGTAGTAGTAGTAGTAGTAGTAGTAGTAGCAATACTAGTGATAAGTCTATAAACAGAAACAGTATTACTATTACTATCACCACCACTTCCCCACATCAATGGTACCAGTGTAAAATGTGAGAATGAAAGGTCTAAGACAAATTTAAGGCTAATTTTGTACATTACGTCGAGGGTGGATAGATTTTCAATCTGATAAATATTTACATTTTTAAATGCGGAAGAAGCACTAGAAATGTTTCAGCTGATTGACCACTGTGTTGCAACACGATGGTCCATGATGTGAAACATTACCATTGCTTCTTGTAATTTGCTCTCAGAAGTTGGAAATAACCACCGAGTAGAAAATCTACCTGACTATGACTTGAAGTGATGCAACACCAACTTACTGGAGTTATCAGTCGTGATAAAAACTCATTTCACATCCTCTAATTCTGTCTGGTTACAATTATAAAAATGCAGTCCACTTTCGTTTATTTGCAAAAACACCAAAAATTATCTTTGGTTTACAGGGCTATATTCGATATGATTACCAGTGTTGACAATGTCAAATGAGGGAATGGCAATGAGTGTTGTTTTTATTTTGCTTATGACAAGTCAGGCGAGATACATGCCTTTTTATCATATTATTAATTATTATTTTAAATGTTGTTATACAGGTGAAAGCAAGTCAGAGAGTTCTACATTTTCAACAACTATCTAAACATTTGTCCTGTAAAAGTGTTTGTTTATTGATTTTTTACAATTGTCATAGAAAAGGTGAAATTTAGTTTCAATTATTCTACTTTAGCCTCACTCACTCACTCACTCACTCACACTCACTCACTCACTCACTCACTCACACTCACTCACTCACTCACTCACTCACTCACACCATTTGTCTGGTTATTGAAGCATTTTAAATTACCTAATTATATTGTTTTTGCTGCAGCAAAATATTATTTCATTTAAAATAATTTTTCGAGATAGATACTGAAATAATAAGAGTTTATTACGAGAAAGAAAGATGGTATGTAGCTTTACCAAATCAATATTTCAAAATAAAGAAATTTTATTTGAAGATGATAGGGTAATATTTAAATCCAATAGAGTTTTACTTTGATACAGCCAAATAATTATTCTGATTATAATATAACAAAATAACAGTTCCAGTGTGGTGGGAATATCGTGGTTAAAAGATATCCATTCCTGTCTGTTATCAGAACTTGGAAAGCACTGAAAATTAGCCTGAAACGTTGTACTCTCTTATTTTATTTGGCAATATGGCTATTATTAATCATTTTAAAGTGTGTTATGGTGGAATAACAAGGGTGGTTAGACTCCTTTTCATGTGCGTTTTAATAATAAGCCAACTCTGGTACATTTACCCATTCCGAATCTTGCTCTTGTCATGCGATGGCCAAGCTTTGACAGCTACATGGTCTCTCTGTTAGATGACATGGTGTGGACAGTGTGTACCCGTCTTGGAGAGCCCGCGGGAAGTTTGTCTGTATCATTAGACTACTGTGGACCTATGCTATACAGAATTGCAGTATATTAATATTGCAGAGATGATCATCAAAATTGGTTCTGTTGCTTTCGGCTTTACTTACTACTATTATTATGACTATCTGATGCCACTGCAACATCATGCTAATCCCGATCACCCCCAACTAACAAAACATTTCACTTGAACACTGCCCCGTTCAACCGCCACTGTTAATTATCATCACTATGGTTATTAATTTTGACCTTATTTATTCCACTATTCGTTACTCCCCCCCCCCCCCCCCCTCCCTCGTGGGCAAAACGTCAGTTATTCCATTTTCTGTGAGATAACAAGATACCTATGGCAAAAGCCTTCACCCTCTAATGGTATCCTTGTCTCCCCATCTGGGTATCTGAAAACATTAAGACCATTGTGTGAAGTTGCAAGCAACTCCCTATTCCAACCGCATGCATGCCCTCTCACTTATCACTCTTAAAGTTTATAAACTACTCAGGTATGTACTACAACTACAACCTTTTGCCGACCATTACTATGCCAGCTAGCATCACATCTATGTTCTGCTTCTACTAATATTGTCTCTTGTGACTATCATTACTATCACTGGTACTACTGTCATTGCTTGACTTTCATCTCAACTACCATATTTAACGTTTGTCATGACATCGTCTGTACTAAATTTTAAAACGATGTATTAATGATGGAGAAGCACTATTGTATAGAGGAATATTGTTAGAATGTTTGCACTTCCTTAAAAACTTCATTTCTCCAATAGTTATATACCTGAAGAGGCACGAGTGGGCTCCATGCGGATCATATTGTTATACTGTTTATGTTAAGATCGAACATAAATGTAGAAAGTACAATGTTACGGACAGAATGGAGAATTTATGATTTCAAACATATAAATCTTAAAAGTAATGTCACTTGTTTAATCAACGTGAGCAAAAACCATTAATTTGTGTGTGCAACAATTATACTGACATATATATTCAAGAAAATACTGTCTACTCATATGGTGAAAATTTGTTGATTTTAGAAGGGTTTATTGAATCGTTTTATTTTTATACTTATTTTATGGACCTAGCAGTTGTCTCTGTTATATTAGTTATTGTTTTTGTAAATTTATTTTTATACATTTTATTTATTAAAAACTATTTTTGAATTCTATTACACATAATGCCTTTCTAATTTTCTAGATAAGTTACCGGGCTGCAAACAAAGTTTACACAGGACCAGATGGATTGGTGACCCCAAGGAGCCGAAACTTAATTTTCAAAACGTTTATAAAGTTTCTTCTCTATGCGTTTCTCAGCAGTAATTTTGTTGTTACATAGGTACTGCAATTAACGACCTTAAAAATTTACCTGCTCACCCTCGAAGGTTGATTATGACTGCAGCACCTTCGTATATTTTGCAGTTGTCCAAATGGACCTCACAATGACGTACAACAATGTAATATAATTTAAATGGGACATAATAATAATAATAATAATAATAATAATAATAATAATAATAATAATAATATGTTTACTTGATATAGCACTCATAACTGTTTCACTCAGTGGCCGTGAGACATTCTATAGTGCTGCAAATTTTTATTATCCCTGATCCATAGGTAATCATTACAAATTACTCTGATTCAATCTCAACTCCATGCGAAGCATTCAACCCATGCTGCAAAAATATGGTGCTCAGCGTTATTTATCTTTGGAGGTACCCATCTTACAGATGGGTGAGCTGGAGCCATCGCAGTTAATTGTTTTGCTCAAGGACACAATGCGATTGGCGTGGGTCGGGATCGAGTTCACAACCTTTCAATTCGAAGTCTGACGCTCTAAACAATCAGCTACTAGTCACAGAAGCCAAAGGTCGATGATCAGGCTGCATGCTGGTTGATTTGTTGGGGTGATATGACACAACAAAATTGATAAAAGAGGAACATATCTGGCAACAGCAATTATATACGCCTCTTTCAGATACCACAGATCACATTATCGATGTGATGTATATCAGACATTGGTTGGAAAAAGCCCAACACTTAATTGATACTCAACAAAATTCCTAAACCATTGACAGTCAAGTATCACTGTATTCCCACGAGGTCCAAAAAGCCAGTGAATATGCAAGTACTCACGCATTAAATAGATAGATAAAAGTGACATGACACTTGATACATGAACAGTACAGACTCTGGAGTGTTGAAAACACAAGTCTCTGGTAATCACCCGTGAAGTGGAACACAGAAATACATGTACACATTGCATAATCAACAATGCATCTATGTTTCTACACACCACTGATTGGCTGATTTAATAATTGTTTGATGGCCCATCATGGGAGTGGTTGCTTATAAGGTGTTCAATACTAGCAGTACCTTAGACAAATCTGCAAGATCTCATGTAATAACAGAGGGGTGCAACCAGGCAACGATGGCCGTGTGTGTCTCTGGTGCATTTGGGAGGCTCTTACTGCATGCAATCGTTACTAATATTCTTTTCTTATCAGTTTCTCCAGCCACTGGCTAGACATATACAATGGACTTGCCATGCATTTCAAAATAACATCCATGTCTCGAAGCAATGCATTGGTGGGAGAAAAGAGTAAACAGTAATAATAAGAAGATTTAGGTTATCATAAAAACTGATGACTTGGCTCAAGGAGGAATATTGCAGATTGTCTTCCCGAGGGACACATTGTCTCCGGAGACATCAGCCAAGGTAGATAATGGTCCCAAAGGGAGACAGTCTGAACTCCTGTGTACGAAGTATTGGCCTCACACATTCCAAATAAGTAAGAACACAAAGAGATAAAATGGGTTAACTGATAAGAGGGTGAAAATGGAAACGATGGAACAACAAAATGCTTTGTAGTAGATCAACATACATCAGGCTGCACTATTTCAGTTACATATCATTGTGTCCAAATAGATAGTGAAAGAAAAACGCATATGCAACAACAGACTGAAGTTGAGCAATAATATCCATATTTCCCGTGAATGTTTGGACGTCAGGCAGACTTGTACAACTGTTTATGCAAAATTATCCACTGTGTGGTTTACAAGTAATTAACATCAGTCCCACTGTGCCAGAACGCAGTGACTTAAACTTTTCCTGCACAATAACCGACTGAAGTTGAGCAATAATATCCATATTTCCCATTCAAATTTTCCCATGGACAGTTCACATAGTACACGCGAACAAAGAAAATTCCAAGAATAGACTGAAGGATTCAAACCAAGTTGATTCTCAGGTGCAAACTGACACCATTTGTTTTGGCCGTCGAATTCAGGCTAATGATTACAGTTATGAGGATTTGAAGCCCTACAAAGTCAAATGATAAAACCTGGGATTTCAATAATCTTCTATCTTAGGATGCCACCCTAGAACGTCGTTGCCCCGTGAATTTCGGCCCGTAATTACCATTTTGTCTATTTGGTCAATCTTAGCGGTCAATCTGACCCTATAAAAGGGGTCAGAGTATGAAACTTAGCATACCAAGTATCTTGTATCTCAGAGCACCACCCTACATCGCCGTTTATTCTGCGAATTTCGGCTAATAACAATTTTGATCTCTTGGTCACTTTTAGGGATCAAGCTGACCCCTTAAAAAGATTTCAATTATCTTGTATCTTAGGCCACCCGACAACGCCGTTTATTCTGCGTATTTCGGCCAGTAATTACCATTTTGACCATTTGGCCACATTTAGGGGTCAAGCTGCCCCCATCGAAGGGATCGGAGTACAAAACTTAGTATTTCAGATAACTTGCATCTTAGGGCGCCACCCTATAATGCCGTTTATTCTGCGAATTTCGGCCAATAATTACCATTTTGACCATTAGGGGTCAAAGTATGAAACTTAGGATTTCAAAAATCTTGTATCTTAGGGTGCCACCCTACATCGCCGTTTATTCCATGCCTTTCAGTGAATAATTACCATTTTGACCATTTGGTCAGTTTTAGGGGTCAAGCTGACCAATTAAAAGGGGTCGGGGCTGAAACTTAGGATTTCAATAATCTTGTATCTTAGGGCAGCACCCTACAACGCCGTTTATTTTGCGAATTTCGGCCAATAACTACCATGTTGACCATTTGGTCACTTTTGGGGGGTCAAGCTGACCCGTTAACAGGGGTCGGAGAATGAAACTTAGA
The DNA here is from genome assembly GCA_031216915.1 of Pictodentalium vernedei. NCBI lineage: Eukaryota > Metazoa > Mollusca > Scaphopoda > Dentaliida > Dentaliidae > Pictodentalium > Pictodentalium vernedei. Next base: position 590,779,356 of record CM062296.1, on the reverse strand, counting down.
ATTTCAATAATCTTGAATCTCAGGGCGTCACCATAAAATGCCTGTCATTCCGTGAATCTCGCCCAATAATAACCATTTTGACCATTTGGCCATTTATAGGGGTCAGGCCGACCCCTATGAAACTTAAGATTTCAATAATCTTGTATTGCCGTTTATTCTGCGAATTTCGGCCAATAATTACCATCTTGACCATTTTGGTCACATTTAGGGGTCAAGCTGACCCATTAAAAGGGGTGGGAGTATGAAACTTAGTATTTCAATAATCTTATATCTTAGGGCACCACCCTACAACACTGTTTATTCTGCGAATTTCGTCCAATAATTACCATTTTGACCATTTGGTCACTTTTAGGGATCAGGCTGACCCCTAATCAGGGGTTGAAGTGTGAATCTTAGGATTTCAATAATCTTGTATCTTAGGGTGCCACACTACATCGCCGTTTACGCTGCGAATTTCCATAAATAATTACCATTCTGACCATTTGGGCACTTTTAGGAGTCAAGCTGACCCCTTAAAATGGGTTGGAGTATGAAACTTAGTATTTCAATAATCTTGTATCTTAGGATGCCACCCTACAATGCCATTTATTTTGTGTATTTCCGACAGTAATTACCATTTTGACCATTTGGTCACTTTTAGGGGTCACGCTTACCCCTTAAGAAGGGTCCCAGTGTGAAACTTAGCATTTCAATAATCTTGTATCTTAGGGCGTCACCCTACAACGCCGTTTATTCTGCAAATTTTGCCCAATAATTACGACTCATTCGCTCACTTTTAGGGTTCAGGCTGACACCTTAAAAGGAGTCCGAGTGTGAAATTTAGGATTTCAATAATCTTGTATCTTAGGACGCCACCCTACATAGCCGTTTATTCTGCGAATTCCGGTAAATAATTATTATTTTGACCATTTGGTCACTTTTAGAGGTCAAGCTGACCCCTTAAAAGGGGTCGGAGTATGACACTTGGTATTTCAATAACCTTGTATCTTAGGGCACCACCCTAGAATGGCTTTTATTCAGCAAATTCCATCTAATAATTACCATTTTGACCATTCGGTCACTTTTAGGGGTCAGGTTGACCCCCAAAAAGGGGTCAGAGTGTCAAATTTAGAATTCCAATAATCTTGTATCTTAGGGCGCCAATTTCAGCCAATAATTACCCTTTTGACCATTTGATCAATTTTAGGGGTCATTTTTATGGGTCACGCTCACCCGCTAAGAGGGGTCGCAGTGTGAAACTTTGAATTTCAATATTCTTGTATCTTAGGGCGCCATCCTACAATGCCGTTTATTCTTCGAATTTCGGCCAATAATTACTATTTTGACCATTTGGACACTTTTAGGGGTCAGACTGACCCCTTAAAAGGGATTGGAGTGTGATACTTAGGATTTCAATAATCTTGTATCTTAGGGCACCACCCTACAACGCCTTTTATTCCGCAAATTTCGGCCAATAATTACCATTTTGACCATTTGGTCACTTTTAGGGGTCAGGTTCGCAATTTAAGAGGGGTCGCAGTGTCAAACTTAGGATTTAAATAATCTTGTATCTTAGAGCGCCACCTTACAACGCGTTTTATTCCCGAAATTCGGCCAATAATTTTCATTTTGGCCATTTGCTCACTCTAAGGGGTCAGGTTGACTGCTAAAACGGGGTCAGAATGTGGAATTTAGGACTTCAATAATCTTGTATCTGAGGGCGCCACCCTACATCGCCGTTTATTCCGCGGATTTCAGTGAATAACTACCATTTTGACCATTTGGTCACTTTTAGAGATCAAGCTGTCCTCTTAAAAGGGGTCGGAGTATGAAACTTAGAATTTCAATAATCTTCTCTGTTAGTGCGCCACCGTACAACACTTTTTATTCCGTGGATTTATAATAAATAAATACCATTTTGACAATTGGTCACTTTTAGGAGTCAGGTTGACCACTTAAAATGGGTCAGAGTGTGAAATTTAGGATTTCAATAATCTTGTATCTTGGAGCGCCACCCTACATTGCCGTTTATTCCGCGAATTTCGGTGAATAATTACCATTTGACCATTTTGGTCAAGCTGACCCCTTAAAAGGGGTCGGAGTATGAAACTTAGTATTTCAAAAATCTTGTACATTAGGGCTTCACCATACAACACCGTTTATTTCGCGAATTTCGGCCTATAATTACTATTTTGACCATTTGTCAGACTGGCCCCCTAAAAGGGGTCGGGGTGTGGAACTTAGGATTTCAATAATCTTGTATCTTAGGGCGCCACCCTACATCGCCGTTTATTTCGCGAATTCCAGAGAATAATTACCATTTTAACCATTTGGTCACCTTTAAGGGTCAAGCTGACCCCTTAAAAGGGGTCGGAGTATGAAACTTGGTATTTCAATAATCTTGTATATTAGGGCGCCACCCTACAATGCCGTTTATTCCGCGAATTTCGGTCGAATGATGAATGTTGAATAAGGAACTGGGAATAAGTAAAGAATTTATTTATTTATTGGTGTTTAAGGTCACATATTTCTGCACAATGGCTAATCATGGCCAAGGAAAGAATTTCACAGCGCTCATGATCGTTTGGTAAATTAAAGAAGGCACCATTGTGACTAACCATTTGGGAAAACAGGATATTCAGAATGATGTAGCTAACAGATCTATTTACATGGGAAGGTATGTTGTACCTAGAATTAAGCAGAACTCTGATGCCAGAAGTAAAATAGAAATATACATACATAACATGTTGAGTTTGGGAAACACTCCTTTATAGAGTATATATGAGGTTTAGATTACTATAGCGACCAGGGCCAGAAGGAAGAACTGCAGCACTGATAAAAAGAAAAAAGAAAAAAAACTAATAGGATCAGGTTAAATACATCATGCACTGCCTTAACGCTCTACAGAATCTTAAATAGGCAGCTTATTTCCTTTATTTCGTTTTGTAAAGAATACATTGTAAATAAATTAAGATTAGAATATCAGTGGTATTATAATAAAATACTGGTGGTGTTGCGCATTGGGAGGCTTGAAGGGGTATTCCACATTCAGGCATTGGTCACTGGGACCTATTTTACCAGCTAAGCAGAACCTGATTACCATAGTGAACAGTATCTGCTTCAGAATCGCGTTTCCCATGAGGGGTGGGGTGGGGATAACTCATTGGAATCGCTTACTTGATAAAATGACGTCATGTACCACTTCAAAAATACGGCAATTGTCCTTGTTGTTCAAAACTCTGCGCCAAACAGAAGTGTGGATGTGTCTACTACAAATGCGAGTAAATTAATCATATGATTACGTGCATTAGAGAACAATGGACAATGAAAGAAAAAGTGATCAGTGGTTTCGCGCTCACCACACCGACAGGAAGGACTGGGTGATAAATGATTGTCATATAAGTGAGAATTAAGGCTACTATAATGCAACTGCAACCTACAATGGTATATTTGAGCTCTGCGAGATTTCGCATTACTACTGAACTTTGGGGGTCTTTGGTTACCATCGATCAGAAATGTTTTAAAGTTAATCAATGATGAATTCTCACGGACAGGTAAGGGCAACTTATTCTATTGGTCAGTAATGCTTGGGATAAAAGAAGACTGATGCAATTGCGTTCGGCAAAAAAGCACTCTGTGGTTTTGACCAGATCAGAGACTAAGTGAAGGATTAGTCTCCGATCTGGTCAAAACCTAATATTTCTTTATTACTGTTTGACGACACTTTAACAGCCATAGTCATATCATGTCAGTGACAGTTTTATGGGTGGAAGAAGCCGGAGTACCCAGAGAGAACCACCGAGCAACGACGAGCAGCTGCCAGCTCCCCAACATTGTAACTCCTCACTGCAGCACAGGCAGGGTTAGATTGGTTGAAGACATACACACCATAGCCGTGCAGTGCGCCTCGGTACACAGTTTCATCGTGTCCACATGTGGACAATTGGGGTGAAGTGCCTTGAGACCGAATCAATCAGATGGTCGCCCATCCAAGGACTAACCGGGCTCAATGTTGCTTAACTTCGGTGGTGTGACGAGAACTGGTTACCGTAATGCCACCACACCCCACAAGATATAAGCAATTGATCCACATACATTACCCTGAGGTGCAGGAGCAATGGAATATCTTGGTAGGGAACTCCTTCATCCTCAATACATCATGTTGGGCACCATTTCTATAACGGTTTTGGAAGTCGGGGTGTGAGTGTTTCAGAAATAAGTTCAGTTGATTCCTTTGTTCCACGTATTTTACAAAGTTAAATAGATGGCACATATTACATCACCGTTCAAGCAACCATACAGACTCATTAGGTTAACTTCATCAACATGCTCCTGGAATACAGGAGAGGAGACTACACTTAGTCTACAGAATACTTACAATTCTCATCTGATATCACCAATTACATCTTATTCATTATGCAAAAAAATACAAAATAATACACAATATACTCAACTATACATCCACATATTTTATACACTGAGCATAAATTTATTTATTGATGCTTAATGCCCCTTTCAGCATCAACATTTATGGCTGTTATCATGGCCAAAATATAGGTATGAAGTCAGTTGAGGCAGCCGTTTATACCTGTGTTCCCCAGTGTAGAGGAGCACCACTACAGGCACTAGTTACCACTCCCTATTCTTTACCACAGGAAACAAGCACTACTTCATATCCCGAGCTTCCCACGGGGAAACATTCACTTCCATATATTCAATGTTGAGGGTTCAATGATACTTTTCAGAAACACTAGTTATAGGTCAGTGGTAATAAATGTGGCATCTGACACCAAATTGACAAGTATAGCTCATTTGTTATTTATGAAGTCAAGTGAAGCAGATTAATTTCATTCAGCTAATAACCACTGCATAATACTTGTACAGCATCGTTGGGCCATAATTATAAATATCATAATTTGTACACTTATAAATGGCAGAATAAAATACACAATTTACATACCGTCAATGTAACAAAACTCCCGAAATGGCAAATTCAGAATCTGACCAATGTTGCTCCAAGCAGAATGTCTTATTTAAATTACAGACAAACAAGTCGAAAAAAGTTCTGTAGAAAAATTAGGCTGAACTTGTGATTGTTTGGGATTTGGATAGTCAGTTTGAACTTATCCAATGAATTAAAAATGAAAACCCAATGTTATGAGAAATATCTGAACAGAGAGAGTGATAGGCTGCAGTGAAAAGTGAGTACAACTCCACAACAGGTGAAACTGGACTGTCACCAAGCATGCAGTTTATTGGGAACAATGTCAATATTTCAGTTGACATGTTATGGTTACGATTTAGTTTTCCAGTCTACAAACTTAATACTTTCTACAACAAAATTATTAAAATCTCACCCTGCCACATAGTTATGTTAATTTTCTATCATCAGTCATTTTGTTAAAATATGTACGATTGGTCATGGATTTACGAGTCTGTGAATTTTAACCCCCTACACAACGTAATGACGCAAAACATGCCCGCACAATTCACAATGAAAGCATCAGTGACGAGGATTGGGAGAGGGTGGGGGCCTGAGGTAGTTACCCTGGGGCCTAGAACTTTAGGGAGGGGAGAGTTTGTGGCCCAAGAGTCCAGGATTCTTGGGGCCTTCAAAGGACAGACCAAACGAAAACATTAAAATACAGGCTTTTTGGTCATGTTTTGGACAACCCTCCCCCCCCCCCCCCCCGTCCTCCAAACGAAATTGTTTGAATAATGCACTAATCACGTTATGCAACGGGTTTGTACAAATATGCCCCCAATTGAGAGGAAGATACAACATGATTGTCTGCGATGCGTTCTTCTTTAACCAAAAGAACGCTGTCCATTCGCACCGAAATAGAAGATGGTGACTCATCGCAAATGACTTGAAGTGTCCTACCAGATTTGTACAGCAACGTAGAAACAACACTTGTTGTTGTGATAGTAATCTGTTTAAACAGATTAGTAATCCGTTCAAACAGATTATTAATCCATTTAAACTGATTACTTAATCTATTTAAACAGATTAGTAATCCATTTAAATAGATTAGTAATCCGTTTAAACAGATTAGTAATCCATTTAAACAGATTAGTAATCAATTTAAATAGATTACTCAATTCGTTTAAACTGACTACTAATCTGTTCAAGTGGATTAGTAATCCATTTAAACAGATTAGCTGCAAGGATTTGATTGGTTGAGTATCACGTGGTCTGTTATGATGATATAGTATTTGACTTAATGAGGTCTCACCGCACAGTTCACATGGCTTTGAAGGCCATGGGCTATGAGATGCGGCCTCAGCACAGAGCCCTTATGTCGTCACATAGGAAAATTGATCACAAATGATGCCACGATAATTGACTGAGGCGATCACTACTGATCAATTACCCCAGATGTGGACATTGCAGCTATAAGTGGAGCCATCTTAGCCACGAGAGCCATGAGTTGAGATCTCATTGATGCCTCTCCTAATAGGCCTCCTATACTCAGTCGCACTTCCCTTTCTCCCAGAACCCCGCTCCGGCCCTAATCTCCCTCCACTCTGCCAAGTGATCTGTGATCAGTGATCCGTAATTGTGGGACTCGCAGAGATCACTTGATGAATATTATAATTCAGATGAATCGAAGAGTCGTTTAGGGAGTCGCTCGCAGGTGTCACTCCTCAGTAGTAGTTGAGAACAACCTACATTGGGGGACTTCAAGGTGACGTGACTAGTGACGTCACGTTTGGTTATACGCGTGAGCGGCCATCTTTTGACGCCATCTGCATGGTGATGCGTGGTTTTAGTGCGCATCTACAGCGCGTGTTGTTAGGGTGAAACGTGTTTCTGTCGGCTATTTTGTATACTGGAGGCCGCCATCTTGGTTTCTGTGGTAGCAGGTGATTGCTGTGTGACCCCAAACCTTCTTATGGGACAGCGGTATGTTCCTCCGTACAAAATTAAATCTAATTACCCAAATAAACCCTTCAATGTCCCCAAATCACCGAAAACTACCAAAATGGACTTGGTGAAGCCCCAGAATGGGTTTTCACCCAATAACAGGACCATTGCTTTACGTAGGAGTACTATACTGGTTCAGATTCCTTCAGAATCCTCGTTTACATCAGAGAATTACCACAAACAGCCCGACAATTGTTTTATTTGGCGCTTTTTTCCGACTAAATCATCGGTTTCTACTACCTATCTTCAAGCTATGTTATAGCCTCCCCATCTCTTTATAAAGTATTCCGACCACCCTAGACGTGTTTATATTCTAGTGGACACATTACACATAGCACATAGGCACTTGCTGGATGTTCCGTGTGTGCTTGTATACTTATGCACAATGTGAGAACATAACATCTGCACATACGGGTATTGGAGGATACCTATGATATGGTGATGTACTGTTGGAGGATACTGTTCAGAGGATTCTTGTCAAACAGGTTTTTACACCCAAGTAATTCACTCTACATCCGGATACTTTTGTTTGGATAGTTCATAAACAACAACAACACTATTTAACATTTCATTCATTTTTATTTGTGTATGCAGTTTATTACGTTAAATGGTCCAGGCATCTTTTTCAATATATTTCTTCTTTTGGGTCCGTGAAGTCAGCTGACAGTTGACAGTTGACAATTCAAACGTGAAGTCAGCTGACAGTTGACAATTCGAAGTGTGAGGTCAGCTGACAGTTGACAGTTGACAATTCAAACGTGAAGTCAGCTGACAGTTGACAGTTGACAGTTGACAATTCGGAAAAGGGTCTCCAATTCACATTTACCACAGCTACATCACTGTTTTCGCATTTACCACAGCTACATCACTGTTACGTCATTTTACATGCCATGTGCGCGAATATTTCGAAATACCGACGAACTATCAGCTGAATGTGAATTGGCAGCTAAATCAGCCCAGCTGACAATTCCGTGAAGTCAGATAACAAATCGAAAGATTTTATAAATATGTATTTATTCTCTGTTATATTTAAGCTTACACGCTGTAAATCTATTCTTCGTGGACCCACTCTCGTGCTTTAACAACATACTGTGAATTTTAAACAATTTGTCTCTTGAAAATGACAGTATTCGCATGTTTCCGAATCGTCAGCTGACTGGGCTACTTTCAATTGTGGGCGTGTGATGTGAAGTTAGCTGACAATTCGAATGGCTTTATTAATATGCGTTTACCATGTTGTATATAAGCTTAAACGCTGTAAACTCGTTTACGCTGGTCCACTCTCGTTCTCTAACACAATATACTGTGAATTTTAAACATTTTTTCTCTTCAAAATGACGGTATTTGAAGGTTTCCGAATTGTAAACTATGAATTGATCACAGTGCCATTTCAACGAGTTGATATATCGGATTTTTGACCCCGTTCCAATACATGATGCAAAACACTTTATTTATTATTTTGCAATCTGTAATCTACAGGTGGCAGTTGACAATTCTGTAAAAAGAGTCTCCAATTCACATTTACCACAGCTACGACACTGGTACATTGGTAATATTTCCAAATCTCGAACCGTCAGCTGGGTCCTCCGTGAAGTCAGCTGACAATTCGAACGACTTTATAAATATGTGTTTATTCTGTTAAATGTAAGGTTACACGCTGCTTACACGCTGTAAAACTCTTCTACGTGGGCCCACTCTCGTGCTTGAACAATATAATTGTCAACTATGAATCGATCACAGTGCCATTTCAACGAGTTGATAGACCTGGTATAATTTACTACGACTCTTATCCTCATTTCAGAAAAAAGGGATTCCACAATTGGGATTCCTAAAAAGGGATTCCGCAATGGGATTCCTTCTGGAGAATCCCTTTTTTGTCAAATGAGGATAAGAGTCGTAGTAAATTAGACCTCATTGAGGGATTTTTAATATGACTCTTATCCTCATTTCAGAAAATGGGATTCCTAAAAAGGGATTCCAAAAAAGGGATTCCACAAATGGGATTCCGTTTCCATCTTGTCGCCAAAACTCCAAGGCCACTACTGACTATGGTCTATCTGTTCTACCATCAGCTTCTACAGCAGGCTTGTTCCATTGCGGCCTTGTACCAGTACTATTGACTAAACTACCATCCATTAATATTGACGTGTACCACTACTTCCTAGCTATACCTTCGCCCAGGCCTTCAAAATGTTCCAAAAGTGTATACATATAAAGCATTCTGTAATTGAGATTCCTAGCCAAGTCCGTAAAATTTGGATTTCGTATTTTGACATCAGGCATTACCCCCACCCCCACAAAATCACTAGATCTACCATAACGTACTACATATATCAGCCATATAATAAAACAAAGCAATCGGTTGGTTAATAGTACCAAGCACTAACAGGGGGCCTATAGGTGTATATACCGCCCATACTTTAGTACCCTTCTAAACTACCAGGCAGTGCCCCTACCCACAATACCCCTATGCCTATCATTGCATACTACCTATACCAGTCATAGGATAACATAAAGAATCAGGTGAATTAATAGTACTAAGGGCTAACATGGGACCTGCGGGGGTCCACAGAGGTATATATCGTCCATACTATACCGCTGTTCTATACTGCCAGGCATTACCCCCACTCCACAATACCACTTGACCTGCCATAACGTACTCCCTATACCAGTCATTGAATAGTACAAAGCAATCGACTGGTTAATAATATCGAGGACTGGACCTACAGGGGTATATACCATGCATCCTATACCACCCGTTCTAAACAACCTAGCATAATACTACCTGGCCTAACACTAAACTACCAATACTAGCCATAAGATAATACAAAGGATTCGGTAGGTTAATAGTACTAAGGGGGGTAATAGACCAATAGATCATTCATCCTGTACTGCCAATCTAAACCACCAGTGACTATCTCGCAATACCACACTACCACCCACCCACCCTACTGTTTGACTTAGCTATAGCAGACATAGGATAATATGAAGCATTAGGTGGATTAATAGTAATAAGGGCTAACTTGGGATCTGCAGGGTTATATACTACTACTACCATATCACCCCACCCTATACGAGAAGTCCGACATCCACTGACCCGAACAACGTTATGTCAGATTGTATACTGAACAATAACAGCGGTCAGCATCTCTATGACATCGCGCGCGTATCATGTCACGACGTCAATAGCAACGTCAACCGTTTCGCGGGAAAAACTTTCAAGAAAACCCAATTTTTCCATCATCTTTCCATCACTTACCCATAATATATACCCATAGCCCCATGAATACTATACGTCACTATACATACCAAAGTATACTATATATGCAGTGCGTACATCATTTACCGGATCAAACTGATGGAGCCGTACTTTTGCACCGGCAAAAGTTGCACCGGCAAAAGTCCAGTTCCTATGGGAATTTAACACTAGTTGCACCGGCAAAAGTCCGGGTAATCAGGCACGATCGGGTACATACACTACTACTGACAGTATTCACAGGTTTCTGAATCGTCAGCTCAGTACTTTCAATTGCGAGCCTGTCATGTGAAGTTGGCCACACATATAGTACCTACCATACGTTTGCGTTTACAAAAATAGCTCAGATGATGCCCAGTTTATTCCCTTGCCCAACTCCCGGCTGTAAGTAATTGTAAAATAAGAACTTCACACCGAGTCTGTGTACGGTCAGTTCGATCGTGCTGTTTGCAGAGTTACAATTTTTGGTAAAGTTAGAGTTTTAGTTGGAATTTCAACTTGTCATTCAGGCAAAAATTTGATTTTCAGTTAAAAATATCACTGTTGATTGAATTTCCAACTATTGACATTTTTGCCCAGAGCTGGACGGCTGAGACCACCAACACCACCCCCTCTCCCCCGCTGTCGCCACATCTCTGTTCGGATAACCAGTGTACGTCCTATCGAAACTCTGGATATTGGATAATAATCCGGATAACCTGTGTGGTTAATACATGTAGAATTTAATGAGTTTGAAAACCATGACCCCCAATTGTAAAGTTTCCAAAGGAGAAAATGAAGACAACAGAGAAATTGGCTGGAATGGTTGGTAAGAATGAAATGAATGACACTAAATTCCAAATAATGTTTGAATTGAACATTTGAAGACTTTGTGCTGTTTTCTGTTCAAGTAAAAAAATTCAGACTCACTTTCGGAGCCGAAGACGAGTGAATTCACAGTGGGTTAGTGCATCAATTTATGAAGTGAGATAAAAGTACGAAGGAACATTCTCTGTTTTAGTTGGACACACCTGGGAGGTTACTGAACATCAATTCTGATAGAACCAACTATCTCACATTTCATGAAAGCCCGCATAAAACATTTGGGGTGTTAAAGCATCTTACATAAAGTCGTCAGAATGGAGAGATCATGCCATGAATATCTTTTTGTGGTTTCAATTCAGAATAAATTCAGTTACATGTACACTTTTGAAGGTGGTATGTAGCGGAATGTATAGTGTATGGAGGGGTGGGGGGGGCATAATACTGTACCAGACAAAAATGATTGGTGGTTGGAAATCTAGACCCTCTAAGCCCCATACCACCCCTCTATCGAGCGAAGCTGTCATAGCTCACGAGCCTGTAACTTGACATACAGGCCATATAAGACCACCTAGACCCTAGAGGGCCTTATATAGTCAGTAGGACAAGTTCCAGACTTGTGTGCTATGACACAATTGCATAGGTAATAAACATGACGGAAAATGAAAGCATAGTTTGTGTAAAATCTCGAGTTGTGTTTGTTGTTACTTATATTTTCCGGGTGTTTGCATCGCGGACGTGGAGCTTTGTGTGATTTGTTTTGCATAGGTCAAAATACGAATAAAAAGCACCATGAACCAAAACCTTTTTTTTGGGGGGGGGGGGGGGTAGGGGGTAGGGGGAGGGGGAGGGCTAAATTATATCTTTAGTTGATACCTAATCTACAACCTCGTCTATATGTATGATTCTTTCCAATACGTTTCAGTTTAGTTCTGTGTGCGACATCACTAAATAAACTCATCAAGACTACAGTCTACACACTAACTGATTTAAAGTGGAGAGTGATTTTTTTTTGTTGTGTTACATAGAGAGTGATTTTCGGGGAAAAAATCTGAATAGGTTTGCTTTCAAACGAATTAGTGGCCAATTGCTTTCTTTATTTGTCTACTTAATGACTGTACTGTGGTGTGTTGCAAATCAAGAAAAGTATCAGCAGTCTCCGATTTTGATTATTACAGTGAAAACTTTGGTGGATACTTTTGTTGAATTCTTTATTGTGAATAGTGTAATTCCTTCTCTTTATCGTCGTCTTTTGATTCTTCACTTGGATATGTAAGTTCACGAAGTAGTTCTGTCTTACTAATTTTCATGCATAAATTCATGAATTATGACCATAGTCGTATGGGTCAATTTTTTTGAGGGGCTGAAAGATTTTGCCGAAAAGCGATGGTGCAGGCACCATCGAGGCACGTCGCTCCGAGGTGTGTGTGAGAGTTCTCCCTTCAGATGTGGAAGCCGGCGGAAATCTTTTTAAAAATCCGATGGTCAAAGAGTGCATGATTCTGGAGACCCCCAACAGCCATTCCAATATTGCAATTGAGGGAATTGTCACTTTTTTAGGTGTACCTGGCTGAATTTGGTCGAAACGTTTCGTCTGGAATCACCGAAAATCAACTATTTTATGTCTTTCACCAATAGTCAACAGGCACGTTATCACTCTGGTGAGACGGTAGTCGAAAACTTGGACCTAAAAGCCGCAAAATAATTTTTTAGTTCGGTGCGTCCCACAGTACGTACCACACCCAAAAAATATATTACGGACTTCGGGTACAAATTTGGACTAATGGGACGGAATGTCTTATTGAAGACAGTATAGACTGGATGTTTGCCCGACAAAATACTATGAAAACTACCAGAAAAATTTGATTTTCCCCGACTCGGCGGGAGGGTCGAGGTCTGATTATGTCCCTTTTTACTTCAATTTATGGTCGCAAAAACATTTTGGATGGAACAGAAGGTGGTAACAATGGTTAACATCGGGAGGTTAAATACTTATGCGCACCAATGAGCGGGAGGAAGCACACAGACCATTTGAGGATTGTTTTTGTGGTTTGCAGGTGGAAAATTAATGTCACACTGCATAACAAGTATCATCAATACATTAGTATTCTTACATTCCACACAGACACCTTGTGTACCCAGCTATTGTAATCTCGTCATATTTATTCGGGGTATCTTCCAAAACGTACAGCACAAGATAGTTCCGCATAATGTATTAATACATGTTATTCTTACATTCCACATATCAGACACCTTGTGTGGCCTACCCAGCTATTGCGATCTCATCATATTTATTCGGGGTATCCTTCCAAGCGTACAGCACAAGATACTTTCCTCATAAACCACACACCACAGGCATATCCAGAAGGGGGTGCGCACCCCTCTATTTTTGCAGGAGTTGTGTTAAAACACGGAACTCCGGAATTCGAATCAGGGCACTTACTGTCGATAATGCGTCCTCCCACGAAAATGAATTGACGCCACGCCACATTACATCACTTGAATTTCTGGTCACAAGAACAACACATCAAGTAGCAGCCTGGGGAGTCGGTCCCAGCAGCCTCAGAATCGTTGAGAACAAGGGGTTTGGCCCTCAGTTTTTCAACAATTTCCCTGGGGGTTGCCCCCCCCCCTCCCCTCTTTCTGCGAGGCTCAGATCATGCTACGCATCATACTATGATGTCCAAACTTGGACCTAAAATCCGTAATATAATTTTTTGATTTGGCCCACGTAGAAGCGGTTTACAGCGTGTAAGCTTATATATAACAGAATAAACACCTATTTATAAAGCCGTTCGAATTGTCAGCTGACTTCACAGATCCAGCTCTCAGCAGACAGTTCGAGATTTCGAAATATTACCAATGTACCAGCGACGTAGCTGTGGTAAATGTGAATTGGAGACTCTTTTTACAGAATTGTCAACTGCCACCTGTAGATTACAGTTTGCAAAATAATAAATAATTTGTTTTGCATCTTGATATATTAATAAAATCTGCTAGCAGGTGGAACATAGTCAATGCATAGTTGATAAAACACGTCACATCAATAATTCAGCAAGAACATATATTTAATTTAGGAATATGAGCTCAAAATCTTCATTTAAAAGCTCAATTCATTTTTGTTATCTGGGAGGAGAAGTCGGCTTCCCCCTTCCCGTGAGGGGGTAGGAGGCGGGATACTCTTCCAGATGAACAAAAATGAATCTTCCACTACCCCGAGAAAAAACTTCCAAGTCTTCCAGTATTGCTCGCATCTTAAGGATTTGCCTTCCAACCCCCCCAACCCCCAGCCCCAGCCCTCAATGCAAAGGATGTCCCTTACATGCCCCACCCTTCCAGGAAAGATCTTCTGGCCGCCACTAATTTAAACGCGAAACCCCGCGTTTCGTAGCGAAACGTAAATTCTGCTCAATAATTAACATCTGAGTAAATTTGGCTGGTTTGTGGTATAAATTCTATGAATGAGGACTGACGACTGTTTGATGTCGATATATGTAAAAATACCGAAAATAAATGGCTGAGAAATGGAGACTAGGCTATGTACAGCCACTCCACCCCACCCCCACAAAATGCTTGAAAAGAGAAAAATGGGCTGAGAAACATCTGGTTTCCCTTCTTTCCATGATTGACCTATTGGGTGCCCAGTCCCCGGACGTCGCCATGTGGGGTTTTCCGACGCGCTGAGCCTTTCTTCCTTCTCTACGACAAGACGTCGCACATGCCTTATTAAAACCGTCCTACAAAGCCAAATATACCGAAAGTTTCGAAAAAGGGAATAAAATCCAATAATACTGGCCTATTTGACTGATACTCCGAACTGGCAGTAAGCTGACAATAATTCTGGAACCTGAGAAGACTCCTGTTTGTAGGGCAAGGAACCATCTAAACTTCAAGAGATTCTGTTCAATCAAGTATATAATTATTAACCCATGTAGTAAGAGTATAACAATGTAATAAAGCATATTAATCGATGAAGCCATCCCAATTGTCAGCCCAGGGGCGCCGAAGCCACCCCACCAGGGTCGGGGCAAAAAAGATGAGGAGATTTGGGGACTACTTCTTTAGTATTCCAACCGCTTTGGAAGCGGTTGGAATACTAAAGAAGTAGCCCCAAAATGCATCTGAGAGAGGTAATTTTTCAAAACAATTCTGGGGGTAGGGCCGGATTTAAGAATGGGCAGACTGGGCGGACGCATGTGGGGCCCCACATTAAAGTTCGTCTTTCGAGGAACATAATATGACAAAATTCCCTGTCAAATTGCAAAATCAATTGGCAATTTGGCAAGGAATTTTGTCATATTATGTTCCTTGAAAGACGAACTGCATACGCTGTCAATTGTTTTTTTTTCTCCCCAACATAATCGAGGGCAACAATTCGAAAAAAACAGTGGAATTGAGGTTAGCTCCAAATTGTTTCATTAACCAAATTTTACCAAACAAAAAATATATCATTTTCCTGTTGAAATGATCCAGGATTTTGGAATTCTGAGTGCCTTCAGAAGTTCAATGGCCAACTGAGAGCCTCCAGAAAACAAAATTTTCCTGGGGGTGAAACTACCAGACACCCCTCGAAATGCTCGGGATCTGGGTGTAATGGTCTGGGCAATGTTTGGGCCGTTCCGGTGACCCTGCAGCCAGATGACCAGCGAGTAAGCTTATATATAACAGAATAAACACATATTTATAAAGCCGTTCGAATTGTCAGCTGACTTCACAGATCCAGCTCTCAGCTGACAGTTCGAGATTTCGAAATATTACCAATGTACCAGTGACGTAGCTGTGGTAAATGTGAATTGGAGACTCTTTTTACAGAATTGTCAACTGCTACCTGTAGATTACAGTTTGCAAAATAATAAATAATTTGTTTTGCATCTTGATGTATTAATAAAATCTGCTAGCAGGTGGAATAGTCAATGCATAGTTGATAAAACACGTCACATCAATAATTCAGCAAGAACATATATTTAATTTAGGAATGTGAGCTCAAAATCTTCATTTAAAAGCTCAATTCATTTTTGTTATCTGGGAGGAGAAGTCGGCTTCCCCCTTCCCGTGAGGGGGTAGGAGGCAGGATACTCTTCCAGGTGAACAAAAATGAATCTTCCACTACCCCGAGAAAAAACTTCAAAGTCTTCCAGTATTGCTCGCGTCTTAAGGATTTGCCTTCCAACCCCCCCCCAACCCCCAGCCCCACCCCTCTATGCGAAGGATGTCCCTTACATGCCCCACCCTTCCAGGAAAGATCTTCTGGCCGCCACTAATTTAAATGCGAAACCCCGCGTTTCGTAGCGAAACGTAAATTCTGCTCAATAATTAACATCTGAGTAAACTTGGCTGGTTTGTGGTATAAATTCTATGAATGAGGACTGACGACTGTTTGATGTCGATATATGTAAAAATACCGAAAATAAATGTCTGAGAAATGGAGACTAGGCTATGTACAGCCACCCCCACCCTATCCCACCCCCACTAAATGCTTGGAAACAGAAAAATGCGCTGAAAAACATCTGGTCTCCCTTCTTTCCATGATTGACCTATTGGGTGTCCAGTCCCCGGACGTCGCCATGTGGGGTTTTCCGGCACGCTGAGCCCTTCTTCCTTCTCTGCGACAACATGTCGCACATGCCTTATTAAAACCACCCTACAAAGCCAACTATACAAAACGTTTCGAAAAAAAGGAATGAAATCCAGTGATACTGGCAAGTAGTATATCATGTACCCGAACGTGCCCCATTGGCAGGATCTCATTGCAGGATCTCATGTGACGTCATAGTCACGTGACCTGGTGACGTCATGTTGTGTTGTTATGGTAACGCGCGTGAGTGGCCATCTTGTGACGTCATCTCCATAGTGATACGTGGTGTGAGTGCGCATGCGCAGCACGTGTTGTTAGGGTGATACGTGTTTCCGTCGTCCATTTTGTATACTGGAGGCCGCCATCTTTGTTTCTATGGTAGCACGTGATTGCTATGTTACCAATGGCTTCTAACAAGACAGGGGTATGTTCGGGGGTATGTTCCTTTGTAGAAGAGTAAATCTTATTACCACAAACAACCCGACAATCCCCCAAATCCCCCAAATCCACCCAAAATCACCGAAATTGACTTTATTTGATACGGATTTCCCATGTTATTGGTTTTATTGAATTAGCACGTAGTGCTATAGTACTAAGGGTGTATAAGGGGTGCGTTCGATTGAACAGAAGTAATGTTCTGGCTTAGAATTCCCCCAGAATTCCTTTTTGGATCCCTATCCCACGACGTTTTTCCCATTAAAAGACACGTTCCTTTGGTCATTACCCAGAATTCTCTACTTCTATCTATATATGCAATACTTTTCGTCTACCTGACCATGTTCCTTTATCCTGGAGTATACTCCAGTAGCGTAGAAGAGCCTATTATTTGGAGCAGCTTTGCTTATTATTACTATATTTAGCTATTCTAGTCTATTCTTGTTAGTTTTGACCCTATTCCAAGTACTCTTGTTGTTTCATTTATCTAGATCATTTATATAAATTATAACTAACCAATTAGATTGCTTGATTTCCCATAACCTGTATGAAGAGTTATCTCCCTTCTGTACAACAAAAGCCAATATCATTCCCAAAGCCAATATCATTCCCAAAGCCAATAATCTATCGAGCAGTTGCTGATAAGTCATTGCTCGAACGACTCAAAGCTCATCAAGCAAATGAGCCTTAGAGCAATTGCTCGATCGAGTGACTCGGCATATTGCTCGAATGACTCGAAGTCTGTCGAGCAAATGAGCTATCGAGTAATTGCTCGTTCGAGTGACTCCTCGAACGACTCTTCGACTCATTTCAGTATTTGAGGATACCTATGGCCCGGCATTGTATTATTTGAGGATACCTATCGAGGATACCTTTTATAGGATACTTATCTGAGGATACTATTACCAATATCACAAGGCATACCTATCCCAAATATCCCTTATAAGCTAAAGAGCAAGAGAGTAATTGCTCCATGAGCAATTGCTCGATCGACTCGAAGCTCATCGAGCAAATGAGCCTAAGAGCAATTGCTCCATGAGCAATTGCTCGAATGACTTGAAGCTCATCGAGCAAATGAGCTATCGAGTAATTGCTCATTCGAGTGACTCCTCGAATGACTCTTAGACTCATTTCAGAAAAAAGGGATTCCATAGCCATAGGCGTTTTCAAAAAGGGGATTCCACAAATGGGATTCCAAAAAGGGATTCCAAAAGTGGGATTCCGTCTTATGTCGAGTGACTCGCAACTATTGCTCGAATGACTCGAATCCCATCGAGCAAATGAGCCAACGAGCAATTGCTTGACCGAGTGACTCCTCGAACGACTCGACGACTCATTTCAGAAAAAGGGATTCCATAGCCACAGGCGTTTTCGAAAAAGGGATTCCACAAATGGGATTCCGTTTCCATCTTGTCGCCAAAGCTCCAAGTCCACTACAGGTCTATGGTCTATCTGTCCTATCATTAGCTTCTACAACTTGTTGTAGTCTTGTTCCATTGCGGCCTTGTACCAGTACTATTGGCGTCTGTTATTCTGTCCCATATCTCATCCATTACTTCCTAGCTATTCCTAGCTATTATCAAGGTTGAATCAGATTTTCCCTGTATACATATAAGGCATTCCGTAAGTGGCCCAGTCTGTAAAATTTGGATTCCGTGTTTTAACATCGACACTCGAGGGTATGGAAAGGGATTGATAACACTTAATGACTACAAGACTCTGAACAGATACAACCAACCACTACAAAACAATTAAGTACAGATCCAACAGAACCAAGATCGAAGTAAACAAAACAAAGTGATAGGAGGTCAAACTAGTCGGATTGATCGAACTAGTTGGACAGCATGAACAGATCTGATCAAATAAAGCCAAGATGGAAGTGAACAAAACAAAGTGAACAAAGTTTAGAACTATAACCCCTAAATATAACCCTCTTGAACTGTTTGAATGAACTCTAACCCTAATGAAGGTATTAACACCCTTTGAACTGAATGAATGAACTACAACCCTAATGAAGGTATATATAATTAACCCTCTTGAACTGTTTGAATGAACTTTTATATCAAAAATAAATAAACACCCTTTGAACTGAATGAATTTTAAACTTAATGAATTTTAACTGAATGAACTACAACCCATTGAACTGAATTCTTCTAACAGGGAATGGGAATACCCTCGAGTGTCGATGTAAAAACATGGAATCCAAATTTTACGGACTGGGCCACTTACGGAATGCCTTATATGTATACACGGAAAATCTGATTCAACCTTGATCAATGTTATAGTCGAGACTGAGATAGGAATAGCTAGGAAGTAATGGATGAGATATGGGACAGAATAACAGACGCCAATAGTACTGGTACAAGGCCACAATGGAACAAGACTACAACAAGTTGTAGAAGCTTATGATAGGACAGATAGACCATAGACCTGTAGTGGACTTGGAGCTTTGGCGACAAGATGGAGACGGAATCCCATTTGTGGAATCCCTTTTTCGAAAACGCCTGTGGCTATGGAATCCCTTTTTCTGAAATGAGTCGTTGAGTCGTTTGAGGAGTCACTCGATCAAGCAATTGCTCGTTGGCTCATTTGCTCGATGGGATTCGAGTCATTCGAGCAATAGTTGCGGGTCACTCGACATAAGACGGAATCCCACTTTTGGAATCCCTTTTTGGAATCCCATTTGTGGAATCCCTTTTTTGAAAACGCCTATGGCTATGGAATTCCTTTTTTCTGAAATGAGTCTAAGAGTCGTTCGAGGAGTCACTCGAACAAGCAATTACTCAATAGCTCATTTGCTCGATGAGCTTCGAGTCGTTCGAGCAATTGCTCAAGGAGCAATTGCTCTTAGGCTCATTTGCTCGATGAGCTTCGAGTCGATCGAGCAATTGCTCATGGAGCTAATTCAATAAAACCAATAACATGGGAAATCCGTATCAAATAAAGTCAATTTCGGTGATTTTGGGTGGATTTTGGTGATTTGGGGGATTGTCGGGTTGTTTGTGGTAATAAGATTTACTCTTCTACAAAGGAACATACCCCCGAACATACCCCTGTCTTGTTAGAAGCCATTGGTAACATAGCAATCACGTGCTACCATAGAAACAAAGATGGCGGCCTCCAGTATACAAAATGGACGACGGAAACACGTATCACCCTAACAACACGCGCTGTGCATGCGCACTCACACCACGTATCACTATAGAGATGACGTCACAAGATGGCCGCTCACGCGGGTTACCATGACATGTCTTAAAATTGACAGAAATGCATAAAAAACAAAAAAAAAAATTCCGGATTTTGGTCCAAAATTTTTTTCAAAATTTTCGAAGTCCCACCCACCCCAAATTTTTGGTGTAAAAAAAAAATTTTTTTTTTTGTCTTAAAATTGACAGAAACACATAACCCCCCCCCCCCCCCCAAAAAAAAAAAATTACGGAGTTTGGTCCAAAATTTTCCAAGTCCCACGCAGACCCCAAATTTTCAGGGGAAAAATTTTTTTTTTTTTTTTTTTTTTGTCTTAATATTGACCGAAATGCAGAAAAAACACAAAAAAAAAAAAAATTCGGATTTTGGTCCAAAATTTTCTAAGTGCCACCCGGACCCCAAATTTTAGGAGGAAAATTTTTTTTTTTTTTTTTTTTTTTTGTCTTAAAATTGACCGAAACGCAAAAAAAAACACCAAAAAGAAATTTCGGATTTTGGTCCAAAATTTTCTAAGTCTCACCCGGACCCCAAATTTTGAGGGGAAAAAAAACATTTTTTTTTTTTTTGTCTTAAATCTTAAAATTGACCGAAACGCAGAAAGAACAAAAAAAAATTTTTTTTCGGATTTTGGTCCAAAATTTTCTAAGTCCCACCCGGACCCCAAATTTTCAGGGAAAAATTTTTTTTTTTTTTTTTGGTCTTAAAATTGACCAAAATGCAGAAAAAACAAAAAAAAATGGTCAAAATTTGTCTCTCGGTTTGGAAAATAGAAATTTTGGGAGGGGCAAATATTCTTTCCCCTCCCATTACGACGCCAAGTGTAGCCCCACAAACTTCTCTTGAACAAATCTGAGTCTACACCTCAAAAGGAAGCTGCACACCAAATATCAAGTTTCTGCTACTCCTGGTTCATGAGATTTTTTAAGATTTCAGCACACTTTTTGGGTGTGGCCCTACCCACCGGCGAGGCAACTTGATTTGAACAAAATCAAATTGTGATGTCATAACAAACTATCAACTCAAATATCAATTAAATTGGTTCAGCAGTTTGGGAGGAGAAGACGCAAACACCAAGTTCACGGACGACGACAGACGACGGATGGTGAGTGATCACTATAGCTCTCCTGACTGAAAGTCAGGTGAGCTAAAAAGGGGGAGGAGGTGGCTACACTGTTCGACAGTAGTTCGTCCCGGTATGAAAAATTCTGAAAATAAGCCAAAGGAAAATGCAATTATTGTCATGACCTTGAAATAAAGGCATTTCGGCTCAAATTTTTTCTAAAATAGTAACTTTTCAAACATCTTCGTGTTAATGAATGCAAAAATGATCAATCCACTATGAAAATCCCGAGTTTTTAGGGTGATCCAAGAGTCACGCACAGCAGATCTGCGGGATCTCCACTGGAGATGCTCTTCCCGACGAACTGGCCAAATTCCCCGATGGAGGGTGTGGGGGCGTACAGGGTGGGGGCTGACCTCACCCTGTACCCCCCCCCTCCACATTGGTGCCACCCCAGCAGATGACATTCACAATTTATAGTACAGAAACTTTAATGGACGTGTAGTCAAAAAAACATCTGTAAATGAACAGGAATAATATAATAGGAATGTGTGCGGGCATGGAGCCACAGGCATATTGGCCAGGGGAGTTGGAGCCACACCCCCCCCCCTCCCGAGATGGAGGAAATATTTGTTTGTTTTCTTTCGGACAATTTTCATATTTTTTCGAGCAAAAGTTTGACTGAGGAACCTCCCTGTGCAGTCTTATCTTCAATAAGGGATTCTGTTCCATTAGTCCAAACCTGGACGCAAAGTCCGTAATATTTGATCATATTTTGCACTTTTCGTCCAAGTTTTTACTACCGTCTCAGCAGATTGAAAATGCGTCTGATGGCTATAGACACACAGGCATAACATAGTGTATTTCAGATAATTTCAGACCAAAAACTTGCCTCCAGCCCCCATCTGTGGAAGGGGAAGGGGAACAGGAAAACCGCCTCCTAACCTACACCCACCCAAGGGCCACCTGGCTCAGTAATGCCTGCATTATCACTTTTCGGGCAAAATCTTCCAGCCCCCTCCACAAAAATTTGGCCCATACACCTGTGCATACAGCCATGGAAGATGTGAATTGGAGAAAAAATTGCATGTGGATTAGAGAAAACTGTGAGCTGACTTCACATTTGAATTGGAAACGAAGGTCAAAAATCAGGTCGATCAACACGTCGTAATGGCACGTTAGTAGGTATATATTGCGGATTTACTATCACTTTGTACATGTACGTGTACAACATACGTACACGATGCGTTCACCAACGTGGAATTCAGTGTTAAATCGCACGCTTGTTCATAAAAATGTACAGTGATCTTGAATCCCCCATGTTTTTTGGTGACTCCTAGATCACACTTTTAACGTCCAAATACTCGTGGTGAATGCGCGTTCTTGTACATCTTCACTTTTATCTTTTACTTTAAAAATTTTTGTCGACGTTCCCATCGCAGATCAGACCATCGATCCATCGTTGGTGAATGCGAGCAAAAAATTCTAGGCTATCATCAAAAAATCGTCTGCGAATTCTACATCAGTGATCCAGAATCCGCTATTGTTTTGAGGCGGTGGGTTTTTCCCATTTATGATGTCATTAGGGGAATTCCCCAGTATGGGAATTCTCAAACTCAGGTAATCGACCGATCGGATCGCTCGATTCTCTGCCAATCGACCGATCGGATCGCTCGATTCTCGTAAACTCGATCATACGGAGTCATCTCCCCTCGTCGTGGGGTGGGGGAATATCCTAGAAAATAAATAAAGGTGATCGATATATATTGGAGAGAAAAAACAATATATAAATAATAGTTATTTAGAAAAATAAATATATCAAATCGAATAGATAATAATAAAAAAAAATACGTAAATCATGTGCGCTTCCCAGACTAGAGCGAGGATTCTTTTAAACATGCTGATGAGAGCATACGCAATCTGCATGAACGATGAACTACGTTCCATCTTGTTAGAACGATGCGTCGGATGTCGGGATCATCTAGACTTCGATCATGAGAATCATTCGTGTCTGACGATGGAAAGGGAAGATATGGTCGTCATGTATTTCGAACCGGCATTCGAACGCATTAGATTCGATGATGTGATCACGTTTTCGAAGAGATTAGTCTTTTGTAAGAATCAAGACAAGCCCACAGTTTCGGAAGAACTGAAATTGGCGCGTAGAAGTCTGACTTTAGAAGACAAGGGATGCATCAAGAAATTATTGCTGAACGGAGCATACGTCTAAGTTTTTTTCGTTGATATAAAATAAGGGAGAATAGAAAATAAAAAAAATAAATACACACATAAATTTTTTTTATCTAATATTAGAAAGAAAAAAAAACACCAAAAAAATGAGAACTAGAAATAAATTGTATCCGACATTAGTGGACGACGAGGACGAGAAGCCGATTGACGTTTTG
Organism: Pictodentalium vernedei; assembly: GCA_031216915.1. Taxonomy (NCBI): domain Eukaryota; kingdom Metazoa; phylum Mollusca; class Scaphopoda; order Dentaliida; family Dentaliidae; genus Pictodentalium; species Pictodentalium vernedei. The sequence continues at coordinate 590,755,710 of CM062296.1, read as the reverse complement.
CCGATGGCATCGTCGCTAGAAGAAAAAGAAAGAGGAGAGAGGTATCGCATCGATCAAATCAATAGAATCCAAGAGTATCTAACTCGAGAGAGAAATTCTCGTCGTTCCCTCAAGAAGAAGTATTTGCATTTCGTGACATTCGTCAATGCGATCGACACGACACTAATCATGATTTCCCTGGGTTTACACGCGGCTGGCATCGGATTTTTGTCGACCGCGATCGGCATTCCGATCGTGTTGACCGTAGAAGGAGTGGCCCTCGCCGCCAGATTGATTAGCACGCTCGGAAACTTTTTGAGTAGGAAATTATATCTGAAGGCGAGGAAACACGACAAGATTCGCGTCTTGGCCGACTCTAAGATCGACACGATATCCGAAATGATCTCTATGGCGTTGAAAGACGGTTGGATATCGGACAGAGAATACTTCGCGATATTGAGCGAGAAAACGAAATACGATGCCATGAAAGAAGCCGTGAGAATCAAGACTCGTCAGATCATCAAGGAAGAGATGAAGGATTCTCTCGTGGAAAAGGGGAGGAAAGAGGCCAGGGAGGAATTCAGTAAAATGATAGAACTCAAGAGCAGCGATTGAAAAAAAAAAAAAATATATATATATATAAGAACAGAATTTAAAAAAAAAAAAAATTAAAGTTATATATAAAAAAAAAAAAAAACCGAAATTAATTTAAATAACTCTTAAAAAAAATGTATTGCGTAAAGTGTAAGAGAGTTACCAAGACGAGTAATTCTAGAGAAGTGTGAACTAAAAACGACAGACAGATGCTTCGTGGAATTTGCGACGTGTGCGGTTCTGTCAAGACACGATTCGTCAAAAGAAAGAACGCGAGCAAAGGTAAAGGCATCGTGAATAAAATGATCAATAATCTACCTTTCGAAATGCATCTACCCGGTCACAGTTTCACTGGACCCGGAACGAAATTGAACAAGAGACTCAAGGCCGATCTGACACCCAAATCTTGGAGCAAACCTGTGAATAGGGTGGACGCGGCCGCGTATGATCACGATCTGTGCTACGCCGGACATCCCGACACCAAGACTCGCAACGACGTCTGCGACAAAAACATGTTGGGGAAATTGAGAGGCATATCGAATCTGACCAGGAGAGAGAAGATGGAACGTTCGCTGGTCGGCAATCTGATCGGTGCGAAACGTCGATTCGGATGGGGACAGAGCTTTGAAGAATAAATCGGGACCTTGTGTTGCCGAGGCTCTGAAGAGCGTGTTCGACTCGTCATCTCGAAAACCGAGTAAATTGTGGGTGGATAAGGAAAAGGAATTCTACAACAAGGACGTTCGTCGATTGGTAGACCTCTACTCGATCGAAAACGAAGAGAAAGCCAGCGTGGTGAAACGTTGGAATCGAACGATGAAGGAAAAGATGCACAGATACTTCACGGCGAATTCGACCAAGAAATACATATACGCTCTGAATGGTCTGGTCAAAGATTACAACAACACGCGACACAGATCGATCAAGATGACTCCCGCGGAAGCTAGCGATCCTCGAAACGAAAAACGGGTCTACGCGAATCTATATCCTGAGAGATCTAAGATCAGGAAGAAGTCTAGAACGCTGAAATTTGCGGTCGGTGATTTAGTGAGAATCTACGCTTATAAGAAGCACTTTGAAAAGGGTTATACTCCTCGATGGACGTCGGAAATCTTCGTGATAATCAAAATATTTCACACCGATCCGCTGACTTACGAAATCGAAGCTTTGGGTGGAGAAGAGATCATCGGAAAGTTTTACGAACAACAATTACAGAAGACGAAGTTTTGATGAAGAAGACAAAATTTTTTTTTTTATTTACTCTCTTCAACATTTTCTTGTTTACACACACATATATATATAAGAGAGAAAAAAAATAATAATAAAAAATAATTAAAAACTATTTTTAGATAAAAAAGCAAGTTAATTAATAAACAAAAAAAATTAAAAATCCTTTAAAATGACAAATATACTAGATATAGCACAAAGCATAGTGAAAGATGAAAGTATTTAAGAATATAAGGTTCACGAATACGAACCGGTAACAGGAACGAGTTTGAACAATGCGGGAGAGATAAGAATCAACATCGAAACTCAAGATCTATTCGTACATCCTAGCGAGAGTTACATAGTGGTGCAGGGACGTCTCACCAAGGAAGATGGGAGCGACTATGCCGACGACGGCACGGTTACTCTAGCCAATAATGGCATCATGCATCTATTCAGTAACATAAAATACATGCTATCCGGACAAGAGATAGAATCTGTGTTTCATCCCGGACAGGCCACCACGTTGTTTGGACTCTTGACGTATCCTGATGATTTTTCGAAATCCAGAGGACTTAATCAGTTGTGGATGAAAGACACCATAGGCCCTGCTAGCGCAGGCGCTGCCGCGATATTCGACTACGTCGTCAAGACGTCCAGACCTAAAGGAACGTTTTCATTCAGGATACCTTTGAAACACATCTTCGGATTTGCAGATGATTACAACAAGATCATGTACGGATTCAAACACAATCTGACGTTGATTCGAAAAGGAAACGATGACGCAATAGTGAGACTCACTGCGACCGATGCGGGTAAGATAACTCTACACAAGATATCGTGGTTCGTTCCACACGTGGAGCCTTCGATCGTGGAGAAAGCGCGTCTCTACAGGATCATAGAATCCAAGAGTAAATTACCCGTGGGATTTAGAATGAGACAGTGTGACACGGCTAGCATTCCTTCCTCCACGAATCACTTCGATTGGAGATTGATGGTGAAATCCGCTTCCGAGAGACTGCGTTTCATCGTGGTTGCATTTCAGACCGATAGGGACGGGTCTCAGGAAAAGAATGCGTCGCTGTTCGATCACTGCAGTTTGAGAAACATGCAAGTGTTTCTGAACGCCACGAGTTATCCAGCAATCGATTACAATGCGTCGTTCGACAAGAACGATTTCTGCAGACTGTACGGCGACGCCACTGATTTTAGAAAGAAGTATCACGGTCTAGACGAATTGATGAGCAATCCTAACATATCTCCCGGCGAATACAAGTCGATGTATCCCATGTTCGTATTCGACGTCAGTAAACAGAGTGAACGACTCAAGAGTAGCGTCTTAGACATTCAGATCAAGATGCAATTCAATAGGAACGTTCGGAGAAAAACCGAAGCCTTCGCCCTGGTCCTGTCGGACAGAGAATTACAATTTGAATCGGATGGAAATAAGATGTCGATCATTCGATGAGAGACGAGTGTGTGAAAAAAATACAAAACAAAAAAAAAATAAAAAGTAATGAGTACTTATTAAAAACAAAAAAAAAAAATAAATTCGTTTTTAATGATATTTTCTTAACAAAAAAAAAAGTTTCATCCGAGAAAAAATCGTCTTTTTTCAACATTCTCAACGTACAAAATGTTACAATTCGTAAGTAGTCACGTAGAAAACGAAATACACATTCCATTTTCGCGTTTGAAAAAAAAAGATTTTTACGATTACATTCTGAATTATTTAAAAGATCGCGTTCTATTCACTCGAGAGAAACAAAAAGGATATTTCGTGACGAAGATATTAAAACTCGAAGAGATCTTAGATTGTTCGATCCTGTGCGATCGTCTCTCTGTTTCCGTCAGATGTTCCATCCTGTGTTGCAAGCCAAAAAACAAAAAAAAAGATGTGGAAAAATGGTTAGGTAAACAGCGGGATAGACGGTTGAAAATGAAAAGAATGAGACACTTTCCACCATCACCACTACCTTTTGAAGAGAATGGTAATGATGCGAGTGTTACCAAGAGATGCACAACATTCGTTCATAATTATGATTTGGATCAACAAAAGTGTTGTTATAAACGTATCATATCACAAAGAAAAAGAAAAAAAGAAAAAGAAGAATCGACGCTGAAAATTGAGAAAAAAGGAAACGTTATTATAATATATGGTGATAGTGAAGAAGAAGGAAAAAAAAAAAGAAAAGAGATCTAAAGATGATCTCATTACTTTTTTTTTTGTTTTTTTTTTGTTTTTAATAATCACACATTACTTTTTTTTTTAATTCATTATTTTCCACGCGTTCACTGTTTGTTCAAAGAATCTAGTTCGATCAGTAGACTCACCACGGAAGTGGTGGCTTTGGGATTATTGGTTTTCGTGACGAAATTAATCCTGTCTCCGGCGTTCACTTTGAGAGGCGTGCTGAACATGCTAACATTCGCGTGTTGATTCTCAGTCTTTTCGACGCTGTATCTCTTATCGCTCTCTACACCATTCACCATGAGATTGACGACGGCTCTGTTATTCAAATCCGAGGAAGCCAGACTCATTCGAAGGATTTCACCTCCCAACGGCATGGGATATCCCACCTGACCATGTTTCGATCCGCTACCTCCATTTCCGAAAGACCACTCAGCTTTTCCTTCATCTAAGGTGCCGGCCTCTTCGGCCCACACAATTGTCTAGCATATTTGACTTTCTCCACCACCGAAATGCAGGCATCCGTCATGTTCACGGGATCCGGTAGATTCGTGAGCGCGTGTCCACCCATGTCTAGTTTACCTTCCATGATGTCACCCTTTCTCCAGACCGAGTTGTCGTCCACGTACTTCCTGCTTACCGCGCTGGAATCGAATTCGGGATCGTGACTGAGACCGAATAAATTCTCACCGTTCATGTTGATGCCACCCTCCATGGTTCCACCAGATTGTTTGTTCAGGTAGAGATCGTCCACTTGTGATTCTACGTATTCTTGTGATCGTATCACGGCAGAATCTACGTAGCCCTTGTTGACCGCGGTTGAGTCTGCATCCGTGTCGTCGATCTTCGACAGATTCAATATCTTGTGGAATCCTGCATTCAGATCCGATTTCATTTCTCGTCTGTCAGACTTTCTCTGTTCCAGATCTATGTAGTGTTTGGTCGACACGTCCTTGGGATTCGTGGGAGTGGCCACGTTCATTATCTTGTTAGAATTGGCATTCAATTCCGAGTGCATCGTTTTCTGAACGTATCTATTTCTCAGGTGTTCGCTGAATCTCGCGTGAGAGTCGTCCACATATTTCTTGGTCGCGGCATCGGTGGGATCTACGGGATTCGTGACGTTCACCAAACGTTTGGATTTCAGATCCAGATCGTTGGTCATGGTTTTATCCACGTAATTATCCAGCAGGATTCGTTCGAAATCGGCGTTCCCCCTGTCGACGTATTTTTTAGTCACAGCATCTGCGAGATCTATCGGCTCGGGAAGATTGTAGAGCTTCTTATCGTTCATGTTCAAAGGTTCTTCTCGAGGTTCGTATCTCCGAACGTAATGTTCGTCCAAGTTGGCAACGTCGTAACCATCGTCGACTTCGAACATCTTCCTCTTCTTTCTTGGGTTGACTTTTTCGTCGTCACTTCTACCAAATTTATTGACTGGCATGTTGTTGTGAGGATTTTTTGTTTTTAGAAAAATATGTTAAAAATGCAGTTTATTAAAAATGAACTATGTTATTTTATTTTTCGTTTTTATTCGATTAAAAATTTTTTTTAAATAATTTTTTTATCTTTATATATACTATAAAAAAAAAATCTCTCTCTAATGTAAATCATTGAGAATGTGTTGAAATCGATCTCCTTCAGACCATCTCTTGAGAACGTAGAGACACAGGTGACCGCAAAACACTTGATGTGGTGATTGCACTTGTTCCATGTTGTAACGAACCATCGATTTGTTGAAATAGTTCTTTATTTCTTTTGGCGGCGAGATTCCGTAGCTGTCGAAATAATAATTTTTCTTCTTCCCGTTCTTCATCCACACCACCCAGTGAGTGCCTTCACCCGATGAATCGTCTAGATTTAAAATTCCGCATTCCGATTGTTGAGGTCTTCTCTTCGGCAAGGCATCTCTGGAAAACACTCCTAGAAAATCTTTGATTTTCAAATCTTTTGCCGCATTCAACAGATCGATGTTGGATAGGGGTTCGTTGGGTAAGACGACACCTTCTATGGATATCTTTATTTTCTTATTCATAAATGCGTATATATTTTTTTTTATTTATTTTATTATAATTTACTAAAAATGACGTTATTTTTTTTTTCTATTTTTTTCTTTTTCTTTTTAAACTAACTTTCTCGATGTCACTATCGATTTCTATAACTTTGTGTTCATCTAATTCTTCTTGATTTTCTGGAATCCTATCATCCACAATCGTATCTGGAATCTTATCATCCACAATCGTATCTGGAATCTTATCATCCACAATCGTATCTAGAATCCAATCATCCACATTCATATCGTCTAAAATTAGATCCAAAGTCCAATGTCCAAGTGCCAAAGTGCTTATTTTATCATCTAACACGAATCTCTTATCATCGTCGGCCGTCAGCGAAATCTTGTTGACTATTTCAGTATACAAGTCTTGATTTTCGCTTCGAATCGATTTCATAGTCTTATACACCGGACCACTTCCTAACAAACAATCTTTATACTCTTGGAAAGAGATGTTTTTCTTCACCACGCACGCTTTAACTCCTTTGCACTTCTTGATCTCTTTATCATCTTCTAGACGATAAGCATACAGTTTAGGTCTCAAGCCCACGAATTCAACGATCTGTTTACTGCCGCTCTCATCCTTAAATTTACCCAACACCTTCTTGTTGTCGTTCGATTGAATGTTGGACGGGTGATCAACGGGATAATTGCTTGTGTCGAACCACTCGACCATGTCCGGAGATATATCTCGGTAGAAGTCTTTCGTCTCTATCTCGTAAACTAAACTGTCCATGTCGGTGAACAGTAGTTTGGCTTTGTCACCAAATTTTCGTTTGACGTAATCGTAGTGAAACTCGTACATCAATCGCTTGCTGATATCTAAGATGATCGGTCCGAGATAATACGGTTTGTCGAACTTCAGGTGCGTCTTTTGCATGTGAACGGCCACTAGATTTTCGTCAAATATGGTTCGGTGTTTGTAATTGGGTTTCGCCACTAATTTTTTAGCTCTTTTCTCAGACGTGACGAGTCGAACGTCGGTTCTCTTCCTGATGTTTTCCATCAATTTGCCGTACACGCAGTTGTTCATGAGTTTGAAGAAATCTTTTTCGAAATCGTTCTCGGCTCGAGTTCTGAGATTCGTGTTGAGATCGATGTATTTTTTCATCCAAGGCTCTTCGTCGAATCGAATGATGCAATGTATGTAGACTAATTTCATCCCGTAATCGACGTACTGTTTCAAATTCTCGCTGTAGACGACGTAGTTACGTTTGTTAAATAAATTGGGAATGAGTTTTTCCTCGTCTCCTTCGTTCGGTTCCATTCATTCGGGAGCTAGCGGATAATCGTTGTGTGGATCGTGTAATTCTTCCGGATAGTTCAAATCGACTTCTAAAATGCAAGGATAGTCTCTCCATTTTTGCATCTCTTCCGGTTCCTTCACCCATTCGAAATTTCCAATCGGTAAAGGATGACTCATAGCCCCACCGTACAGATTATTGGCGTCCCAATACTGTACGTATTTAGTCGACCGTTTCGAATTGAAACCTTCTTTCATGTAGGGATTGTTAGCTTCAGAATGTCTGTGGGAGATAATCGAGACGCCACCTCTCGCAGCCCTTTCGAACATGAGCAACATGTCCACGTCAGATAATAATTCCAATTGGACTTTGGTGGTCTTCAACAGAGCGTCCCACACCAAACCGGGTGCGGTGAAATACCAAGCGGGATCCAGATCGTAATTTCGACAACAGACGTCTCGAAAATTTTTGAACACGTCTGCCAAGAGTACAACGTCAGTCTTCAGATAGAGATCGTGATAATCTCTCATGGTTTTCATATCGAATGATTTCCACACTTTTTTAGCATGTTCATAATTCTCGTCAGAAATGTCGGATTCGTATAATTTCGAATAAAAATCTCCTTTCGAAGGTAGTGCGGTGTCTTCAAATCTCTTTAGATCGTTCATGTAATCGTAAGGATAGACTCCTTTCCTCAACATGACGTCTACTCGTTCTCCGAAATGTTCGCTCGTGATTTTAAATTTATCCTTGCTCATGTTATCGACTAATTTTTCCGGAGCAGTCGACATGAATTTAAAACCGTCGATGAAACGTATGCATCTACGAATGGATTTCGTTTTTTCTTTCAACGTATTTCCGTCGATTACTCTTTTCTTCTCCATGAGCTTTCATTTCGTGAAGGAAATGTATCTTTCTTCGCTGTTCGCGATGCAATTTAATTCTTCGTGTGAGGTGCCGAGATTTTTCACGAACAGATGACTGTCATAACCCGAGAGATTGTGAAACATCACCGGATAGAAAGTGGCATCTCGATATTTTAAATTACACTTGCTGTGAGCCGGACCGCGATACAGACCCGTGTAATGATCGTGGTCTCTGACCTTCTTATTTTCCTCCGAATTCTCGTCGAACGATTGTCTGCATATGTGACATTCGGTGGCTCTGTTATTTTCGTCCTGCTGCTCTCGCATGATGATCATTTTCGCTGGAGTTGTGAATTTGTCGTATAACATTTGAATTTTCGATTCTAACTCTTCCACGAACCTTTGAGCCACATCGTCGTCTTCACACTGTTTCGTGTAGGTGAAGGGACCCATGTCGTGTTGCGAGTCGAAAGCGCATTTCACGTAAATGCAATAGCCCGAAGGTATGTGTTTTTGATATCTTTTGACGTAACTTTGAAGAGCATTGGGTTGACAGGAACTCATTTTTACGGTGAAACATTCGAAATCGGCGTACACGATGAATGGTACTTTTAACCTTCTATTGTGATTTTCAAACTTCACGATGGTGTTGGGTTTGGGCATTTCGATGGCGACACCTTGATTTTCGTTGCAATATTTTTGATGTTTCGCTAATGATTTTTCTCTGTGAAACACGTTCATGCAATTGTAACATAAAGATATCTTTCCTTTATGATTATTATTTTGTTTCGACAGTAATCGGGTCGGATGTTTAACCCAACAATAATGACGACTGTCACCATTCGAAATCAATAATAAAATAATCGTCTTTTCTCTTCCGCGATACGAAGTCTGTCTGAGAGGATAGATCTTTTGATTTTCTTCGTCATATCCAAGGACGTTCACCGCTACGGTGGGATTTTGAGCCTCGAAATGTTCGATATGTTTTAACTCTGTTGGAAAAGTCACTCCTGTCCAATCGAGATTTTTAGAAGTTTCCTCATAATGAGAAACTCTATCGGAGTTTATTTCGACAGGGTATAAAGCGGAGGTGACTGCCCATTTAAAACACTGATCATATTTATTTCTCACGTTGACCACGGTGTGTTTCTTAATCAAGAAATTCGGTAATTCCAAGTAGGAAGATCCTTTCAACGGTTCATTTTTATTCTTGTGAATTTCGAGTTTCAACACCTCATCGAATGTCCAATTACTACCTTCATGTTGATAATTCGCGAGAGACATCAACATCTTGTCTTTCATCTTTTCGAAAACGTCCGATAGATCTGAACCTCGAAATACAGGTTCAACGTTAGATCTGAAATATGCATTTTTCACGATGCTCTCGCTGGAATTCACGTCGATTTTATTCATTATGCAATGGAGTATCATCTTAATTTTTAATCCCACGTTCATGTATTCGCGAAACAAATCCAATACTTCTTTCTTCACCCGTTCCATGAACAATTTCGGATCGACTTTCTTGAACGAGGGGAACCACGTCGAAAGTTTTAAAAACGCCTTTGATCGCACTCTCCCGTTCTACGGGTTTCGATTGGAATAGTTCTGCAACAAGTCGTGTTACATATTCTTCTCCTTACTCTTCGTCGATTGCTCGTTGAATTTCGCTCGATATATCTCGTTTGTCTTGAATCTGAAGTGCATCACTCGTTTTCGTTTTAGTTTTTCTTTTCTTCGGAAACTTGATGTTCTTCAACGGCTTTTTGTTTAGTCGTCTTATTTTTCACAACCGATGCATCTTTTGACGTCGTTGCTATCGACATTTCGTTTGCCTTTCTAGCGTTTCGCAAATATTCTTGTATGACATCAATTTTTTTTGATTTAGTTCTATGATTTCTGAAATCTGAAATTTGTAATAGTTTACAAATCTCGTTTAACTGAGGTATGGTTTTCTCATTTAAATTTACCATTGTTTTATCTGTTTGCTTCATTTGTAAGAATATTTTTTTTTTTTGAATTTTGTATTAAATAATTTGTTAAAAAAGTTTTGCTTTTTTACTCTTTTTATATATATATAATAAAAAAAAAAAAAAAGTTAAATTTTAAATTCAATTTTTTTTTCTTTAATGTGTTTTTTTATTCAAAAACAATTTAAGACCGCTTTTATTTCTCGTTCGCAAAACGAACACGTTTTCTTGTCTTCGGAATAACATTCTCTACAGTAACGCAGGTGTGTGCACGGTAGAAACAAGATGTTTGCGACACCTTCGCAGAGCAGACACTTGGTGGTGGACGTTTTACTCGGCTCGTTTTCGACGAGTGACGATAACTCGTCCGCTTCCGCCATGAATTTGAGATGTTCTAAAGTTATGAATTGAGACAGGGCCTTGTTCGCGTTGTTCAACACATTGTACAATTGTTCCTTGGTGTGTCCGAGTTGTAACATATCCATCAATAATTTTTGGTTTTTATCTCTATCCCTCTCTTCGTCTTGGATTTTGATCAATCCCAACGTTAGGATCTTGTTCAAATAATCACATTCGCCTTTTTTAATATTACTTATGTGTTCTAGTAAAGGTCTGTCATGAGGTTCCCAATTCATCAAATGTACGTTACAACAAAAACATTTGATTTTGTCGCCTCTACCCACGTAAACGAAACCCGCGGCGGCTAAATCTTCGTGTTTTTGAGCGAGATGCGAAGGCCAATTTCTAAACGTTTGAAGTCTTGCACGTTCTAGACTATAATTCGGATGTTTGGACTTGATCATCGTTTTTACCTCAAAATTGAGTTTGTAAGAATATTTTTTTTTAACTTTTATTTATATATAAAGAGAAATAAAGAGAAACTTTTTAACAAATTATTATTTAAATACAAAATTTAAAATATACATTATTTGCAAGAATTCATAAAACCAAATAATCGATCATGACAACAACACCTAAAAGATGCGAATTGAAATTGAAACGAGACGAAAGGTATGACAAATTCGGTTTTAATATCTATACATTACAACAACAACACGATCCCATCGAATTGAACGAGGTCGAGATGGTGGACTTAGAGCGCTACTACCACAAATATCGAATGTGTTTGAAATTGGATGAAGCCGCGCTCGATTTGTTTTACGAGTACCAAAGCGATCTGCTGAATAATATCATCGTCGCCGAAGACAGAGAATTCGACAGGGGTGATTTATTGTTGTCCTATGGAGGTTACATATATGCAATAATCTCACCCGAACTCATGAACAAATCGGGTGGTGAGAGCGCATTCGCCTATGAAAAAAAACTCAAAAGAGTAAAGATAAACATTGACACCATTTTCGTATGTGAAAAAATGACAAATGTCAACATGCTAATAACGGACTTGGAAATATAAACAATAGAGAGATTGAAATGTTAAAATTTAACTTTTTATATATATATAAAGAGAAAAAAAACTTTTACTAAAAAAATTTTTACATTAAAAAAATTAAAAAAAACAACTTTTTTTATATATATATAAAGAGCAAAAAAAAATCTTTTTAAACAAATTATTATTTAAATACAAAATTTAAAATATACATTATTTGCAAGAATTCGTAAAAACAAATAATCGATCATGAGGACAACAACACCTAAAAGATGCGAATTGAAATTGAAATGAGTCGAAACGAATAAGAAATTCGGTCATAAAATCTATAGATTACAACGACACGATCCCATCGAATTGAACGAGGTCGAGACGAAGGGCTTAGAGCACAAATACGACAAATATAAGATGCCTTTGAAATTGGATGAAGCCGCGCTCGATTTGATTTACGAGTGCCAAAGCGACCTGCAGAACATCGTCATCGCCGAAGATAGAGAATTCGACAAGGATGATTTGTCATTGCCCTATGGAAATTACATATTTCCAAACATCTCATTCAAACTCGTGAAGAAATTGGATGGTGAGAGCGAGTTGACCGATGTAAAAAAACTCAAAAGAGTAAAGATAAACATTCAACACGTTTTCGAAAAAGAAGACACGAGTGTCAACATGCTAATAACGGACTTGGAAATATAAACAATAGAGAGATTGATTTTTAGCGAAGAAAAATGAAAAAAAAAAAGTAATGAGATCATCTTTTGATCTCATTTTTTTTTGTTTCTTCGCACTCTGTCTCGCGATATTCGTCATTTTTGTCTAATTGTTTCTCCACCTTTTTACCCATTTTAAATATATTATTTTATACTTTCTATGATTTTATATTTTATATAATTTTATATTATAATAACATATTCAAAATCGGTATATTCTTAAATGGCGAATTCTCACCGAGCAACAAACCCTTGCCGAGTCGCTCAACGTTCCGTCCACTCTTCAGACAGAGACCGTTTCCTCTCAGAGAGTTGCCACCTCTAACAGGTTCTAGTAACAATCCTTTACCACTGTCGTCTATGTGGATGCGACACACGGCTCCTCCCTTCTTCAAAAACAGCCCGCTACCTCCCATTAATTTCTCAACTGCCGAACTAGCGAGTCCCGTGAGAGCTCCCATGCCGAGAGTCTTTCCGAGAAAGGGTAGTGCCTTTGCGGCGAAGGGTAATGCTTTTGCGGCTATTCCTACCAATAGCGGTAGGAAACCACCTTTCATTCTCAAATTGTATCTCAATTGAGCGGGACTCATTCTCACCGTCAACCCTCTTCCATCGCGAATCGCTTTCTCCATCCTTTTGATTTGACTTCTGGTCCAGGCGATCGAATCCTGACCGCCTCTCGTCAGATCTTCGTGAGTGAATTTGAATCTCACTGCCTCGCCTCGATTTGTTAACGCTCTCTTAGGTTTCTTCCTCTGTCCTGCAGATATGTTCACGTTTTTAACCACGTATTCTGTCATAATTCTTTTTTTTTTTAAATTATTTACTTCAATTGTTTCTTGTTTAATAATTATATTAAAATAATTTTGTAAAATTAATATTGCGTTTATTTTATTTTTATTTTCTATATATATACACAATATTTTTTTTTTTTTTGCTTTTATATTTCTCTTATGTGAAATCGTATCGTCACTCTCTCTCCACGAAGATCTAACACTTCACCATTTTGATCCGTCAATGTGGTTTTCAGACTATACAACGTGTCTAAAATCACTGGTAGATAAACTAAATTTCGAGGTCGCTCCACGATCTTATAACCCGGCGACACGTTTGGAAAGAAGGAATAGATCGTCGGTTGAGCGCTACCATTCACGTAGCTTCCAGCAATCACGTCCACGTTCACCAGAATGCTATTGACAGTGAGAATGTCGACCGTATTTTCAGATGCCACGTGGCCTCGATACATCTTTCGATCGAATCCCAACATCTTGCCTATAGAATCGTCCGTGTTGAAATCCACTCGAAAATTATCTTCCAAATCCAACATCGTCTGTAAGGTATTAGGATTGGGAGCGAGTCTGATCTTGTTGCTTCCCTTTCCATCCGTCTTCATTCACGTCTGAATGTAATCGTTCAAATCGTCTATGTCGTAACTCCCTTTGGGAATTCGAATCTCTAACCAATCCGTTCCGTCGGAATACTTGAATGGGTTATTCTTTTCGGTGACGTTGGGAAAGGAATAATAAGTCTCCAGATTCACCAACGCCATCTCGTAACTTTTCTCTCTATTCAATTCGATGGAAGGTTCGAATTTCGTAGTGAATCGAGTCGAATCGCCACTCACCACGATTTGAATGGATTGTTTTGCAGCCGTATTCTCGGCTATCCGTCCTAACAATTCTCCATGTTCGAACATTATATTTAATTTTATTTTTATTTTTTCAAAAACTAATTATTTGAAGATTTATTATTTTTCTAATTTTTTTTATTTTCACGCTCTATCTTATTATCATCAGAAACATAAAACTTGTCGAATCTGCACTGATATTTTCCGCGATTAAATTCGCTTGTCAAATCGATCACGACGAAATTGTAAAGTCCACCATCCCAAACCCTCTTGCAGAATCTCCTGAATTCCGCAGCGCTGATGTCGTTTGTGACGTGATCGCCGTAGATGTGATTGAGATTCTTGAGATCTTGGCAAAAGAGACATAGAAAATTAGCATTCTCCCTTATCGTCTGTCTGGGCAATCGAAAATAATTCTGCGACAGGTAAAAACAGTCCAAGTTGCTGTGTCGACCCCTAACGTAATACGATTCGCATCGGTTCTGTCTCTCCAAAAGCAGATCGTCGAAAATCATGAGATTCTTATCTTCCGATTTCAGTTCTCTAGGATCCGGAACGTCGCTAGCCTTCTCATAAATCGACACTCGACGTTCGAAGATGCATTTCTCTTCATCAGCTCCATCGCCGCACCGTCCAAAATGGTCAAAAGTGGAGCTCCGCTCTTGTCAAATTCCTCCCTACTGTCAAAGATTCTAGCTATGACGTCCTTGGGCAATCTACGATCCATGCACTCTCGAAGCAATCTGTATTCGGGTTGAAACAAGCTCTTGCCAAACACGAACAATCTGTCGTAATCCAACCAGTCGTGTCGGGACAACAGATTCATCAACAGATTGGTCTTTCCACAATTCGATTTTCCCACTATCAAACCTCTTATGCTCTTGGGAAAGAACTCGTTATTCGACCTCTTGGTTGCGGCGTCGTTCCAAGACATATCTTTAATGTTCATCTTTGTTTTATTTTTTTGTTTGTTTGTTATTTTAGATTCTTTTCAAACGCAAATTTTTTATGTTTTTCAAACTCTGTTTTTAATGTTATTATTTATTTATATCGCACCGTCGCGAATTCTCTTCAATCCGGATCCACTCGTCATTTTGGCTAAATCTTGTATGGGCACCACAGCATCCTTAAAATCTTTCCAACTTTTTGGTGTTCGCTCTAACGCAGCTCGCTTCGCCGGCAGACTGATCAACTTGTCGATCAATGCGTCGGCTGCCCTCTTGCCAGCCACAGAAGCTATCCTACCAATGGCTTCGGAAGCAGCTTTCTTACCAGCATCCAAAGCCGTCTTCTTACCGACCTCAAATGCGGTCGATGCGAGTTTTCTACCCACATCGCCCGTGAACGCTCGCATTATAGAATCGACGATGCCAGAACCGCCTTGAACGTAAGTCCTGACGTATCCCCTGTTCTTTATCACCAACATATTTTATTTTTATGATATATTTTTTGTTTTTTCACTGGTAAATCGTTTTGTTGTTTTTAAATACTTTTTATTATTCTAGTGTAAGAATTTACTGTTTTATTTTTTTTGTTTGTTTGTTTGTTTCTCTCTACTTATTATATACACATCAATCCTTCAATTCGTTCATCAGCCTTTTATAATGGTTTTTATTCAAAACCTTCTGTCTTAACAATTCGTCGGATATAGCAACTATCTGATTATCTAATCCTGTGTTACCAGCCCGTCTGCTCGCCATCAACAAATTCAATCTCTGAGACAGAGCGTCGGAATCACTTGGAAGAAAAGTGGTTTTCACCCCTTTGCCAGTCACCGATTCAACAAACTTCTTGTTCATATCCCATATGGGTTTCACCACTTTCGTCCACAGTAACCTTTGTTGGCTTTGGGTCTCGTCTCTCTGGCATCGTTATTTCTCTTCATGGCATGAGTCTGAACCAGAATGTCACCGTAATTGTCGAAATCCTGATCCGTGTAATCGCTAGGCTTGTCGTAAAGGAGCAATCTGTGCAGACCATCAGTCAATTCATATCTGTTCGAACCCACGATCAATTCATCATCGCCAATATCTACTTCTGTGTCTCCTACAAAAATCCTTCCCTCCGAATCCTTATAAAATCCATACAACTGATCTCTCTTACCACCATCATCATCAGACGATGCGACGCTACTAGTGGTGATAGTCGAAGCTGTATCATCAGACTCGCTCTCTGTTTGAATTCCCGTGGGAACGTAATCTGGTGTAGATTGAACGGAATACCGATTTCCAAAACTAGGAGGCAACGAACCCATTCTCAAAGAACTCTCCTTTATGGGTCTCAATTCTTTGACTATCTCCTTCCTGCTTCGCTCTTGACCCTCCGTCATGGGTTTAAATATTTTTGTGGCTTCGCGTTTGAGTTCCATCTCACCAAGACGTCTGCTCCTATCAGCTGACTGAAACCCCTTCTTAGCACGCTCAAACTCTTCTAAAATTCGATCTCGGTGTCCAGGATCCATCTGTAAAAACATCTTTCGTTTTAATTGTTTTTATTATTTTCAAAATTAAATGTTTAATTATATTTTTATGTTTTAAGTAATAAAACTCTTTCCGTCATTAATATAATAATCTGAAAATATTCACATCTCAACTGTTAATTGAATTGGTGAAGTTTAAGAATACGTTTAAACAGTACATGACAAACTGGTTTCTGATTTAACGCATTTTGACAGTAGTTTTTTTACATTTTGTCAAAAGATCACCATTCACACATCAAACAACCATTCACTCAGGGTCGAATTAAGAGAGAATCCCTTTGATGACTGTTAAACAGTTTCAACACACAACTGAAAACTAATTTTCACGCTGAGAACCTATTTCATCTCTCTCTGATTGCTATCATGAATATATTAAAAATTCACCACTCAAAAACCTAATTGAGCGGAAAATGCGTTTTAAACATTCCACTAAGTGTTTGCCTCTTCGAACAATATCCTCGAAAACTCAATTTCTATTCATCTCATTCAAGACAAAAACGCGAATATCTATTACAGATCGACTCCTTCAAAACAATATCCTCCAAAACTCAATTTCTATCCGTCTCATCAAGAGAAAACATGAATGTCTATAATACAGACCATATTCATAATCGACTCTTTTTGAACAAAAAAACCTCATTCAATCATAACGATAACATGTGTTAGTTTTACTTCAGGAAGACGTGACAGCGGGCTCGCGAATTTCTAACACACCGACGACACTCTTCGTTCAGACCGAGTTTATGAGAATCGAGCGATCCGATCGGTCGATTGGCGGAGAATCGAGCGATCCGATCGCTCGATTAGCTGAGTTTAGGAATTCCCATAGTGGGGAATTCCCCTAATGACGTCATAAATGGGAAAAAACCCACCGCCTCAAAACAATTGCGGGTTCTGGATCACTGATGTAGAATCCGCAGACCTTTTTGATGATAGCCTAGAATTTTTTGCTCGCGTTCACCAACGATGGATCGATGGTCTGATCTGCGATGGGAACGTTGACAAAAATTTTTAAAGTAAAAGATAAAAGTGAAGATGTACAATTTCACCTTTTTTTTAAAAACGCGCGTTCACCACGAGTATTTGAACGTTAAAAGTGCGATCTAGGAGTCACAAAAAAACATGGGGGATTCAAGATCACTGTACATTTTTATGAACAAGCGTGCGATTTAACACTGAATTCCACGTTGGTGAACGCATCGTGTACGTATGTTGTACACGTACATGTACAAAGTGATAGTAAATCCGCAATATATACCTACTCACGTTGATCGATTCATAGTTGACAATTTGCAAACCTGTGTATACTGATATTCTCAAGAGACGAAATTGTTTAAAATTCATAGCATATCTTTAAAACACGAGAGTGGACCCACGTAAAATAGGTTTACAGCGTGTAAGCTTATATATAATAGAATAAACACATATTTATAAAGCCGTTCGAATTGTCAGCTGACTTCACGGACCCAGCTCTCAGCTGACGGTTTGAGATTTCGAAATACTGCCATGAGTTGTATTCCAGAATGAAAATAGAACTAAAATTTCCCGGCGCCGATCACGTGATGTAGGTACAAACAACTCAGTTGAATGAGCCGCCATTTACAAGTTTATGTTCTCCGTTCCGCTGTGAATCGTGTAAAATGCCAACAAAGCATTGCTCGTGGGGAAAGTGTAATAGTGACAGCCATTACAAAGCGAAGCCACATATTACAGAGGTAACATTTATACCATTTCCGAAGCCATTCAGTGCAGAAGAACGGTGTAAACTTTGGATCAGGCTGTGTGGCAGAACACACGAAGATCTGAATATTGATCGAATAAGGCGACACCATTTTGTTTGTTCCAAGGTGATTATTATTACACCAGTTTCCATTTACTTGTGAGCGCTTTTATTCATATGAACACAATAGATACATATGGATTCTTTCTACTTATGTATTGACATTTATCAGATAAGGGAAATCGCCTAAAAGTACCATGAGGTGTTATTTTCACAAATCTATATAAACTTCTCACAGCTGAAGGGACTATTACACAGCCTCAGAATCATCAACCAGTTGATGGAGGCTGGTTCTAAAAAGAAGTATATCAGGGCAGGAAAGCGCCCAGCACTGTTGGGGGGGGGGGGGGAGGGGGTGGATGCCATAACCAATTTGTCAGACCTCAGCACAGAAGGCCTTGAACATAGGCATGTGGGCCACAATGTACCCCCCCCCCCTCCGAGTTTGGCAAAATTTAATTTTCCACGAAGTTTTCATAATGATTTCGGGCTCGTTTGACCATAACCCAATGATCCATTTGATTCCAGGATGGGGATTCCGCCTCCTAGGTGTGAAATTTTATTTTGTTTGAGCCCTGAGGTGAATCACTATGCGGATGGACCTTTACACTATATTTAAACCAGAGTGGGTCGTGGGGGGGGGGGGGGTGAGGGGCTTCAAGGTCTGCACATAGTTTCACATGCATTGGATAATTTTCATTATGCCATGCCCTCCTTTGCAAGTTACGACTTCAGGCGTGTGTGTGGGGGGGGGGGGAGGGGGGCTTCGAGGTCTGCACACAGTATCAAGCTCACATGCATTGGACAATTTTCATTACACCATACCCTCCTTTTCAGTTTCGACTTTAGGCGTGCACGCGTGTGTATGTGTGGGAAAAGGGGAGGGGGACTTCGAGGTCTGCACATAGTTCCAAGCTCACATGCATTGGATAATTTTCATTATACCATACCCTCCCTTGCAGTTACAAAATGCTGACTTTATTGATCCTTGAGTCCAACTGTTTATTAAGACTATCCATAAACAGTAGTATCCGAGTTTTGAAGCTGGGTCCTTTTTGTTTGTCCTTGGTTTCACGTGACTTTTGAGCGATACATAATCTGGAGTAGCTGTGTATACAAAACTTTCAACATTTAAAACATAACCGCCTTTGGACAGGGTGTAACCCTCCATTTTCTGGTATTCTCTGAGGGAGCCGTGATCAAATTCTTTAAATTTCATCAAATAATTATAAATGTCGAATATAGACAAGGGTGGTATAACAGACATATTTGCCGATCCCGAAATAAGCTGGGGTAATACCAAGCAAGTCGTTTCATTTATGCGCAATTTGTCATCAATCACGGCTGATCTGTCTTCAATCAGTCCATTTGGATCGACTTCGATTCCAATCTCGGACTCGATTTCACATAAATTGACTAAATCAGCCTTTTTAAGTTGCTGAACTGAACGCCACATTGATGTATGTATGTTTGTAACTCACTAACGCGTTTTGTTTCGAAAGATTCCATGGAGAATTAGAAGAGAAACGGAGATTTTTCACGAAAAGAGAAAGCAGACAGCGCCGCGTGTTTGTACCTACATCACGTGATCGACTTTTGGGAATTCCAGTTCTATTTTCATTCCGGAATAAGTCAAAACCCGTGAATACTGTCATTTTCAAGAGAAAAATGTTTTTAAAATTCACAGTATATTGTTCAAGCATGAGAGTGGGCCCACGTTGAAGAGTTTTACAGTGTGTAAGCTTATATATAACAGGATAAACGCATATTTATAACGCCGTTCGAATTGTCAGCTGACTTCACATTTGTATCGGAAACGGGGTCAAAAACCAGGTCTATCAACTCGTTGAAATGGCACTGTGATCGATTCATAGTTGACAATTCGGAAACCTGCGAATACTGTCATTTTCAAGAGAAAAATTTGTTTAAAATCTACAGTATATTGTTCAAGCACGAGAGTGGGCCCACGTAGAAGAGTTTTACAGCGTGTAAGCTTACATTTAACAGAATAAACACATATTTATAAAGCCGTTCGAATTGTCAGCTGACTTCACGGAGGACCCAGCTGACGGTTCAAGATTTCGAAATATTACCAATGTACCAGTGTCGTAGCTGTGGTAAATGTGAATTGGAGACTCTTTTTACAGAATTGTCAACTGCCACCTGTAGATTACAGATTGCAAAATAATAAATAATTTGTTTTGCATCATGTATTGGAGAACGGGGTAAAAAATCAGATCTATCAACTTGTTGAAATGGCACTGTGATCGATTCATAGTTTACAATTCGGAAACCTTCAAATACCGTCATTTTGAAGAGAAAAAAATGTTTAAAATTCACAGTATATCGTGTTAGAGCACGAGAGTGGACCAGCGTAAACGAGTTTACAGCGTGTAAGCTTATATACAACATGGTAAACGCATATTAATAAAGCCATTCGAATTGTCAGCTAACTTCACATCACACGCCCGCAATTGAAAGTAGCCTAGTCAGCTGAAGATTCGGAAACATGCGAATACTGTCATTTTCAAGAGACAAATTGTTTAAAATTCACAGTATGTTGTTAAAGCATGAGAGTGGGTCCACGAAGAATAGATTTACAGCGTGTAAGCTTAAATATAACAGAGAATAAATTCATATTTATAAAGCCTTTCGATTTGTTAGTTGACTTCACGGAATTGTCAGCTGGGCTGATCTAGCTGCCAATTCACATTCAGCTGACAGTTCGTCGGTATTTCGAAATATTCGCGCACATTACATGTAAAATGACGTAACAGTGATGTAGCTGTGGTAAATGCGAAAACAGTGATGTAGTTGTGGTAAATGTGAATTGGAGACCCTTTTTCGAATTGTCAACTGTCAACTGTCAGCTGACTTCACGTTTGAATTGTCAACTGTCAACTGTCAGCTGACTTCATACTTCGAATTATCAACTGTCAACTGTCAGCTGACTTCACGGACCCCTTCTTTTGACTTCTCTCATAGGATAACCATCTCATCTTCGTGTTGGTTGGAGCTTCTTTCCATCGTTTGACTCTGTCTATATCCTTGTGTGCTAGCTGGCAGACCACTGGTAGCTTGACCTTATTGGTTGTTTTGATTTCTTGTCTGGCATCTTTCTTGTCTTCAGGCTAGTTTGTAGTGGTAACTTTGTTCTTAATTGGATCTGATATCATGGTCTTGACTTCAAACTGATTCGCAATTTCATTCTTGTTTTGACCTTCAGTCTTCTTTGGTTTGATCTTGTTTTGATCCATCCTTGAATCTTCAGACTGATACGTAGTTGAAACTTTGTTCTTGACGGGAGCTGGCATCATTCTCTTGTATAAGGACTGTTTCATAGCGTCAATCATATTTTGGTCTAAAAGTTGGCTCATCCTTGAATCTTCATTCTTCTTCGTAGTTTCAGTGAAAAGAGTTTCGTTCGGAGTAGCTTCGTTCTCTTGTTTGTAGTTAATAATCGGCCAGTATCCACACATCTATGTTTCTTTCCACCAGCACCTATTTGCTGGTCTAGATTTTTCTCTTGGCTCCATCTACCACATGATTCAATTGGGTTAGTTCTTGGGAAATCAGCTTTAATCCAGTATCATTCTTGAAGATCTGTAGTAAGTCATCTTTGAATCTGAGCACCGTTGTTGACACAGACAGCTTTACTCTTCGTCACCCATCGCTCCAGTCCTAGAGCTGAGAAAGGTATGAAGGGATGTACGGACTAAAAAAAATAATTGCTCTACGACCATGTCTAGAGTCGTCGGAATACTTTATAAAGAGATGGGGAGGTTATAACATAGCTTGCATATACAAAGGTAGAAGCCAATGATTTAGTTTGAAATCTGCGCCAAATAAAACTGATGGGGTCTATTTGGGTAATTCTACGAAGTAAGATCATTGTTATACAAAGATATGGTCATGTAGCACTACGTGCTACTATTATAAGCCCAAAATGGGGGACTTCATATCAAATAAAGTCTGTTTCAGTAGTTTAGGGTGCATTTTTGGTAATTTGGAGGAATAGTCGGGTTTATTTGGGTGATTCTATTTGAGGATCTGGGGAAAATCCAAACTAGAAAACTACTCTGGTACAAAGGAACACGCCTGTTATTGGGAAACAAGCCCATTCTGGGGCTTCGCCAAGTTCGTTTTGGTTGTTTTGGGTGGATTTTGGTGATTTGGAGGGATTGTCGAGTTTTTTAGGGTAATTCTATGAATCAGGAAATTACTCTCATTCAATCGAACACAGACTTCGAACACACTCCTGTCCTATAAGCAGATTTTGGGTAACACAGCGACCACGTGCTACCATAGAATCCAAGATGGCGACCTCCAATATACAAAATGGACAACGGAAACACGTATCACTAACAACACGTGCTGCGCACTAGGACCATGTATCACTATGGGGATGATGTTACAAGATGCCGCTCACGCGGGCTGTCATGACAACCAAACATGACGCCACTGGGTCACGTGACTATGACGTCACATATGAAATCTACCATGATATCCCCCATCTTCTACTCTCCTCGATTACCCACTGGCTCGATGGCATCGATTCGTTCGGAGAGTCCCTTCTCGAGCAGCTCCTCGCTGTTCATGTGAAAGAGTAATTCAAGGAGTCTCTCCCTGAGGGATTGCTCTACAACTTTTAATGATAACTAAGCGATCACAGGGTGCCCCACAACCACGTGATGACCAATCGCCATGGCTGTGAGTGGAGACCTCATTGAGGCCTTTTTGATCGGTCTTTATACTCATATGAGGTTCTGCGAGGCCTGTAACCCCATATTTGACCCCGCAGACTCTTCTCAAACAGCCTGATCAAGGAGAGTGGCTCTTCGAATGACTCTTTGACTCGTCTGGATTATAATATAACTAACCGATCACCAGGTGTCTGGCAATCACAGATCACCGATAACCAAGTACCTAATTATCAGTGATTGTCAATAACCCCCACTGATCATCAGTGGCTGACTGACCTATCGAGTGACTCTTCGAGTTTGGAGAGGCAAGAGAGCTTCTAGAAGAAGGTTGACTCCGTCGCTCTTGATCAGGATGCTGGGGAAGTGTTGGTGGGTCACTGCGGCTTCTGGGATAAGATCACTGATTTACTGAGGAAGTTGGGTAGAGTGGGGACGATTGGGGCCGTAGAGAGGTTGTAGAAGTGGTGGGGGGGGGGGGGGGGGGTATCAGGGTCATCCGGTCCCATTTAGAATGGATGGTGGGAGAGGTAAAGTGAGGCTTCTGAGATAGGGTTGCCACCATGAAAGGACATCATAACAATAATAATAATAATGTTTAAGCCTAAAATCCACATAGTGCTCTTTGGCTTTACATGCTACACTGTAATGACGTAGTGTATGGGTTTCATCTCTATGTGGTCAAACAAAATGCTTGGCCAAATAGATATGTTTTCAAGTGGGACTTAAATTGCTTAATGGTCAGTTCCATTTTTATATGACTTGGTAAGGAATTCCAGAGAACAGGTGCAGCAATTGAGAAAGCCCTATCGCCAGCTAGTGCCAATTTTGCATTCTGTGTGACAAGGTTGTCAGCGGAATGCAAGTTTCTCGTTGGTGTGTTTCTCATATGTGTAAAAGACGTGCATCAGAAGGGAAAGGCCTAAAGCCATCAGGTCACTGGCGCATGTAGGGGAGACTAAGGCTTCCAGGGTAAGGTCGCCGGGTCACTGATTGAGTGAGGGGGCTGGCTGGAGTTGGGATGAATAGGGCTGTGAAGGGCTTCTGGAAGAAGAGAAATGGCGACTGTGTAGCTCTTGATCGGGCTGCTGAGGCAGGGTCCTCGGGCCAAATGCTGGCGGCTCGGACATCGAGTATCCCTTGGAATGGAGAGAGGGAGAAGGAACACAAGGGCTTCTAAGATGGAGTTGCCGGCATCGCAGAGCTTCATATGAGTATAAAGTCCAATCACAAGAAGCCTCAATGAGGTCTCCACAGCCCTGGCAATTGATCATCACTGATCCATGATCGTAGTATACCCTCTGATCGCTTAGTTATTAAATGTTGTAGAGCAATTCCCTGGGGAATCAGCGGGGAGCTGCTCGAGAAGGAACTCAAACGACTCGATGCCATCGAGTCGATGATTAATCTACATGTGACCCCAGCGAGTGACTCCCTTAACGACTCTTCGATTCATCTGTGTTATAATGCTCACCAAGTAATCACTGGGTGTCCTGCGATTACAGTTCACTGATCACCAATCATTGGGTAGAGTGGTGACGATTAGAGGTGGAGAGGAATTCTCTAAGAAGGGGAAGTGCGACTGAGTATAGAAGGCCCATCAGGAGAGGCCTCAACGAGGTCTCAACTCACAGCCCTTGTGGCCATGAGGTCTCAACTCATAGCCGCAATGTCCACATCTGGGGGAATTAATCAGAAGTGATCATCTTATTCAATCAGTGATCAGTCTTATGACGACTGAAGAGCTTTGGGCCGAGGTCTCATCTCATAGCCCATAGCCCTCAAAGCCATGTCGACTGTGTGGTGAGACCTCACTACGTCACACACTATATCATCGTAATATACCCCGTGACAATCAACCAATCAATTCCACGTAGATAATTTGTTTAAACGGATTACTAATCCATCTAACACGATTACTAAGCTGTTTAAACAGATTACCAATCACGGAGTATCCCACAATCATGGATCAGTGATGTCCAATCGCCAGGGCTGTGAGTGGAGTCCTCATTGAGGCCCATTTTTGATGGGCCTTTATACTCATGTGATATTCTGCGATGCCGGCAACCCCATCTTAGAAGCCCTTGCATTCTCTCCCTCACCTTCCATTTCAAGGGGGACCCGATTTCTATTATTTCACCCGAGGGCCCTGCCTCAGCAGCCCTATCAAGAGTGACACTGTCGCCTTTCCTCTTCTTCCAGAAGCCTTCCTTTCACAGCCCCATTCCTCCCAACTCCAGCCAGCCCTTCAATCGATCAGTGACCCGGCGACTTTTCCCCTACATGCTTTTCCGTTCTGATGGGCCTCTTATACACTTATAGGGGCCTTTTATGGCGGCAATCCTATCTCTCTCTGAAGCCCTTGCTTTCCCTCTCACACCATCCATTCTAAGAGCCGTGTCGTCATCACTACTCGTCTTCCAGAACCTCTCTTAGGCCCTAATCTTCCCCACTATACCCAACTTCCTCACCCAATCAGTGACCCGAGGATCTTATCCCAGAAGCTTTAGTATCCCCTACTTGCGCTAGTGACCCACTAACCCTTCGCCAGCATCCTGATCAAGAGCAACAGGGTCCATCTTTTTCTTCTAGAAGCTCTGGACTCCCCAAGCTCGAAGCGTCGCTCAACAGGCCAGCCGCTGATGATTAGTGGGAGTCAATGAGAATCACTGATCGTTAGGTACTTGGTGATCGGCGATCAGTGATCCATGATCGCAGAACACCCGGTGATCACTTAGTGATATTATAACCCAGATGGGTAGAAGAGTGTTCGAAGCGTCATTCTCCTTGTCCATGCCATTTGAGAAGGGTCCTGGGTAACATATGGGATTGCAGGCATCGCAGAATATCAGATGAGTAAAAATGCCAATTGATAAGGCCTCAATGGGGTCTCCACTCACAGTCCTGGCGATTGGTCATCTCTGATCCGTGATTGTGGGACACCCTGTGGTCGCTTAGTTAGCATTAAAAGTTGTAGAGCAATGACCTAGGGGGGGGGGGGGGGAGACTCCTTGAACGACTCTTACAAATGAGTAAACATGAAGCTGCTCGAGAAGGGACTCTTCGAATGACTCGATGCCATCAAACTGGTGAGTAATCGAGTTGTGACCCCAGCGAGTGACTCCCTGAATGACTCTTCGATTTATCTAAGTTATAATGTTAACCAAGTAATCACTGGGTGTACCGCAATTACGGATCACCAACCATTAAAGTGGGGGTAGTTTAGAACCTGGGAGGTTCTGGAAGAAGGGAAGGTGCGACCGAGTATAGGATGTCCTTTAGGAGAGGCCTCTATAGGTCTCAGCGCACAGCCCTCGTGACTATGACGCCCCAACTCATAGCCGCAATGTCCACATCTGGGAGAATTGATCAGCAGTGATTCCCTGCTATATTGTCATAACAGATCACAAGACAATCAACCAATCAATTCCGTGAGCTTAATCTGTTTAAACGGATTAAGTAATCTGTTTAAACAGATTACAAATCTGTTTAAACGGATTATTAGTTTGTTTAAACGGATTGCTAATCTGTTTAAATGGATTACTTATCTGTTTACTAATTACTAATCTGTTTGAACAGATTACTATCGCAACAACACGTGGCGCTTCTACGCTGCCGTAGTTTTGGACCAAAAATATTTTCTTTTAAAATTTTAAGAAACATTTCCAAAATTGTCCAGTTATATCACTTTTCATGTGAATAAACCTCAACGCTCAAATGTGAATTAACGTCATTCTCATTCTGAATGGCGGGGTTAGTAGAAGTAGTGTAGAAGGGGGGGGGGGGCTGTAAAAAACTTAATTCTAATGAAGGATAAAGAACTAAAAATTGCTGATGTGCATTTTTAATGTTTCTCGTGAAAAGACCTGAAATAGAAACTTGAATAACAAAACAAACACTCAAATTGTCGAAAGACAACATAATATCATCGACAATCAACTGTAATTAATTGATAATAAAGAAGCACTCAAATGATCAAAATAAGGAATACAATACATCACACAAAAGAAAAGATCATAAAAAATATCAAAGATGTTTAGCAACAAAGACATGTGATAATCCTATAATTACAGAGGCACTGCACAGAAGTCACTCCTTCTAAGGAAGCACACAACTGATTGGTGTTTTAACAGTATGGGGTTGTGTGCTTCATTCGAATGCAAAAAGAATTGGTGAAAGGGTAACCCCTGTTTTAGGCCTATCTACGTCTTCATATAATGCTTTCAGGGCTTGGGAGGTCAGTTTGTTGGAATTTTAAAAGCTTATATAAAGATGCACAGACTGAACTTAGCCTGGGTAACATAACAACAGAACGTATGCCTATGGAAATAGGCCTAAAACAGGGGAGTATTCTTTCGCCAATTCTTTTTGCATTGTACATCAAAGGTTTAGGAGATGAACTCCCGCATAGCGACGAGGGGGGTAGCAGTTGGGGACTTGAAAACCCCACAGCTATTTTTTGCAGACGATATGGTGTTAATTTCTGAGAGCGATAGAGTATGGAGGAAGGGTATGTGTCGAAAGCTTGATGCTCTGGGCTTGGGAAGCGAATTTGCTGGAATTCTGAAAGCATTACATAAAGATGTACAGAATGAACTTAGCCTGGGTAACATAACAACAAAACGTGTGCCTATGGAGAGAGGCGTAAAAGAGGGGTGTATTCCTTCGCCAATTCTTTTTGCATTGTTCATCAACGGTTTATGAGTTGAACCCCTGCATAGTGACGAGAGGGTAGCAGTTGGGGACTTGAAGATCTCAGGAATATTTTTTGCAGACGATATGGTGCTAGTGTCCGAAAGCGAAGAGGGGCTAGAGAAAATGCTGGGAATTGTTGGGAAATATGGGAGCAAATGGAGACTCGAACTTAATGAAACCAAGAGCAAAGTTATATCTGTGGGCCGCAAAGTGGACTCCACTCGAATGTGGAGAGTGGGGGAGTTCTGTATTCTGGATGGTAGCAGCAAACGTCTTAGTGTAGGAGAGACAGCTGACTACGAGTATCTGGGGGTAAATAGAAACACCACAGGAAGAGGCATCTACCGAAACCACGCAAATACACTGATTCTGAAGGAGAGGCGAATCCTTAACCAAATGAAACTTATAGGGAGAAACAGTTTCAATAAGGTTTTCTTAGGGAAAACCATTTGGGAAATGGTGGGTCTGCCAAGTATCGCATATGATAAGGAAGTGGTACCCCAAAACCAGACGGCTGGAAAGAGTCTGGAGACCTTGCAGAACAATGCAGGTCGACGGATAACGGGATCGAGTAATGCCGCAAACCTAGAAGCAATCATGGGTGAGCTTGGGTGGATGAGGATCCAGGACAGGATAGACTTATTGAAACTCGGCTATCTTAAATATTTGGTAAATCTCCCCGACAGCCGTTGTGTAAACTAATGTTCCAGAGAATTCTCGACTCAAATATCAAGACATGGTGGGTGGTCCAAATGAGGGAGCTAGCAGATAACTACTCACTGGAGATCTCGGACATAGTCGTTGGGGCAAACCCGGGTAAAACAAATCGCCCGAGAAATGGTCATGGAGGATGGTAACCATAATTGGCGAGAGGGGGTCAAATCAAAGAGGTCTTTGGGTATCCTGTGTTATAAAGAGAAGCCTGGTTTTCTAAAGTACCTTGAAGGCACCGTTTCACAGTTGTTCAAGCTGAGGTCGCGATCCCCAGGGCCGAGGGGGAAAATTGGGGAAAACAGTGAAAAGGAGTGCCAGATGTGTAATTTGGGCGTGGTGGAGACTTCGGAACACTTTCTTCTAGAATGCCCAAAATACCAGTCAAAAAGAATAGGATTCACTGGGAGTATAAGAAGTGGGGTGGGAGAATGAAGGACATGTGGTTAATTAGATTCTCAAAGGAGAGGGTTAATATGCTAATCAGAGATTTTGGGAAGAATGGGGCAAGGGATGTCATCAAGAAGTTCGTCTCCGGGTGATGGGAGGAGAGAAGAAGCGTGGGAATAGGAAGGCAGTTGGGAGTACATGGGTAACCAAGGCCTTCTCGCCCGAGAACCGCGACGAATCAGCGGCCGGTCAGAGTGTTATTATTACTATTATTTCATATTTGAAATCGAGAAGATAATATCGTCTGAAACGTAAACAGCCATCTGAAAACAATATATTAAATACGTTTTAACAATGTTGTCGTGCTTGCAGAAGTCGCTAAAAAAATAATAACACAACATATTCGACGAAAGAGTGTCTGTTTACCCAAGATGGGAGCAGCTTTAAAGACATTGTCGCCATACTTTCAAAAAATTTGACAAAGTTCACAAACGAAGTGTGCAAAGATTAATTGAAAAATTCGAACGTTAAGGAACTATTGCAGATAAACCGAGGAGTGGTCGGCCTAAAATAGATGCTTCTCTTACCTTGGTTGAAATGTTGTTTTAGCAGTCAACACCTCAATTTGTAAGACTCTCCCATTCATAAAATACAGTATTTTAAAAGTAGTGTTCAGAATGACAAGTATTTGGAAGTTGCGGTCTTTACATTCAGCAGAAACATTTTTAATTCATCTAAACAGGTGAGAGGATTTGTTCACCATTCATTTTACCAAGTCTTCAGTTTTCCTAAGACGACAGCTCCCTTTCTCGCCAAAATATGTCCAGTAAATTGTTTTGTTGAATACTCTTTACTAGAATTTTAAATGAGTCAACTGGGTGGAATTTCCACTCGCTCAGCGAGTGTTTCCCAAACCGGCCACGATCGATGTACCACGTCTGAGTTTGCTTGAGATTACGGGACAATGGGAAATCAAAATATGTGAAGAACGGTGTCAAATTTAATTTTCAATACGATGGGTCGAACTGTTTGGCGCAAAATTGCCTTACGCATTATGTCTCAGACTTTTCAAAGCACGTGTGTTCAATGTTTAACCACAGGCACTCGGCACAAGCTGTGAAATCAAAAGAAAAATTATATTTGGTAGCATTTTTGAATCGATGCTGACGTGCCCCCCCCCCCCCCCCCCCCCCCCATAGTGGTATATAAATTTTAACAAGGTACACAACTCGCTTTTTGAAAACGATAACACTCAACTTCGTTATACCCCCCTCAAATTTTATTCACATAACGTATCCAACAGTACCCGGTATCAATGGAAAGGGGAATGAATAAGCTTTACAGTGATGTATTACACGATCGTTGGGTGTTCTTGGATTGTTCGTGGTAACTGGGAGAAGTCGCAGAAAAGGCCGAAAAACTTTTAGTCGGACAAGATAGTGCACAGTGGAAAGTGAGTTACGAGCGATAATTATCCGATTTATTATAAATAATTCGAGGTCCCATTGTTCATGGAGGGCAGATTCAAACATTAACCGTAGGGCTGCGTGGTATATCAGTAAACCGATATATACCCGTATTCAAACCAATATCGATTGAATACTGGTGTAATTACAAAAACAACGGTTTATTGTCATTATTTATTTACCAGGCCTGGCCTTTTGAAAAATCCAGGGGAGCAACTATGGCCCTCCTAAATCTGTTTCAGAGGAGCTATTCTACGCTAATATCAATTATACAAGGTTATTAATATGAAAATTGAGGAGAGCCATTATACAGTTTAAGGAGAGCAATTATGGCTCTCCTTAATTTGCCTTCAGGAGAGCCAAGGAGAGCCGGAGCAATACCTCCCCTCAAACGGCCAGGCCCGTTTATTTACCCACCCACAATTTAATTTTCACATGAGATATCTTGAGTTTTAACTGTATAATATTATCCCTTTACCCAGGAAATCGCTCGCATGTGCCCGCATACAAATTCAGCAGTTGACAAAATAAGTTTCAAAAATTTCAACAGAACTATATCACGTGGTTTCTAGACAACTCGTACCCACGGCAACTCGTACCAGTCAAGTCGTACCCAAAATTGGACGACTCGTACCCATTTTCGGCTGGACAACTCGTACCCACAATTGGACAACTCGTACCCAAGGTTGGACAACTCGTACCCATGGCTGGTTAACTTGTACTTGGTGTTTAACTGTATGGGCGAAAGCAGTTAATGGCCTAAGAAATATAGAAGCGGGGTTTTTGCTTTTGTTTGATCCGTTTAAGGTGCTATAATAGTAATAGAAATCAGTTTACTTTGAAATTCCTTCGTCAGATATTCCATGAATATGAATGAAATATACACAAATTTTACGTCTAAATGACGGGTGTGATACACAGAACAGGAAACATATATTCATTGACCGTAAGTAGTAGTGTATGTACCTTTCACCCCCATTCGGCAGGACCCCTGAAGTGACGTCATGTCACGTGACCTAGTGCCGCCATGTTGTGTTGTCATGGTAACCCGCGTGAGCGGCCATGTTGTGACGTCATCTCCATAGTGATACGTGATGTGATTGCGCATGCGCAGCGCGTGTTGTTAAGGTGATACGTGTTTCCTTCGTCCATTTTGTATACTGGAGGCCGCCATCTTGGTTTCTATGGTAGCACGTGATTGCTATGTTACCTAAGGCCTACAATATGACAGGGGTATGTTCGGAGGGTATGTTCGATTAAATCGGAGTATTTTCTGGAACGACTTCCCTGGATAATTACCACAAACAACCCGACAATCCCCCCAAATCACCAAAATCCACCCGAAATCACCGAAATTGACTTTATTTCCCCAATTTATCAGCTTAGCACATAGTGCTATAGTACTAAGGGGTACAAGGGGTGCATTCGATTAAACAGGAGTAATGCTCTGGATTAGAATTCTCCCAGAATCCCTTTTTGGATCCCTATCCCATGACGATTTTCCCATTAAAAGACAGGTTCATTTGGTAATTACCCAGAATTCTCCGCTTCTATCTATATATGCAATAGTTATCGTTTATCTGGCCATGCTCCTTTATTCTAGAGTATACTCCAGTAGCGTAGAAGAGCCTATCAACCGGAACAGTTTACCTTATTATTGCTATATTTAGCAATTTCTGGTCAATTCTTGTTAGTTCTGACCCTATTCTAAGTACTCTTGTTGTTTCATTTATTTAGATTATAACTAACCAATCAGATTGCTTGATTTCCCATAATCTGTATGCAGGGTTATCTCCCTTGTGTATAACAAAAGCAGTCCCAAAGCCAATAAGCTATCGAGCAGTTACTGATAAGTCATTGCTCGAACGAGTGACTCGGCATATTGCTCGAACGACTCGAATCCCATCGAGCAAATGAGTCAACGAGCAATTGTTCGATCGAGTGACTCCTCGAACGACTCGACGACTCATTTCAGAAAAAGGGATTCCATAGCCACAGGCGTTTTCGAAAAAGGGGTTCCACAAATGGGATTCCAAAAAGAGATTCCATAAGTGGGATTCCGTCTTATGTCGAGTGACTCGCAACTATTGCTCAAACGACTCGAATCCCATCGAGCAAATGAGCCAACGAGCAATTGCAAATTCATTTCAGTATTTGAGGAAACCTATGACATAGCCACGTATCAGTTGAGGATACCTTTTGAGGATACTAAATTGAGGATACCTATCGAGGATACCTTTTATAGGATACTTATGTGATAGACTGAATAAAGAAGATCACAAATGATGATCATTTAAAAAAAAATCAAGTAAAAAGCTCTAATGCATCTCTCTCCATGAGTCCACCAGCTTGCATCAACTGATTTCTGTCGGAAATTTTATGGTCAACACCGACACACCTGAAAACTCAACAGTCATTTAATTTAGACTTACCCGGCAGTGACAGGTGTGAGATCATGAAGAATTATTTTCTATCATCTATTACCTTATAGTCGATTGGTGTTTAATTTTCTGTGCATATTATTATCGCCAATTAAGTTAATCTTCCAGTTGGGAGGTGTGTTTTTCTAACAATTATCTTCCCTGACAATCATGAAAATTGAATGATAATTAGCATTTTTGTAAGGTTTGCAATTAGACCATAAAAGTGAATCTCTCTCTCTCTCTCTATAGGCACCTGACTCTCGTGCCTCGACCGATCGAAACAAAAATTGGCACAGGTCTATATAGATGTAATTTGACCAGGAAAGGGACTTCTGATGGGCCCTGATCGCGTCCGACATCGCGTTAATCCTTCAACCAATGAAGGGGTGGGGGGTAGGGTGGGGGAATGAGCCCCGATCACATCTGATTTTGCGTTAACCCCTCAACACGTGAAATGCTGGGTATGACTTCCAGTACAACAAGATATTACGTAGAAAAGCCCTCAGAAGTTTAACGAAGAGCCAAAGATTACACGATTTTTTTTGGGGGGGGGGGGGGGGGGGGGGTGGGGGGGTGTCGTCTCCCGTATCTACTTAAATATTTACTGTTTCCTTCGAATTGCTCTCTTGATGAAATGTTTATACCGGCGAAATTGACTTTCGGCGAAGTCTGTTCTGCTGAGATAAATGCTAAAAATGGAAAGTTTTTGCCTTTATGCACACCCATTGAAAGCAGGCACTCATCTTCTCAAGTCCTTCAGCCAATATTCGCCTTCGCCCATACAATTAAAAACCAGGTACATGTTGACCAACTGTGGGTACGAGTTGTCCAACCTTGGGTACGAGTTGTCCAACTGTGGGTACGAGTTGTCCAGCCGAAAATGGGTACGAGTCGTCCAATTTTGGGTACGACTTGACTGGTACGAGTTGCCGTGGGTACGAGTTGTCCTGATACCTATCACGTGACCGATGATACTGTCCGGCAATATTTTTGGGAAAAATCTGATAAACTATTATTTAAAATAATAAATTTGGATATGTCGTCTGTGTTGGGTGATTGTGTTTCGAACCGCAACATCAAGGCTTGCTGATTCGTTCCGACTGTGATGCCTCAAGTCTCGATTGTGGTACTTATGTTCAGATATCTGAACACTTTTCGATATACCGGTATACCGCTGTATTTTTATGAAGGGGCAGGCGGTGTCCCAACAATTAATTTCATGGCATTTTTTAATATCCTAAATGAAATGTTAGCTAAATCACACTGTTTTCTGAGTTTCAATTCCCAAAACGACTCTTTCCGGAAATCTTTTTTTTTTATGTGATTTCATTTTAAAATGTTACAAGCGCACTGGAGGACATTCAGTTTTTGTGAGTGTCGGGGAGGCTTGCCATATTGTCCCCCTTCGTGATGCGCCTGCATGTGTTGACGTGTTCATATCCATTATTGTTTTCGCCTTTTTCCATTGACATTGATAACCTTATGCCAGCGGGAGGGGCGGGGGGGGGGGGGGGATTTGTGAAAGACAAGTAATATTTCAACTCAGTGTCTGTGACCACGTTTTTGCTTCCCATTTAGAATGCATGCGAAAATACTAAGTACACTGTCCCGCCTCTCACTATAATCACCAGCTTGGTGGCATAACATCGCGTTTTATAATCTTATGCCGTAACCGGTTCTCGTCAGATTACCGAAGTTAAGCAACGTCGAGCCCGGTTAGTCCTCGGATGGGTGACCGCTTGAGCGATCAATTCGGATCCCGCGCTGTGTCCATTGGGCAAGGCACTTAACCCCGTTTGTCCACATAGGGGGCAAGATGACGCCGTGTACTAAGGCATACTGCACGTCGATGGTGCGCATGTCATCAACCAATCTAACCCTCCTGTGCTGCAGTGCGGAGTTACGATGTTGGGGAGCTGGTAGCCGTTCGTCGTTGCTCGGTGGTTCTCTCCAGGTACTTCGGCTCCCTCCACCTGTAAAACTGTCACGGCCATGATTAAGCATTGTGCATAAAGTATATGTCCTTAAACACCAATAAATAAATATAATCTTATGCCATTTCCGCCGAATGTTGATGAGGTTTTCGAAACGGCATGTCAAAATCATGTGCCGACATCACGGGCTTGTCTCAGAACCTCGAGGCTGAATTGCGCAATCAAACAGACGAAAACAAACGTTCATAAATTTATTTCTAAGATCTACTACAAATAAAGCTCTAGCGTCCATTTGCGTTTTCCACTCCGTTTCCAAACAACAGACAAACGCCTTTATCGGTCTTAAAAAATATCATTCAACAAACCCACCTCGCGTTGAATAAATAGTTTTTAACACCCCCCCCCCCCCCCCCGTACGTACGCGCTTGAGACCTTGTATGGATGGGGTGGATGGAGGGTCATCATATATTTGTGTGTGTGAGTATATATATCTATACACTGCAATATCTTCAGCCTCCCACTAATTTCCGATAAAAATGTCTTCGATCATCAGCTTGTGGCAGCATCCGCTGTTGTGATGTTTGGGGGGAAATGGCGTTCAGAAATATCCAGCCATGCAATCACCAAATGAGATTTATTTTATTGACAAAAGATCAAAGCTGAATGTCTTCTTTTTTTTGTCCACACCCCTCCTATATATTTCTGATAAGACTAAGATTACTTACGTTTTTAGTCTTCTTTGCATAATAAATGGGATAGTAATAGGAGAATGTACCTAACTCTTTCCAGTCATTACAGAGACCCCCCCCCCCCCCCCGCCCCTCCTCCCTCTCCCCTTCCCATATGCACTAGAACCAAAGCTTTAAATCCCGGAATTGCTGACAAATAATCAAAACATGTATTTCCTGATTGATTAATGTCTCATTTTGTTTTCAAAGTTTGGCTGGAAGGCGTTTTAAAATTCGTTCCGGTCTGTATTTGGATGATTGGCGTTCACCCCTGCATCGGTTGGGGGAAGACGCTCACGTATTACTCAGGGTGTGATTTGTACTGAAGAATGTGATAAGTATTTTTCTCCACTTACTGGGTCATATATATTGATCAGCAACTCCAAAACTAATAAGCACCTTCTGAAGGGAAAAACGTCCAACCTTCATAGCAGCTGCCCACGTAGTCCAATAATATTAGCCTTCGCCTGTGCTCCGAATTTATTATTTTTTGATTTTTAATATGTCGCACCGTCGAAGTCTAATCTGATCTTTCGTTTTTCCAGCAGCGATCAGATTAGACTTCGACGGTGCGACATATTAAAAATCAAAAAATAATAAATTCGGAGCACAGGCGAAGGCTAATATTATTGGACTACTGCCCACGGCAAGAAAAGCGTTCACTCACTATTCAATTGGTGTCAGTACACAGCGAAG
This sequence comes from Pictodentalium vernedei, assembly GCA_031216915.1. Taxonomy (NCBI): domain Eukaryota; kingdom Metazoa; phylum Mollusca; class Scaphopoda; order Dentaliida; family Dentaliidae; genus Pictodentalium; species Pictodentalium vernedei. The sequence continues at coordinate 590,719,884 of CM062296.1, read as the reverse complement.
CGACTACAAGTTCCAATTCAAACAATCATTCCCTTCCACATTGTCAGAATTTGCAAGTAACAAATTTGGTCTTAGTTGTTACTCATGCCATCCGGTTCTTTGTCACAATATCTTAAATTAATAATTTATGAAGACAAGCATGAGAACTGCCAGAGGGTTTTCAGTTGACGGATCACCGTCCTAATTCGGTAGCCCACCAGTAAGTGGCTTCTTGTGATCCTTCAGCTTTGACCAAAAAGGTGAAATTTTTATCGAGAGGGAAATGTACCCCATGGATGCCTTATATTTTCCTGGCTTGGCGTTGTCATATTACTCTTGCAAATCTGAATTCAAATACACATAAATAAACTCTCCCTCATTCAAGATATCTGCTTGCTAAGAAAGAGCACCGAACCCGAACTTTTCACTGTCGAACGAGAGTTGGTGTCGGTTCGCCCGGAGGTGTGGTATAAGGTATATTTACATATTTTGTATTTTTATCGATTCATATGATGCGTGGATGGAAATCACCTGTTGTGATTTCTCCAGCAGGGCATTTCAAGTCTGAATCCCCACCCGTTACTTCCGTCACTAATTTTCATGAAAAAACCCCCACAATCCGGAGACAAAATTTATTTTGCAGAAAAACGACAGCATCCAGTCTTGTGACGCCTGGTTGGAAATTACGCTTAGCTCTTTCCAATCCGGGCGTTGCAAGACTGGATCTTGTCCCCTGATCTATACTTTTGAATGAAGATTCTATTAAATGAGCTATCTCGCACGTAAAGCTAATTTTGAAGTTCTTACAATGTAGCTCCAGGCTGTAGACAGCCTATGTTTTCTAATGTATCCGGAATCCGGGTTTTCGGACTTTGTAATGTAATACAGAGGTATATTATAAGTATTTTACATATCAACCAAGGATAACATCTTCTTGCACCTTTGTGCTCTATGCTATTGTCACCGCTTTATCGCTGGATACCTAACTGATATATTTCTGATGAAATGTTCTACAAAAAGTCGATATACAGTTCGTGGAGGATGTGTTGTAGCTGGTTCGCCGGCGGTGTGGTGTTATCACCCAAGGTGTCACTTTCAAGTTATGTACATATGGACAGAAACGCGGGCAATGTTCAGCCGGTGGACCCCCGGGCACAGCCCTGAGGTCCATTGACTGAAGCTTTGCTTGTGATCGTTGTGCTTTGCAACAAATTTGCAGTTACTGGTTGGGTGGAAACGCCATGGGGGTGATTTTGTTGTGGGACACTGTCCACGTACACGGGTACTCGACATAAGCTGGGAAATCGAAAGAAAAATGATATTTGATACCACTTTTGAATCTATGCTGATGTGCCCCTGTAATGGTATATAAATATTAACAAGGTACACAACTCGCTTTTCGAAAACGATAGCACTCATCTTCGTGATCCCCCCCCCCCCCCCCTCAAATTTGATTCACACAACGTATCCAACAGTACCCGGTATCAATGGAAAGGGGAATGAATAAGCTTTACAATTGTGTATTACACGACCATTGGGTGTTCTTGGGTTGTTCATGACAACTGGGAGAAGTCGCAGAAAAGGCCTAAAAACATTTAGTCGGACAAGAAAGTGCACAGTGAAATGAGGTTTACGAGCGACAATTATCCAATTTATTATAAATGATTCGAGGTCCCATTGTCTATGGAGGGCGGATTCAAATATTAACCGTATGCCTTTATCAATTACTAATCTCGGATCCACATTTATTCATTTCTGGCGATCACATTTGCCGTTTATACATTTTTTTAACCTTCCCTTGGCTTTGAACAAGCTAGCGGCATCCATAGAAGCACAATGACATCCCATTGGCTACTATTTATGCCGAGAAAATCATCAATGAAAATAAGCCAATAGGAGAATGGGGAAAGCTGAGGACGCCGTCTACTCAGGTCAGCTTGGGAAAAGATGTCAAAGTTACGGCTAAAAAGTGTATAAACGTTAAATGTGAACTCCAGAAAATAATAAATGTGGATCCGAGATTAGTAATTGATAAAGGTATACGGTTAATATTTGAATCTGCCCTCCATATACAATGGGACCTCGAATTATTTATAATAAAACGGATAATTGTCGCTCGTAAACCTCATTTCACTGTGCACTTTCTTGTCCGACTAAATGTTTTTCGGCCTATTCTGCGACTTCTCCCAGTTATCATGAACAACCCAGGAACTCCCAACGGTCATGTAATACACCACTGTAAAGCGTATTCATTCCCCTTTTCATTGATACCGGGTGCTGTTGGATACGTTGTGAGAATCAAATTTGAGGGGGGAAACACGAAGATGAGTGCTATCGTTTTCGAAAAGCGAGTTGTGTACCATGTTAATATTTATATACCATTATAGGGGCACGTCAGCATAGATTCAAAAATGGTATCAAATATCATTTTTCTTTCGATTTCCCAGCTTGTGCCGAGTACCTGTGTCCATGTACTGTATTGGAAAGCACGAAATTCCATGCTCTCACCTTATTAAATGGCCTTGTAGGTAAAACAGCCGTCGAAACTGGTGCCCAAACTAGGCAACTCAATAATAAACGAACTTCTGCAATACATTTCACTTAGCCGATATCCTCAGGTTCGTATCACACGCCATAATGTTGTGTTTTATGGTAGTTTTTGTAAATACGTTTTATTTGATTGTCTGCTTCCACAGCCTTTCTCTGCTCCCTCATTTCGTTGATACCATGTCACCACATAACATCATGTCACCTGACTGTCTCTCGCTAGTCGCCATTCGTAGAGTTTCCGCCGTGCTCCAAATTCCAGCTGCTCTGCCACTTCACTCTTCAAATAACTGCTGACACAACTATGGCGATTAGTATAGAGCAGTACAGAGCGGTTGATGGATATCACTGCAACGTTCTTGCATTCAAGGGTAGGCTCACTGTTAAAAAACATTTTGCTAAAAAGTTGTTCTACAAAATACCGAAAATCGAGGTCCATCTGAGGTTGCTTGCGTGTATTATCTCCTGTGTTCTGTTTATATCAGGTGACATAGAAGTTAACCCAGGTCCCCCAAACCCAACCCAGATAGCAACGCTCTCTGTTATTCACTATAATATTCGAAGTTTTAGAAACAAACTAAGTTTAATAGTTGATGATGTTGATGATGCTGATGTAAGCTGTTTTACTGAAACTCACCTGGATCCCAGTTTTAGCTCCGACAGCGTGTTGATCCCTGGCTTTTCTCCACCAGTGAGAAAAGACCGGAACCAACACGGTGGGGGGAGTGGCAGTTTATTTTTCTAAACAAGTCAAATTTAAACGAATGCCTCGGTTAGAGTTTGATCAATCGATGCTTTGGTTCGAAATCACTACCGAAATGAAACTTATGTTATGCGTAGCTTATCGCTCAATTCAGTTTTCTACCGAGGGCTACTGGGTGAAACTTGAACGCGCAATTGAGGACTCATTTTGTACTAAACCATCTCTGGTAATTACTGGTAACTTGAATAGCGATCTTCTCAATCCATCAAGTGCACTCAATGAGGTTATTGATACATTTAACTTAAGAAACACCATAACCGAACCGACGCGCACCACTTCTCACTCAAGTACTTTTACTTGACCCAATGGTAGTCAGTGATAATGTCAAAGTCTTGAACTGTGATGTACTGGACCTCGGGGTCTCCGACCACAAGGCAGTTTCCATGACAATTCAGACTGGTATTACAAAACAGAAACCAACGACAAGACAGGTCTGGAATTATAACAAAGCCAACTTTATTAAAATGAATAATTTTATATCCCAGACAGGGTGGCAAACAATTATTAATAGTAACAACAGCCTAGACACTTCACTTCACAACTTTCTGACACGGTTTCTCGAAATTGCAAAAGAATGTATACCGTGCTACGATATTACTGTCCGCCCATCTGATAAGCCATGGTTCGATTCTGCACTTCGTCGGGAAATTCGGAAGAGAGACCGCTTAAGGCAACGAGCCCTACAAAGTAATAATTCCACTACTTTTGAAAAATATAAACATATCCGTAATAAGGTAAATAATATGAAGAAAAAGGCTAAATCTACATACTTCTCTAAATTAGACACTTCTCTCTCTATAAATCGCGACCCGAAAACGTTTTGGCATACCGTTAAACAACTATTATGTAATTTTGATAGTAAGTCTCAAGTTCAGCACCTTGAAACTGTGACTGACGCTGGAAATTTGGTAACTATATCCAGTGATCAACAAATGGCTAACTTGCTTAATACAAATTTTCTGAAAAATAGCGAAATCCACGACGAAGGACATGACTTGCCTGTGTTCCGTTCCAAGAGCCCAGAAATTCTTTCCGACATTAATGTTACGGAAGCAGACATCTACGAGATACTGAGCTCGCTAGAAATCAATAAAGCAGTCGGCCATGACGGCATCAGTAATCGAATGCTGAAGGAGACACGACAAACATTATGTAAGCCACTCCTATTATTATTCCAGCAGTCACTTACTTCTCGCACGTATCCATCAGACTGGAAGCTGGCGACAGTTATACCAATCTTCAAGAAAGGCAACACCCACGACCCTAACAACTATAGGCCCGTTCTCTTCTTAGTTGTGTGAATAAAGTCATGGAAAAGGTTATTTTCAAGAAAGTATTCGACCACTTTCACAACAATAATCTGTTCTTTAAATACCAATCTGGTTTCCTACCGAGACACAGTACTGTATTTCAGCTACTAGAAATCTACCACAACTTATGTTTAGCCTATGACAACCGTCTCTTCTCACTAGAGGTTTTTTGTGACATATCAAAAGCATTTGATAGGGTCTGGCATAAGGGGCTTATTTTTAAATTGAGGCAATATGGTACTACAGGATCCATCCTGGAATGGTTCGAAAGCTATCTGAAAAAACGTCAACAACGAGTAATAATAAATTCTGCTTATTCTGACTATCTCCCCGTTAAGTGTGGAGTACCGCAGGGATCAGTGCTGGGACCGCTACTCTTTTTGATTTACATCAATGACATTTCTGAATATGTGTCCTCTGCAGGTTCGTGTAGGCTATTCGCAGATGACACATGTATAACAAAAAAACAATTCTGATCTTGATCAGCTCAGTATAGATATTAATCTTGAACTTAATGTTGTATTAGAAAGGGCTCAGCAGTGGCTCGTTAATTTTAACCCGTCAAAAACCAAGGTTATGCTCTTTACCAGGAAAGCAGTAGCCGTGAGTCCAGGTGTGAGATTTGGGGGGACACTTCTGGATCTCACAACTGAACATACACACCTCGGATTAACATTACAAGCTGACTTGAACTGGAATACACATATTTCCAACATATGCAAGAAAGCTAACTCTAGGCTTTCCCAGTTGAGAAAACTTAAATTTACACTGAGCAGAAAAACTCTTGAAATAATGTACAAGTCTTTTATACTTCCAATAATAGAGTACGCAGATGTACTATGGGCCGGAGCCCCCGATTACTTACTTTCTAGACAAGATAGAATACACACGGAAGCCGGGAGGATAATAACTGGACTCACTAGGTCGGTATCGTCTTCGAGAGTATTTTTCGAACTCGGCTGGGAAACCCTAGAACAACGACGAAAATTGCATAAGATGGTGACCTTCTTCAAAATTATCCATGGGGATGCCCCAAAATACCTCCTTGAACTATTGGCCCAGTCATTCCAGGACTACTCGCCATATAACACACGTGCTCGTTCGAATTTCAAAATTCCTCTGATGCACACTGAATTATTGAAAAATTCGTTCATCCCATCTTGTATCTCAGAGTGGAACTCACTTCCTATGGATATAAAGAACCTGGGATCTTTAAGTGAATTTACTAAGTATTTCAAAAGCGAGGTATGTAAGCCACCATCGTATTTTGGAATCTGTTCAAGAAAGATGAATATACTGCATTGCAGACTACGTAATGCATGCAGTGATTTAAATTTAGACAAATTTCAAAATTATATCCACGACACACCAAACTGCTCACGTGGCAACGGCCTGGAAGACGCATCACACTACTTTTATGTCTGCCCAAGGTATACCAATGAAAGATTAATACTACAACAGGACCTGGCCAACATCACAATTAATTCTGTTACGGATATCCTCTACGGTATCCCTAACATGTTACCATCTGCAAATGACCATCTATTTCGAGTAATACAAAAGTGTATCAAAGCAACCAATTGATTCAATACCTTTGAGAATATTCATTCAGGAGGTAGTTAGTTCTATGTTTCCAGGCCCCCGGAAAATAATGTAGTGCTGGTCTACTATGGTGGACAGTGCCGCATCATTGGAAAAATTGCTCTGGTAGCCATTGAGTTGTGTGCAGGTCGTTTATAGTGACTGGCCAGATGAACCCTTTGCCGGAAGTAGTGGTCTAAATCTGCCAGCGCTATTCACAAAATCACTAATTTCTTCTCTTTTTTAACCTCAAAATATGGCTTGCGTCTCCTAATTGGAGCGAGCTCGTTCAGCTCGTTCCAATGAGGAATCATGAGCTGTGTGTTTGGTACAGAGGATAAAAAAGGGATAGTTATTCGAGAGGTTTAGTTGCAAATTCCCTCTGCCTTTCTTGATGGGTAAGGTGTTAACTACGATTGGAGGATCTTGACTTACCCGTACCGTGTTTATGAAATAGCTACACACGTTGGAACTGATCATATATATTAGTGTCACGTATATACTATTGTCACGTGAGAATCATGGGGTTCTGTCTTCCAGTGGAAGAGAGAGCATTGTGGTTGTCAGATGACGATATATCGTTAGACGTAGCTTACCTACTTTATATGTGATGACAAAACACTGCATGCGCCTTGCAGTGATGGGGCTCTTCTGGAGCGCTGCGGCCTGGTGAGTTGGCTGGAGACAGTTTGATATTTGTTTGATGAGTACAAGGTATCAGTCCCCCTCTTTTCTTCCTTCTCTTTTCTTTCGCTGAATATCTACCATATTAACACCATTGCAATCTTGAATAGCGTATTGTTTATTATGATGTGTATATATTGAAAAACTGCTGCATTTACTTGTTAATCGTATACAAAGGAGAGGACGTGTTTTAAATGTTGAGCACTTGTTGTCCAATATTTTTTTGTTTATTGTGACAAATAAAATATGTTTAAACTAACCACCAAATAAATCCGCAAGATAATTGTTGCTTTGCTACATCTCCTTCCGACTTGTAGTGTGTACCTTGCTCTATCACAAAATTTTACTTGTCCCATCCGACTGTTGAGGTTTCCTCTGCGCGCTTAGATCGCGAAAGGTCAACGTGTTTTAATTTACTTATGGGCTGAGTGGGGTCAGAACGGCGCGTTATCTGATTGCGCTTCTACGCAGCCAACGGCGCACATTTTGTGACAGGACTTTTAATTCTAACTGTATAATTTACAGAGTATAACACCCATTGTATTTACTTGAAGTATATACAACGGGTGTTGTATATAATATAACAAAATCGTGTTATTACTATTATTACCATGACCGGAAGCGGGCGGCTGGCTGTTAATGAATGAATTTTGTTTTAATTTAACGCCCGCGGCTCGCTTCCGGTTGCATGGCGTCATGAATTACTGAGTCTTACCGCCCTGCTAAACTCCGTTAATATACTAGAGATCGCCCGCTAAAGTGGTAATAATATAACAATAACATGATTTTGGAGGGCATTATGGTTCATTAGCGGCCCTGCAGCAGTGATGAACAGCTCGAGGGTTTATTAAAGGCCAGAGACGAAGTCGATGGCCGTTAATAAGCCCAAAGGCTGTTCATCATTGCTGCAGGGCGGCTGGGCCGCTAATGAACCATGATGCATGACAACAATCATGTTATTACTATTATTACCACTCCCTTTTGCAGCTAACTTGAATCTAAAAATAGCCGGGCCGCGGGCCGCTAATGGCTATTTATACCATTATCGCCCGCGGCCGGCTCCGTCGAATGACGTCACTGAAATTATGGAGTTAAACGGGCCTCCAAACCTATGTTAATCGACTAGTAACTTATAGATTGAGTGGTAATAATTATAATTTATGCGAACAACCTTTGACCTCGTTCGATTCTATTTTCATTCATTCTTAAATTTCATAATGCAGGTTTGATTTCTTCGTTGAACTTGAAGGAACAAGTGATGCTTTATCGAAATAATATGATGTATTTTTTGTAAGTATAACATGCAAATATTCTGTTTATTTTGCTGAAATAAAGAAATAATTACAATCTACTTCGTTCCAAATGTTATGTAGAAATGATAAGAATGTCAATAATGTGTGGTCTGCTATTTATAGTTACGTTTATAACTACGATCAAAGTACTGCCCTATTTACAAGTTCGTCTGCTACCCATTGTACACTTGCGCTTGAGATATCGTACCCAGATGGGGGACATGCCTTGTCTGTAGTCTGGGGGTAATAATGAAAGTATTCCCATTGGAAGCATTCAAAGGAACTACGTATTTTTTTTCTTAGGTAACTCTAAATCTCAACCAAAAACACGTAATAAAAATAAAAGTGATATAAATTTTAATGGCCACAACAAAAAACGGTTTCATTAAGAAATTACAATAAATCACATAAAAATCAATATAAGAAGCGTTTTTGTTTTCACCCCCCCCCCCCACCCCCCCCCCCCCTCCTGCAAACGCCAAATTAGTTTACAGATACATGTAGCTGTCGATTTACTTGCTCACTGTGGTCTGTGTAGAAATTGTCAGGGTATGACCCTTCACCTAACGTTAGTAGCAGACGACACTCGTAAAAACATTATCGTGTAACTAAAAATTTTCATTTTTTGCTTCCAAAACATAGGTTATGACCCCTCATTTGGAACGAGCACGACTCGCTCCTTCCAATGAGGGTGTCAGAACCTATGTTTTGGAAGCAAAAAATAAAAATATAAAAAAGATTGAATAGCGATTCTCGTGTATAGACTATAGCGCTGGCCGGTTTGGGCCGTTACGTTGGGTAAACGGTTAAAACTTGTTTACTGATATTTATTTGTTTATTGGTTTTGGGGTTAAGCGATTTTTTTCGACAGCCAGGGTCATATCGTGTCGGAGACAGTTTTATATGTGGAGAAAGTCATCGATGAGAACTACCAAGCAGAGACGAGTAATTGCCAACTCCTCAATATTCTTACTCCAGTCCACCCGTGCTCGTATCAGTTGGTGTTTGAGGGTTCATTGGTGAATTGTAACCGTGAAAGCCTACAGGGCTACATGTACAGTGTATGTATGGAATTTAGAGTACCGGGAGAAAATAAATCAACAAAGATGGACAACTGGCAGCTCAACAACATGCTAGTAGAATAGGTCGTGTGACTCAGGCCCTATTTGGGGGATTTTTCGGGAGGAATTCGGGGGAGCCAGTGTTAAATTCCCATAGAAGGAAGGGGGACTATTTTGTGGGGAGCCAAATTTAAACTTCAGGTGTGGCGCGGCCTGTTCTATTCGATGGTCTACACATATCAATGCCCGAGTGCTATACTTTCTGTGTCCCTTGACAATTAGAACAATACAGCACTCGGGCAGCGACTTGACAACATGGACGCAGACCCGCCCATAGTGGCTTTTACACCATGTCTGCGTCCAATTAGAGAATCCGACGCCAAGTCGTAATCTCCCGTTGAAAAAAAATGCATGGTCGTAGGAACTGTTAACAGGGCGCGGGTTGGAGTCTCAAGTCCCCCTCCCTCCATTTTTGATTACAAATGTTCCCAGAGATATGCCATTCCACAGGATCCCTAAAAGTACTTCAAAATCGAAGAACAGACACGTCAGGAGGGCAAATCCCAAATCACTCACCAATAGTCCTTGTGATCAACTCCTCCCTCCCCTACAAAAGACCCCGAGAATCTAGGAAAATGCTTCTTCTGTACAACAAACTTCCGAATTTTGTTTATCCACGCCCCCCCCCCCCCCCCCCCCCCCCCCCAGTTTCATCCTGCTTCCTACGGCCCTGTAATGCCTTTGATAATCAGACGCATATGCACTGGAGTTAAGAAACTACACCTATCCGCTATGAAGGTAACACTGGCAAATTAACAATTGTCTGTATTTTGACTCTCAATGTGTTTAATTGACGTTGTTGCATCGGGATATCCACACATCTTGTGTGACTGAAGTGTTATGAACACCAAAAAAATGTAGTCGACGAAGAGAATATACGGCAGGGCCAACGCGTACTGTGGGATTGATGCGACTTGCTTTTTTTCGTGACACGTGGGCAGTATTTAAATCCCAATTGCATCGCTTTGGAAACTCAAGAACAGTGTATTTGCTATTATGCAATATGGATAATAATACGATTAGAGTATCGTGGATTTTTTTCTAGGTGGGGGTGTACAAAAATTCTCATAATGTTTTCACATTTTTACTTTACTGAAAAGGCTAGTTAAGTAGGCTAGAAATGTTTTACAAGGGTGATCGATTTACAACTTGTATTAAAGTTTCTTCTTTTCCCTCTGGCACAGATAACTGTGGCGAACTACGCAGGGGGTGGGACAGTTTCGTGTCCTTGCTGTTCTCAAATACTCTGGGGGAATCTTTATCATGTACACCAGTCTCTCTCTCTGCATACGGGAAACAGCCACTTTGCACCCCCACCCGTTGGGGTAGTACGCCGTGCAGAATCAACTTCACCAATGGCACAGTTGATGCTGTCAGCGCCTGTTCAGAAACCTCGCTAAGTTTGCTCGACCAGAGATCCAACGCAGGAACTCTGTCATAATAGACCAGCGCATCTATTTTCGAAAGGCGAGGGGGCTACTCTGGCACCGACGGGGGGGGGGGGGGGGGGGGGGGGGGCTACACTTCGACATGTTGAATCTGTGATATAACATGTCGAAGCGTAGTCCCCTGTCCGCGCCAGCGTGGCCTAGCTAGAGCCCCTCTCCCCCTGTGTTTGCCTGCGTTGCTCCCTGTCAGCCTTCTGTCTGGGTGTTAGTGTTAGTCCAACCAAGGCCCGAAATAACCCAGTGACATCTTCAATACATTTGAATGCGAAGGCTCGGAATGCGCATTAACCGCATTTCCCATTTGTCGAATGTGCCCACAAGATCAGTAAAGTCATCCGACGAAAATGCTGGAGTTCTCTGACGTAGGGGATATCCCCCCCCCCCCCCCCCCCCCCCCCCATTAGCGCCATTTCTGCAATTCATCAGTTTCCTGAATTCCGTTCATTTTTTGCTCGAAATGTCCGAGATTTGACAGTTTTCAACCCCTTCCCGGTCCGCACAGCTGTAGTGCTATTTTAAGGGCAGTGCCGATGTGATTAACACCCTGCTACTGGATTTAATATGACATCGCAGCCATCCCTGCCATCTATGCAGTTAATATCATTTGTGGGGTGGGAAGCGGTTTATTCTCGTTAACATTTTGTGCGGGAGCGCGGTGGCTCAGTTGGTAGAGGTGCAGGCTGCAAGCCGAGAGGTCCTCGGTTCGAATCCCACCTGCGGCAACCGCGTTGTGTCCTTGGGCAAGAACACTTCATCTCCATTGCCCACGTGGGGGCACGATGACGCCGTGTACTAAGACGTAATGAACGTCGATGGTCCGCATGTCTTCAGCCAATCTAACCCTGCCTGTGCTGCAGTGCGGAGTTACGATGTTGGGGAGCTGGCAGCTGCTTGTCGTTGCTCGGTCGGTGGTTCTCTCCGGGTACTCCGGCTTCCTCCACCCGTAAAACTGTTACGGTCATTATTAGCCATTGTGCATAAATATGTGACCTTAAACATCAATAAATAAATAATATAACATTTTGTGCGACCGCGAATGTCTCTATCGATGAACAGCGCGGAAATGGGTGATCCGCTACACAAGGAAAAGGGAGCCTATAGACATGTTACTGTTATAACTTAAAATGGAAACACAGCATTTTTTCGGATTTAGGAAATCACACGTGTATTCAAATGAAGTAACTCAAAATAGGAATGTGTTCCTTCTATTTGTCATTACCAGAAAACAAACAACTTTTTGCCGTCCTTGTATTTTCGCGTTTTCTGCAACTGAGGAGCTCACGGCGCATGCACAAAAGTTATTTATTGTTTACGAGTACCACTATATTGAGTGAGAAGCGAATATTTGGTATTTGGTGCAAGAAATAAATTGCCTTCAAAAATATGGCCTCCTAGTTCACAGAAAAATGATAACTTTATTGTTATTCAAAATAAAATTCCAAACTGATCCGTTACCGCCAACGATCCGATACCGCCGCATCAACTGAATAATTAATGAAAATTGTAAACTTCTCGTTTGAATTCACACTTTTCCAACCAACTTTCTGAAAACGGTACGGAACAAAATCAGCTTGCCCTTCAGCTTCAAGTTCGATTGCTTCGGCAATAACATCAACAATTCAGCAGACAAAATGTCACAATTACCACCACAGCAGTACCCTTAAACATTCAAAATTATGAAGAAATTATGAAGAAATGTCAAGGTCAACAAACAATGTTCAGCAATTATTCCACGGAGCAAAATAAAATGTACAAAATATGAATACCTTACATTTACTGTCTTACACGTTTAAAGAAAATCCTACAACGACATCACCAAGAAAACATAAATTCAGCGAGTTATTCCAATATTGTCCGATTCCGAATGAAAAAGTTACTAAACAATCCACATTTCACCGATATCACACAAATGTGACATATTAACTTTTATGATTCAGCGCAGAGAGAAATCACAGGAAGTGAAAATCAATCACCATCGTCGATTTTGTGATGTAATTGTAAGGCGCGCAACATTGTTTCTCTCGTCAGTCACAATTTTGCTTCATATCGATTTCTACGGAGGCGCGTGGGAATCAGCATAAAAGTGAATATAAGCCTCAGCGAGTTAAAGTGCTGTTTGTTATCAGATAAAAACAATATACATGTAGAGTTTTTTTTTTTTTATATCTGGTTTATACAACTCGTTGAAATAAAGTTAATATTTTCACGGCAGAGCCTCGAAAATATTAGCTATATTTCAGCTCGTTCTATAAACCAGATATAAAAAAAACACAAAATGTATATTGTCTATATATTTGATCTGTATTCATATATATAAAGCTCAAAAAGCACAATTTTTTTTTCACCTAGCCTTCGGCTCAATGAATACCCTCCCCTGGGCACAAACACAACAAGAAAAAACACACACAGGCGAAAGAAACGAAATGCAGTGACAATAGTTCCTGCAAGCTAAGCTCCGACTGAACGGGCGTGCAACACAACCTGAAAAGAAAAGAAAGCGGGGCAAAAGTAGAAAACAAAAAAAAACAAAAAAAAAAAAACAACACTGTCAGAGAAATTCTGAAAAGTATACCAGAAAGTCCCAACTCCCGGCAGAACCCGATCCCAATACACCCCTCGAAAAATGAAAGGAACTAGAACTCTAGAAATGTCAAGATACTTCCATGCACTACATGAAAGCACGACAACTGGATGATCTAAACAAACCTATTTGCACCATGACGCCTTAAAATGCACCAAGTAGACCGCCAGGGGGAAATTTTAGCGTCTGGTGCTTCTCCAGCAGGCGCGAACCGACGTGGGACTCCCCCCCCCCCCAATGGGACAGTGCCATTAATAGCCCGCCATTCAGTGTCACTGGTGCAGGAAAGCGGCCAAGCAAAACTTGCATCCACAAGGCCACCACCACTGGGCCCCGACGCGGTCCAAATCACCAAGATATTCACCAGACGCAAAAAGAGAACAGAGTTCGCGGTAGGATTAATAGCGACGAATGTGTAAATAGGCTAAAAAGACGTTGAAGATGATGAAAATGGCAGCGTCGGACAAAAACAAAATGCGTCCTGGAGCCGAGCGCAGCCGCCTGAAATTTACGGAACTAGCACCGCTATCCCCGATTAACAGCCATACATCCCAACGAGTACCCAGACCGCGTGGAAACAACGTGGGCCGTGTGGAAACCGAGAGGACGATTGTCCGTGCTTAAGAATAGTTTGAATGTGAAGTTCTGTTTACCATTACAGGACGACCAACATATATATTGCTGCATACCACACTTATGGTGATCTCACTCTATCTCTTTTTGTTTGATACGGTTTATTAATAGTTTGAAAGGAATAATTAACAACTCTCCATTTTATTAGCGACCTGTCTCGGGCCACTAATAATATGGAGGGATATTAATTATTCCTTCAGGGACGTTAATAAACCGTAATGCTCGATAAAATGATTTCGCAATGTCTGTCTCATGTTTTTTGCGAATTCAACATTAGTAAACCCTAAGAAGATGTACATGAAACAACGTAAAAGCCATTGGTACGGTTGGAAGATGGGGTTGCAAAAAAAGTTTGACACGGTTTATTTATAGTTTGAAAGAAATTCTAAACAACTCTCCATTTTACCAGCAGCCAGTCTCGGGCCACCTGTTTATTATTATTAGCTCTCCATTTTATTAGCGACCGGGTATATTCCATGTTTTTGAAAAAAATGCTGTAAATACTTCACATTGCATTTGCTCCACGGATTCCAGTAAATTAAGAAGATATTCAATAAAAAGAAATCCAGAAATGTTTATTTTTTTGTTATTCCTCATATCGACATTCCCTTGTTACTGCAAACTTTACTCAAAATATCTTTCCAATTTATCCCAGTCGTCCGATTTTGTACACGTAGTAACTTCTGGCTGATGAAATCTCCTTCCCCACAAAGAACCGTTCCGCCGTCGGTTACTGTTCCTGTGAATTCAGTGTAAATTGAAAACGCCGAGAAAAACACATCTTCAAAAATCTATTTTATCTAATGGCTCGCGGGAATGAAAATTGGAATTATTGTGTCATGGTAGTTAACAAACATTTAAGTGAAGTCTATTCAGTCACGTACAATAATGTTCTTTTTTCTATTCCTGCATTCCTGAGATTAGGTAGCCGTTCCTGTTCCGTGTCCTGTTCTTGAGAATAGGTGCTCTCCTGTCGTCTCTTGTGTTCGTTATTTAGTCAGTTTTGTAAACACTGACAAATTAACGAACAAAAGTTTTTCTCCGCGTAAGACATTTTAAATCCTCTTTATCATCAAAATACTCACCAGAAGCGTATAAGATTGTACACATGGGTGAAATGTACCAGTATGCACACCCTCTACCCCCTCTAAACCTTTATTAACATGTATATTTTCCACTTTCTAGCTCACCTGACGGAAAGTCAGTGAGCGCTATTGCCATCACTTGGTGTCCGTCGTCCGTTAACTTTTCAAACTTGTCTTCTTCTTCAAAACCACTGGGCCAAACCCAAACATATATTACACAGACCATCTTTGGAGTATACCCTTTCTACTTTGTTCAAAAGAAGCTGCTGTCATCTCTGGACTATGGTAAATGCCCAGACAGCCTAAAATAATAAAAAATCTTCTTCACATGAACCTTCAGAGAGAATGCCTTGGTATTTGGAATGGAACTTCCTTTGATGGTGAAAATTAAAGTTTGTTCAAGGGAAGTTGGTAGGACATTACTGAGCTCTCTGCGGGAGCGTGTCTATTTTGGGCACCGCCCCTAATTCGTATTTCAAGATGGCCACTTTTGCTGTGAGAACCAGCTCCCAACAGAGAATAAGTGGTACGAGAAGCACAGTTTATTCTTTCTTGTGTTCATTTACCTTTGAGTTTGTTGAGAGTAAGATGCCTAAATGTGTACCATTGTTTTGTTTGGTAGTTTTTGCGTGTTTAGCATTGACGAATGCAACTTTTCTGAGGCCTCTTGAATTTATAATTCAAAACTACGGTGTCGGGTCGTTTCGCCCCAATTCCCGTTCGCCCCGGGTCGTTTCGCCACCATATTGGGGCGAAACGACCCGGGTATGAGGGGCGAAACGACCTGATTTTATTATTTTTTTTAATAGTTTCCACCGCGCCCCCGACAGTCTGATAATAAGTTTTTGAGGAGAGTAAGCATTTGTAGATGTATCTGTGCCTCCATGCACTGACAGTATGCCTACTAGACCATAAACTGCGATGACTGGAGTGTGCTTCGTAAGGTCTTGAATAATCCTAGGGTTTTCTTTTTGCCAATTCTCTAACATATTTATTGATTTTCTGTCAAAGGCCCACAGTTCTGTTCCATAAAGGAGTCTTCGAATGATGTATGCCATCCAAATTCTTCTGATAATAGATGGCCACTTTTGCTGTGAAAAACAGCTACCAACAGAGCATAAATGGCACGAGAAGCACAGTTTATTCTTTCTTGTGTTCATTTACCTTTGAGTTTGTTGAGAGTAAGATGCCTAAATGTGTACCATTGTTTTCTTCTGGTAGTTTTTGCGTGTTTAGCATTGACGAATGCAACTTTTCTGAGGCCTGTTGAATTTATAATTCAAAACTACGGTGTCGGGTCGCTTCGCCCCAATTCCCGTTTGCCCCGGGTCGTTTCGCCCCCATATTGGGGCGAAACGACCCGGGTATGAGGGGCGAAACGACCTGATTTTATTAATTTTTTTTAATAGTTTCAGTGTATTTTTGCACCGTCAATTAACATTAAAATGCATATAACTAATGCGGGCACATCACACTTGCCATCTTGAAAACAATTTAACACTGACTGAATGACTCAAACTGGCATAAACTTGCCTTGATAGCAGTTAATCAGCAATGTTGTTGTAGTGTAAACATCATCCACAAACTTTCTTTTCCGACAATACAGATATTTGACAGATACGCACAGAAGGCGTTTGACCTAAATTCTTGATATACTTCGAATCAAATGGTTTTGCGCGCCGAAGGTGCGCAGGGACAATTTGGGGAGCAAGCCCCTTTCGACCCTCATTAGCTGTAGAATTTTGAAGTGTCAGACCGTGGTAAAGGAGGAGAAGTTGTGGGTTGTTAGCGGTGCTTGTGTCTTTTCTGCTTCTTTGTCAGAGGTGGGAGTTTGGAAGGAGAGACAGTGGTAATTGGTGTTGTTGGTGAGCTGCCTGGTGGTGGTTGCTGAGTTTTGTAGGGTCTGGTCCTAGCCGAGTCTGGAGTGGTTGTGGGTGATTGCTGAGTCTTTTGTTAGTGTAGTTTTCTGGCGTCTATTAGTTTATTGGCTTCGATTTGTTGGAGGAGTAGTTGGTACTTCCTGTCTATCTCTTGCCTGTGAAGGTCCTCTTGTATTTTGTTTTCCCGTAAGATGTTCTCCAGCCTGTTGTCCGCGTCCTGGCATTCTGGTTTAGAAGGAAGAGGCGAGTGGGGATCAGGAAGAGGCGAGAAGGCAGCTTCCATTTCCACCTCAGTCTCCACAGACTCTTCCACATCCGACAATACCGGCTGGGAAGCCGGCATTTGGATGGGGCTGTCTGTGGGAGTGGGAGGGGAAGTGGTGGTCGCCTCTGGCTCTTTCTTTTCCTCACCGTTCTCATTCTTCATCTCCAAGAAAGCCTCCAAGCGTCGGGAATCCCTCCGCTTGGTGGACGGGCTTTTCTTTCTTCTCTTTCTCTTTTCAGGGCCTCCTGACCTACTTGGGTGAGGACCAGTGTGAGAGGGGATCCTCCCATCAAAGGTACTACCTCTCCCCGGGGAGGGTGGTAATTCTTTCTCTTCTTCAACCTTGAATTCAAGGTTCAGATGAACGCTCTTGCCTATCTCCTGGATAGTCCAGGTGATATGACAAGAGACGCCCAGAGCTGCTATCGTTCTCTTCAATCGCGCTGGTAGTTCCAGTGTTTCCATAATTAAGATTTTAATTAGGATGCTCGCACTCTGAGTTCAGAGGTGCGAATGATGATGATGTGAATGTCTTGATATATCAGCACAGATTTCAATTTTATACAATGCTATGGGTCAGTACGGGTTATCTGATTGGTTATATTAATCTGGGATAGGTAAATGAACTATGGATTGCTGGTACCGTACCAAAATGCAAACTGGGTGACCTATGAATTGGTTGCCCCAAATGTCTAAAACTTGGGTGGTCTGCTAATGCTATAGAACATAATTGAAATAGCCGTTGATTCCACTGGTTTTGATTTTTTTCAAAACTACGCCTGCGCGCGCTTCTTGGTTTTACCAAAGTTAATATTAATATGATTCAGTGGCTATTTTTCAGTCTTTTGTTTCTCATATCCAGTGCTGTTGATTTGAAGAATCCTGGACTCTTCGCCGAACTTTTTTTCGGGACAGTTCGCCAGAAAATTGGACGCTTCGCCGGAAAATGTATGCCAATTCGCCGAACTTTTGGACACTTCGCCGAACTTTTGGACACTTCGGCGGACTTTTCTCGGTACCTCTTATCAAACCAAGAAAACACGATTTACCGAGAGGCCATTCGCGCTACACAATAAATAACACCAAGCTGTGATTATCGCGACAAATTGCATCATTAATGACCAAATCCCCCGAAATAAATGCATAAAATGCATTAAATATACCGTTTGCATTTAATTTATAGTGAAAATAATTTATAAGAAACATTTTTGCGTACCTCTCTGTGCCTCTTGTCAAACCGAGAAAACACGATTTACCGAGAGGTCAACCGTGCAACTCAATAAATAACTCCAAACTATGATTATCGCGACAAATTACATCATTAATGGCCACATTTCCATAAATAAATGCATAAAATGCATGAAATTTATCGTTCGCATTTAATTTATTGTGAAAATAATTTCTAAAAACTTTTTTTTCCGTACCTCTCGGTACCTACCGGTACCTCTCGCTAAATCGTGGTGGCCGACAATACTCTGCTGTGCTATCCATGTTGATTTGTGAAAATGTGCCGAAAGGAATGGTTTCGCGCGCCGAAGGCGCGCAAGGACGGTATGGGGTACAAGCCCCTTTCGCCCTCAGTGACTGTAGATGATTAGTTCTCACATGTCTAGGCGTGTCGAAGGAGGAACGGCTTCAGGTACTCGACAGGTGAAAATGTGGAGGGTTGGACCAGTATTTATATTATACGCTGAATATTATCAAAACATTCTGCAATTTTGAGTCTGCCTTTGCGGCTAAAAAGCCATCATAAAGTTGCCGTCAGTCACCCTTTCAAGTAGTGCGGCCTCTAATCAGCCACAAGGTAGGTGTTTTCGATACTGCCCATTGTCATAACAAACCCAAGCCGTCAAACACTTCTCTAAAGTCCAGCGACCTTTAATCACTATCAAAAGGCTGAGAAGAACAAATAAATAATAATAGCGCGCGCAAAAGCAGCCCGAAGGGCTGCTTTGAAGCAAGCCTAATAGACAACGTGTACGTGAAATTTGAAAAACCAAGGAATGCTATGCCATCCAATCTAAACCGGAAACCGGAAGCAAAAACATGGGGAACCCCAGCTCTCGTTTTCAGAAGCGAACAAATCGAATGACGTCCCCTAAAAAGCGAACGGTGTAATGCGAGATTTCTCCTTAGATCATTCCATGCAGACTGTGAATAATTTATTGAACATGCTTTTCAAAATTAAAGTTTTTCCAAACAAACTCAACTGTCGTTTGCTTTGCTGACTAAATGACAGAAATTGTCAAAAAGCTAAATGTTCCCATATACGCACATTGGATTTCATCGTCTGCTGGCTGGCTGTTGGGATCCCGCTGTTGTACGATTCTGCGGAGTATTCTGTCACGTGATTTATCTGTTTTGCATTTGCAAAACGCTGTTCACTTCAAACCAACATTGCGTGTTATTGGAACAAAGTGAACGGAAAACAGACAGGTTAATGGTGTCGTCGCATGACTTCCCTAGCAACCACATCGCCCCTTAGCAACCAGCTAACTACTGGTCCGATTTTGACCAAATTCGGTATACGAACCCAAAATGCATTGCAAATAATATGAACTTTGGTAAAACCAAGAATTTGGCTACTTGATTTATGTCCAAGTTTTTTTGCTGATCCATGGGACGCCCCCGAAGGTAAAAGTAGAAAAAATTCAAATGCCAATATTTAAAAAAACCTTCATTGACCAGAATATTGTTTTTTAGTATGATACTTCCTTTGGACTAGTGGAATCTGATAGACCAAAATAGAGATTGCTTTTGATTTTGTCATGAGGTGCCGTATGGGGATGCCCATTTAAACACTGTTGGCAATAGGAAAATGCTGAGTCATCGTCTTTCTTGTCCTCCATCAACTAAATATTCTTCTTTAGAACCTTTGGGCCAAGCCTAAACTAATTTGGAACAAAGCGTCTTGGTGGAGTTTACTCTTCTGATTTTTTCCCCAAAATTATTATGTCCCTTGGGTGGGGTTAATGTCCTGCAAGCCTAAAATGCTATAAAAATCATCTTCTCATAAGCCACTCGTAATAATAGCTTAGATTTCTGGTATGGAACTTATTGTAGAGATTTGGCTTCGAGTTTTTTCAAAGAAACACTACGTGTATGTAAAAAAATGAGCTCCCTGCTGGAGGAGTCTATTTTGGGATCCACTCATAATTTATGTTTCCAGAACCAATGGGCTGATTTGAACAAAATTTGTCATGTAGGATAACTGGGTCATAAGTACTTGATTTTTGACAGAAAGAAAATTTGAGAGGGGGAGGGGGTAGAGAAAACCATAGAAGTTAAAAACAAAACAAAAATTCAAACAGACACTTTTTTGAGACTTCACAGAACAGAGCTTTGTTTTTGCCTTGGAAGCTTTCCTACGACCAACAGGAATGAATGGCAAAAATGCCTCTGGTTGTGCCATGGCAAAGCAAAAAACTGCTCTTGTTGCCCATCACTCTCTGACACACTTTTGGACACTTTAGCTTTTTGGATTTCATCGTCTGCTGGCTGGCTTTTGGGATCCCGCTGTTGTACGATTCTGCGGAGTATTCTGTCACGTGATTTATCTGTTTTGCATTTGCAAAACGCTGTTCACTTCAAACCAACACTGCGTGTTATTGGAACAAAGTGAACCGAAAACAGACAGGTCAATGGTGTCGTCGCATGACTTCCCTAGCAACCACATCGCCCCTTAGAAACCGGCTAACTACTGGTCCGATTTGGACCAAATTCGGTATATGAACCCAAAATGCATTGCAAATAATATGAACTTTGGTAAAACCAAGAAGCGTGCGCAACTCATAGTGTTTTTCAAATTATAATGACATAAACATAACAAAATTTAAAACAGTGTTTAAGGGGTCGTCCAACAAAACATTTTGCGTTGTGAACTAATGCATGTACATGCTGTCTTGTAGATTTATTTCCCCCTAAAAACATATCAGACCTACAATATAAAAATTGGCCTCGAAACGTATTGTCGAAAATTTATTGTTTTTGTTTCGCTGGGGTGCATACCTTGTGGAACGGAACTTCTGTTTTGGAAATGGTAATTCGTGGACGTTTGTCAGACAGTATGTCACTTCGACATCTTAGGTTCGTAATAACTGAATGAAAACGACCTTTGCCACAATCCGACCTGTGCGTACTTTTAAGTTACAACAAACGGACGTGTTGTTGATGCTTTTCATTTGGTAACTTTGTTCCAATAACACGCAGTGTTGGTTTGAAGTGAACAGCGTTTTGCACTTGCAAATGCAAAACAGATAAATCACGTGACAGAATACTGTGCAGAATCGAACAACAGCGGGATCCCAACAACCAGCCAGCAGAGGATGAAATCCAATGTGCATATATGGAAACATTTAGCTTTTCGACAATTTCTGCCATTTAGTCAGCAAAGCAAACGACAGTTGAGTTTGTTTGGAAAAACTTTAATTTTGAAAAGCATGTTCAATAAATTGTTCACAGTCTGCATGGAATGATCTCAGGAGAAATCTCGCATTACACCGTTCGCTTTTTAGGGGCGTCATTCGATTTGTTCGCTTCTGAAAATGAGAGCTGGGGTTCCCCATGTTTTTACTTCCGGTTTCCGGTTTAGATTGAATGGCATAGCATTCCTTGGTTTTTCCAATTTCACGTACATGTTGTCTCTTAGGCTTGCTTCAAAGCAGCCCTTTGGGCTGCTTTTGCGCGCGCTAAAAACAGACATATCAATGTTGACGTCTCGTGAATTCCCTAGCAACCAGAGCGCATCCTTAGCAACTGGCTAACTACTGGGCCGATTTGGACCAAATTCGGTATACGGATCCAGAATGCATTGCAAATGAAAACATATAGATCAATGATGACGTCACGTGACTTCCCTAGCAACCAGAGCTCCCCCTTAGCAACAGACTAACTACTGGTCCGATTTTGACAAAATTCGGTATACGAACCCAAAATGCATTGCAAATACAAACAGACATATCAGTGTTGACGTCTCGTGACTTCCCTAGCAACCAGAGGGCGCCCTTAGCAACGGGCTAACTACTGGGCCGATTTGGACCAAATTCGGCATACGGACCCAGAATGCATTTCAAATGAAAACAGACAGGTCAGTGGTGTCATCGCGTGACATCCCCAGCAACCAGAGCGCCCCCTTAGCAACGGGCTAACTACTGGTCCGATTTTGACCAAATTCGGTATACGGACCCAAAATTCATTGCAAATAAAAACAGACATATCAATGTTGACGTCTCGTGACTTCCCTAGCGACCAGAGCGCGTCCTTAGCAACCGGCTAACTACTGAGCCGATTTGGACCAAATTCGGTATACGGATTCAGAATGCATAGCAAATGAAAACAGATAAATCAATGATGACGTCACGTGACTTCCCTAGCAACCAGAGCGCCCCCTTAGCAACGGGCTAACTACTGGGCTGATTTTGACCAAATTCGGTATATGGACCCAAAATGCACTGCAAACGAAACAGACTGGTCAATGGTGACGTCATGTGACTTCCCTAGCAACCATAGCGCCCCCTTAGCAACGAGCTAACTACTGGTCCGATTTTGACCAAATTCGGTATACGGACCCAAAATGCATTGCAAATAAAAATCCATATCAATGTTGACGTCTCGGGACTTCCCTCGCACCCACAGCGCGCCCTTAGCAACGGGCTAACTACTGGGCCGATTTGGACCAAATTCGGTATACAGTCCCAGAATGCTTTGAAAATGAAAACAGATAAATCAGTGATGACGTCACGTGATTTCCCTAGCAACCAGAACGCCCACTTAGCAACGGGCTAACTACTGAGCCGATTTTGACCAAATTCGGTATACAGACCCAAAATGCATTGGAAATGAAAACAGACAGATCGAAGTTTACGTCTTTTGATTTCCCTAGCAAACAGAGTGCCCCCTTAGCAACGGGCTAACTAATGGGCCGATTTTGACCAAATTCGGAATGCGGACCCAAAATGCATTGCAAATGATAACAGATAGGTCAATGTTGACTCCACGTGACGTCATTATCAACCAGAGTTCCCCCTTAGCAACGGGCTAACTACTGGGCTGATTTTGACCAAATTCGGTATGCGGACCCAAAATGTATTGCAAAAATCCAGAAGCACAGGATTAGCAGTTTCATAATTACTCTCAGAATTATCTGTTGTGATAACTACAAACAATACCGGTACGTCGGTATTTTTTTCAGTGAAATTAATGAAAACGGCTTATTGAAATTGGCACATAAAGCTCTAGGCCTATTTACTTCAAACGATAAGTTTGTGCTGTCTTTTGAAGTTTGTATGTCTGTGCTGGCTTGTGTAGTTTGTGTGTCTGTTGGGCAAATCGCCCAGAAACCTGGTCCAAATCGTCCACAAATATGGACCGAATCATCCAATAGTCTGGCCGAATCGGCCAGAAATATGGTCAGAATCGTCCATAGATCTGGGTGGGAAACGTCCTATATAAAAATCTGGTCCGAATCCTGAAACTACATTTGTGATACTCAGTGTTATAATTTTAAAGATGGCCTTTTCAGTAAAACTGCATTGGAATATTATCAACGTCCTTTTTTGCACAGCACTGCTGTATTTTCTTGTAGTGGCTACTAAACATTGGTAATAGTAACAATAAATGATACACGCTATTTGTGAAAAAATAAAAATGAACGCAGCAATTTCCGTAACTCATTGGATAAATTGCGGAAAACAACGACACCATAAATACATCTTCCAATCAAAGCAATGATAAAATTATCTTTCAATCAGAGGATTGGAAAATATCTTTCAATCAAAATGCAGATAAAAGTAGTTATCTCGAAATTTGGTTGGTCCCCTATTCTTTACCAGTAACTGTAGGCCTGCAGCACATTAGGCCTAATGCATCACTTTCGCTCGCTTTTAGGTTTGCCTAAATTTCATATTATATTGTAGGTCTGATATGTTTTGGTCTGATATGTTTAGGGGGAAATAAATCTACAAGACAGCATGTACATGCATTAGTTTACTACGCGAAATGTTTTGTTGGGCGACCCCTTAAACACTGTTTTAAATTTTGTTAAGTTTATGTCATTATAATTTGAAAAACACTGTGAGTTGCGCGCTTCTTGGTTTTACCAAAGTTCATGTAGCCGCGACATCCAATAAACAACTCGGAGGTGGTTTAAAGTTCAATAATTGGGTTCGTTTATTCTATATGGTTGAACTGTCTTATTACATCATTGCAGAATATTACTCTGCACATTTCAACATCAAGAATAACAAAACAACAAGGAACCCTGAAAATAAAATACAATGAAATAATAAGAACCTGTAGTAGCATGGGAAAACTGGACATGCCAATAATAGCTATTTCGGTAAAGTGGTCACTACCATTACTAACACATGTCTTGCCATTATTAGGATCTATACATAGCACTTTCCAACAATTCATATGATTCAGCTACTACTGTTATTACATGTTGCTATGGTAGCATAGCCTAGAGTTTTACATGGATAAAATTATTTACACTGGATATGGATTGAGTAAATTTAGGAAGCAGCTCATATAATACATGCATCAGTTACTTAGCTTCCAGCAAATTAAAAAGACCAGTTACTCATTATTATTATATAGATTTATCTGAACCTAGACTGAGTAACTACACATGAAAACTGTCAGATCATTGACTAGAGATAATGTGGCATAGCAAAAAGTAGTTAAAATCTGCAATAACTATAATACATTCATACCCTCAATGTGACGAGTTCCTGTGGTAAATTTCAGGGAGTAGGTGGATCTTGGACCTGCATGGAATAAAACACCAAGTAAGAAATATGCAGAAAATAGCGAAAATATTGTATCCATGTCGCTGTTCTCGGCGGCACTCGACCATGCCCATTCTGCAGGCGTGCAGAATGGGCTGGGGCGTGCGCTCACGTTGAACAAACATAAAAATATCGGATACAAATTAGCTCCTAAATACTCCAGTATGAAACATGCTACAAGTTGCTGAACTCAAAGGGTTAATGAATTAACCATTTAATCAAATAAAACATAACTGGAGCAATCCACGCAAAATAATCATCAACATATGTGATTACAGAAGTAAATAAATAAATACAATCCTGTTAGACAGAATCCTGGATAGTTGCAGTGGCATGACCAGTGTGCCATAGTCATGGAACACTGTGCAGGCCACTCAAGTCCAACTAACACAATAACAAAGCACAATCTCAAAATATTTGCTATGCAAACGGTGTTTATAATAAATAAACCTCCACTGTACCTGGTGTTCCATGCTATCCAATATCCTCCCAGAAATATCCAAGTATCCAAGAAATATATTATACAAAATAACTTTGAACTTCAAATATTACACACAATATAATACACCACTAAATATTTGGAACAATCAGAAAGGCACAGGTAACAACTGGAAAATCAATAATTCAATTCATCAGAACAGAGACTTTATAGCTGACAATACAATCAACTGACCAATGAAGCATGAGTTAATTACAACTCACTTCCTGCTGATTGAGGAAGCATATCAACCTGCTGTATAATCATGTTAATACTTTGGCTGAAAGAATTATTTTAATCATCTGTAACTGAGCTGAAATAAAAGTAGTTATGTCCAATAAATATATGGGAATAAAGTTTAACCCATTCTCCTAAACAATAATGCCTGAAATAAAGTGGGATATATATTAGTTAAGGGGTCGTCCAACCTAACTTTGGTCAATTTTTTGACATTTTTCCCAATGCCTCAGAAACAGATAAGAGAAGTAAGGAAAGGCAAATTATATATCAAAATAATGAGTAAAGTGCATAGGAAAGGTACATATAATTTTTTTCAGGAAAAAAAGTGAATTTTATGATTTTGAAGAAGATTAATTTGCAAATGGCATAAGTAACGAACCAGTAAAACCACAAAATAATCGGTAATTTGAAAGCCTTGTCCTCAATATAATGATAACATACTACAGACTCGGAGAAAGCATTTTTTTGACACACACTCTGGTGGGTTTTGACGTTTGAATGTAATAACATCAACACAAATTTTTGATGTTCCGGATGTGGCCATGCTTCAACGATGTTTTTCCGGTCATGTGATTACGATGTGGTTCTTGCAGAAATACTCAATTTGGGCAATCGTAAGAATGCAAAGACGTGATCACGCCCTTTATTTGTTCGAGACAATGTATGAGCGGATTTGCAAACAGGTGACAGCAAGTACTTGAGCTGTTAATGTCATAACTGCAAAATATGGTTCGAAATTCCCTCTCGCGTTTACAGGCCGTCTGAACTTTTTTGTTGACAAAAAATTTGAATTATTGCGCACTAGAAAGACAACATGAACCACTTGTAAAAAAAATAACCGAGTGTATAAAATAGGGACGATACACACAAAATAAGGCAATATTCATAACAAAGTAAGCAGAATGCTTCAGAAATCACTTTTTTCATGAAGTATATTCCAAGTGACCTGGAACTATATTGAGCGTGTTAATTTCCCCCTGTCGCTGCGAAGTTATTTACTTCCTAGTAACCATGGAATTTGAAGGCGGGTATGTTTGATGTCTGCAAAGGACCGATTGAAGATGGGTTGAAAATGATGCATTCGTGCTTTTAAATAAGGTGCGCTTGGACGATGCTGAGAATTTAGTTTTTTCTTGCAATCAACCATAGTAATACAAGCGTCGATCAGTGTCTTTTATGATCGTTTTACACTGACAAATGTGACAAATCTCCTTCACTGGAAACCATCCCCCAATTTGCATATCACAATAAACATAACCACTGTCACGGAGTGTCAGCGTGGCTGTGTGGTCAAAACCGAAACGAATTATCGAATGCACGGTCAATATTAGCTGCAATTGGCTTTTAAATAAATGAAATACACGAAATATTCGCAATTTCTTCATTATTCATGCTGAGTTACTTTTTAACCAAACCACATGCGTCCAGTTTCGTTTGTCGGCATCAAACTGATATTGTTTGTGGTAATTAAATAGTACGAGAAGGCGCAGGAAGCCAAATATTTTCCATCATCTATTATTTAATTCAAATTGATAATTTCTTTTATTTTACTGAAATTATGAACTGATAAGGTGGTGTGTTGCGATTATTATGCCCCAGACCTGGAAGTTGGAAAATCAAAGGTGCATCTAGGGCCGTGCAGTGGTGACCCCTGTCCTCTTAATCTTAGTCTTACCCATTCATCATTACATGTACGAACATTCCCCCTTGTATCTCAACCATTGCTACTTCAATTTGAAGGATATTTGGTTTTGTGATCAAGCATCATGGGGAAACAATGCCTGTGTAGCTGCTGTAGCATGTGTTTCTTCCCACATTTTTTCAGAGTTGTGGTACTTTTTCACTCTTTTGAGTTAGAAAATTTTGTTTATAACTAGTTGATTTGTTACAATTTGTTGCAAAGTGCCTGCTAATACCCTCAATTGTATTGCTACAGAAATTTCTTGTGAAGATTTTGTTCCTATTACTTATCAAGCAACAACCTAATGAATATTCTGTATAAAGCCACCAATCTGATGTTTGACACTTTTATCGGAGCTGTTTTGAAGGCTTATGGAACTCGAAATGTTGATTATGGCAGGACTTTTCTATTCACCCATTAATTGATAAATTAAGTGTTATAGTTGGAAGTAAGAAGCATGAAAGGTCCAGAACTAAAACTCTAAAAAGAATGTTTTGCAATGTGACATGATTTTTGCAGATACACTTATTTGGAGGTTTACCTGTCTGATAGTGTTTGGAACATGTGTGGCCAGGATCTTCAAAAAGAAAAAAGAGTTAAACTTTGAGAAAAAAGGCATATGCCTTGAGTGCCGGAGGTAGAGTCATACAAGGAAGAGAGCCCCCCCCCCCCCCCCCCCCGAAATTTTTTGTGTCAAATGGAGCTCACTTGTCATCTTTTTGGGATTGCTTTGTGTACTGCGTTCTTGAAAAAAATATGTGAGACCCTCTGGATGTGCCCTTCTGATCTCAATATGTCAATAAGCCTCCTTGGGGAAAGTACATGCAATAATGGTTATGTAAGGTTGATTTGATGTGTTTTGAATAACAATGCACTTTTAAGTACATTAGATGGTTTATTGCAGTGACAGGTTACAGTTACCCTTATTTCTTCTCCAACAGATATCATGAGTGTATTGGTGTTCAAGAGTTAAACAAAGCTAATATACTTATTGATAAACCAGACAAATTTAACAATTTAATCACTATCAAATTGATGCATGGGATAAAAGGGGTTACAGTGCAAGGGGTTTGTATATATATTTATTCAACTACAATGTATGACTTTGCAGTGCATTCTACATAGGAGAATATCACATTTTCTTTCCAAACCATTACAGTAACACATAATCTTGATATTGGGAGACACTCTTTTGTCCTTCCATACTTCTTCTGCTGGACTTCTTCAAGTTGACCTTTGTTGAACTCCCCAAATCAAAACATAAACAAAAGAAAATGTCTGCCTTCAATCAGTGAGCACTACACTTATAAAATTTGGTCTCAATCTTCATTACTTTCATGATTAGGAAAAGATTTCTTCGAGTATGTACTTAAATGTTTAAAGAATACAGCTGTTATTTTATTTTGAGGTATTTTATTGTAAAAATTTTGTTCTCTTACTTATGCCATAGCAGACTTTCAGGTGGTGCTATTTACACATGGCAGTAGTTCCATGGCAAATTTCAGTTTCCACATGTTCTATGTTTCATTCCAAGCATTTTGGTATATAATTTATTGGGGTTATTCATTTTGGGCCTTTTTTAGACTTGAAAGAAAATTACATGAAATTTGACCAAAGTTAGGTTGGACGTCCCCTTAAGTGTTTCACAAGGAAATACCTGAAAACCTGAAATAAATCTACCTGTAACCTGAAATAAACTCAGTAACCATTTCCCAACCTGGAATAAAGTTAACCCCAATACTGCCACACAGTTCCCCCCTCAGGGAAATGTCGTCCCTGACATTTAACTTTTTGAAATTAGGTTTAAAACTACATCACAAATTTTGTTGTTATTTGTGCTGAAAAATCCTTCAGCAGACAAAGATTTTAAAATTTCTAGCTTTTCTTTCCATTCTGGTTGTGATACCTATGCTATGCTATATTCACCAGATCTTATCCATTGTGGTGCACTCTTTGGCCGAGTAGAGCGTCGCACTGCGACTGGAGGTGGTTTACTAGAATCACCTTTTGCAGTATTTTTATGTTCCAAATCACCTGATGTTTTTGCTGCTGTGGAGTTGGGACCACTGCATTCAGCTGCACTTTCTGGAACAACAACATCTTCTAAAGATGTAACAATTTCAGGAACTAGATCATGGTCAATACTTTTGTGACTGTGGGCATCCCCACCATGACCAGCAACGTGAATTTCCACAACAGAGCCAAGGTCGTCATCTGGATGTTGGGAAATAGATTCGACTAAATTATCAGTGCCGGCACTTTGTACAGTATCTGGTTGGATACTGTCAGGGAAAACTTTGTGATAAACAAAGTATCCACTTTCTGACTCACTCTCATCATTCTGTTCTTCTGGTTCTACTCGGTCTTGAACAATCGGTTGAGGTTTAGCTTGCAAGCTTCTTCTAGGAGCAGGTTTAGGAGTCTTGGCAGATTTCCTTTATCCTTGGTCCGAAGAGTAATCTTGAGTTGGTTTATCTTTCATCTCACCAATCGGCAACAATAGGTTTCTGTGCAAAACCTTACTTTTTCCTTGGCTGTCTTCACTTTTTACTTCATACACTGGAATTTCTTTGTTTGGCTGATTGATGACTGTATAAATGTCCTGGCTCCTTTTGTCGACCAATTTATTGCAACCTTCAAAAGCCATTCTTTTAACCAGGACTTTATCACCAATCTGGATGTTGGCTCCTCTAATCTTTTTATCATAAACTTTTTTCTGTTGTTGTTGAGAGTTTTTAATATTGGCATTGGCTTTATTATAAGCTTCTTGCATTCTATCTTTGAGATCCTTGACATATTTTGTCAATGGCTCAGTTGTTTTATTCTCTTCAAGTCCAAACTCGACATCTACTGGTAACTGAGGCTCTCTGCCATACATCAAAAAGAATGGTGAGTATCCAGTTGAATCGTGTCGAGTGCTATTATAAGCATGGACTAAAGAAGAGATGTGTGCCGTCCAATCAGCCTTTTTCTTGGACTCCAATGTTCCCAACATATCAATTAGAGTGCGGTTGAAGCGCTCACACATCCCATTTCCCATCGGGTGATAAGGGGTTGTGTGAGACTTCGAAATGCCAGTAACTGTGATAATTTCCTGAATAAGTTTAGATTCGAAGTTAGCACCTTGATCCGAGTGAATTCGCTTTGGAAGGCTATAATTTTGGACAAACTTATTCAGGAAAACATCTGCTGTCGTCTTAGCACTCATATTTCTTGTTGGATAGGCTTGAGCATAACGAGTGTAATGGTCGGTTACGACTAAAACATATTGAATTCCACCCTTGGCTGTATCAAGCTGTAAAAAGTCCATACAGACTAATTCCATTGGTTGCGTTGTCTGGATGTTAACAAGTGGAGCTTTCTGGTTACCAAGTGTCTTGAAACGGACACAACGGCCACACTGCTGTATCCACTTCTCTACATCAGAAGGCATGCCAGGCCAGTAAAAGCAGTCCTTTAGTAAGGACAAAGTCCTGTCCCTGCCAGGATGTCCAACCTCTTCATGAAGACGAGTAAGAACATGGTGAATATATTTAAATGGTAAAACCAACTGCAGACGACTTTCACCATCAATACTTACCTCTCTGAATAAAACACCTCTTTTGATTTTTAATTTACCAAAAGTTCTGTACAATGCTACATTGTAGCATGTTTGTGGTAATTTTGACAAAATTGGTCATTTGTTAACCACAGCAGAAAACCATAAACATAAAGCTCGATCTTCACGCTGTGATTTACGTAACTCTCTATAATCTACAGGTAATATATCCATACCTAATGTCTGTGTATCTGGAACAGTATCATCTGAAATGCTGAGACATTCAATATAACCATCTGACTGTAATCCATTGCAAATGGCTTGGATGGAATCTCCACAAATATACTCTGTTCCCAATGTGGAATTTTCTACAGTTGGATGTCTGGACAGAGCATCTGCATCTTTATTAGCATTTCCCGATCTGTACCGTATATTAAAGTCAAATGCTGCAAGGGCTGCAAGCCATCTATGACCGGTTGCGTCAAGTTTTGCTGTGGTCAAGACATATGTAAGAGGGTTATTGTCAGTTAATACTGTGAACTTTCTTCCATATAAATACTCATAGAATTTATCACAGGTAGCCCATTTTAGAGCGAGAAATTCACGTTTATGTGCTGGATAATTCTGCTCTGATTTATTCAATCCTCGACTTGCATAGCTTATAACCCTCTTAACATTTCCATGGTTCTGGTACAGGACTGCCCCAAGTCCTTTTTGGCTGGCATCTGTGTGCAATTCAAAGGATTTGTCATAATCAGGATAAGCTAAAATAGGAGGAGAAGACAATATTTTCTTCAGCTTCTCAAAAGCTTCATCCTGCTCTCTGCCCCAAGTCCAGGTTGTTGGTCCAGTGATTTTTGATTTTTTCCTAGATTTCTTTCAGACCTAGGCATAATATTTGTAAGAGGCTTGGCAATTTGTGAAAATGTTTTTACAGAAGCGCCTATAATATCCCGCAAACCCAAGAAATTTTCTAACCTCTTCGGGATTTGTAGGTTTTGGCCATGAAACAATTTTTTTCTATTTTACTGGGGTCTGTCTCTATGCCTTGTTCAGAGACCACATGACTGATGAAATTAACTTTCTTTTGGAAAAAAGAACACTTCTTGGGTGAGAGTTCAAGTCCACATTCTCTGAGCCATTTGAGATTTTTTTCTATGCGCTCCATGTGCTGTTGAAGGTCTGATGAAAATATAATCAAGTCATCGAGATATATGAAGCATACTTTAAGATGGAGTTCACCAAAGCATTGCTCCATAACCCGCTGATATGTCGCCGGTGCATTATTTAAGCCAAAAGGGAGGTGATTAAACTCAAAGAATCCAAGGGGTCCGACCGTAAAGGCGGTCCGCTCCTTATGTTCCTCCTCCATATCCACCTGATAATATCCAGATTTCATATCCAACACTGTAAAGTACTTGGCTCCTCCCAAAGCATCAAGTACTTCATCTATCCTTGGTAAAGCATAATTATCTTGAATGGTCTTACTGTTCAACATCCGATAATCAACACTCATTCTTAATTTTCCATCTTCACGTCTGGCAAGAACTACAGGCGATGAATATGGAGAATGTGATGTACGTATAATACCACTATCAACAAGCTGTTGAAGATGTTGTCTCACTTCTTCATACATCGAAGGAGGTATTCAATGATATCATTGCTTAAATTGAATTTCGTCCTTTAACTTTATACTATGTTTTGTGTCGCTATAATGACCAATGTCAGTATCATCTTTTGAGAAGACATCCTCATATTGTAAAAGTAGATTGCAGAATTGTCTATGTTGTTCATTAGTTAGGGCTTCCGTTGATATATCGAGGTCTGGTATAATCTTTTTAAGACTTTCTGCAGAAACACTCTGCTGTGAATCTTTCCTTCCAGGTTCAATAACCACTGGATGCAACTCACAGAGAATAGCATTAGGTGGAATTGTGACCGTTTGTGTGGAACAATTAGATACTGACACCTGTATAAAACATTTTTTCTTTTCCATCATATGGAAAAACACTTGGACACAAGTCAAGCAATCTCATAAAGACTGCATCAGACATTGACTGCAACATGACATGTGTTGGTGGATAATCCATAGTTTTGGATATGCAGCCAGAAATACTAGCTGTTGTATTCGGCAATATGGTAATGTTGTTTGATTCACAACATTTCACCTTTCCAAGTACATTATTTTGCCGTTTAAGATTCCTCTCTCTTTGCAGCAAACAGCGAAAACTTATCTGCCAAGGAGTTGACAGTGATTTAGACTGAAAAATCCTGTCTCCACCAATACTTTTGCAGTTGTTTAAAACTGTTCCTAAAACAATTGTACCAACTAATAGTGGGACATTTTTATTGTAATTGCTAGTAGGTACAACAAGTACTAGGCATGTCTGAGATATATTCTCAGGAAGTCCATGAAATTGTATATCAATTTCTATAAATCCATCATACGGTAATTTTTGTCCGTCTGCACACTCAACGTGCAATAAACTGGTGAGAGGCTTAATTGGAATAGCTGATAAATATAAGTCATAAAAATGCCGTGATATGGTTGACACAGTTGAACCGGTGTCAAGCAAAGCTGTTGCATCTACCCCATTGATAGATACCTGGGTCTCGCTGTTTTTGCCAACTAAATTTTCTGTCATAGGGCTGGTAGTTACAGACTGGCGGCCTATGAATCGCCCCGTGTCATAGGCCCTCTTCTGTTTAAAGGTCTGTTCACTGGTCTTCTTTGATAATCAAGTCTGACTCGACATCCAAGCTGTATGTGGCCTTTCTGACCACACCAATAGCATGTGATGTCGCTATCTGCTTTCTGGTGTCCAGTAGTTGATGACTGTTGCGTCTTCCAATTCTGGAAACCATCTCGGTTCTTTGCAGACCATACTGTTTCCACTGACTTCTTCCATAAAGATTTTCATTTCTCCTTGACCAGGTTTCTCCAACTTCATTATTTTCAATTTTATTTTTCAACTCTTTGACCTCAGATCTGAGCTGATTTACAACTCCTGTTAAAGATTTAATAGGGTCATCAGCTGCAGAACTTACAGCTTTACTATGAGTTATAGTAGGCTTAAACTGAGCCTCTAACCTTCTAAGTTCAACTCGTAGTTGATCAAAACCTTTAAAATGGTCAAATTTATAACCTGCTACTGATTTCAAGTGGGTATTTAAACCAGCATATAAAACAGAGCACAACATTTCATTTGCATCATCAGTTTTTACCACATAGGCTTCTACTAATTTAGCAAATAAATCTTCAATGCGATTAGCAAATGAAGAAACATCCTCATCATCATTTTGTTTAGTACTGTAAAAATTTGCTAACAGCGATTGAGTATGATCTACAGTACCAAAAACAGACTCAAAGTTTTGCAATATTTGCTCAACAGTTACATGTGGACCCATGTGCATTAGCACATGAGGTGCATTACCTTTCAGTGAGCGTCTAATTGCCTGTAAAATATCTGCACTGGAATATACTTTGTCTTTTAATAGACAGGTCACCTCATACTTCCAGATGTCAAAAATCGGCATCTTTAGTACCTTTTTCGCCTGAAAAAAATGTTATTTTTGGTGGATTATCGTGATACGATACATGTGATTCTATAGCACTAATATTAGATTTCGTCTCTGAACCAAGGTCACCAGATTTAACAACATCAAATAACCATTGTCTAAGTATATCTGGAGAATCAGTTTTAGGTTTTACTCCAAGAGTTTTAAATGCCTCAGGCAGTTTATCTAATTCTTCAGGAGTTAATTTTTCTGCCATTTTGAAATTTGAGTTAATATACAAATTAGTAAGGGTTAATATTAACAAAAATTCAATGAATGCAATGTACACCTGTGGTAGTGAGCAAATTCTATTTTTTTTTGTGGTAACTAATTTAATATTTTATTTACAGCCTGATCTACTAATGTTTATTTATTATAGGTACAGCTTTCTTGCGCTCATCAGCTTAATGCGTCTTGGATCTTGTCAGGTGAAGGGTTACTCATTGTGATTTCACTGTTCTCTGGTAGTAAGCTTGTTGGTAGTTCTGGCGGGAAATTCTTTTGTTTTGGGGAATCTCGGTTTGACATTCAAAGTTAGCAAAAGTACCTGTCATGGAGGATGTTGACATTTTGTCTGATCATTGGAGTTTCTTTTTGAGAACCTAAGTCTTTTCGAAATGGTAAGATTATTTAAATTACTTATATTTTCATTTCTTTTAATTGTTGCTCTTCTTGCAATGTGATCGGCGTTGAAACCCTGAGCGCATTGCAATCAGATCAACAATGAATCGATTACTTTACCTTTTTTTTGTTAAAGGGTTATCCTCCATGATATGTGTACTTATAGGTGCTTATGTTGTTTTAATTCTATTTTTCAGGGTTTAACAAGTGACGTGTAATATATTGAGACTGATTTGTGAATAGTATTTTGAGAATGGAGTGATTGTTTAAAAAGTGAAAATAAACTTGTAATATATATATTCATCAGAAGTTCGTGAAATTATTTTAGGAGTCCACCTTTATTACTCAGGAATAATGCTCGACTTCCAGGAGTACCTGCGACCTCTGTGATACACCTTTAAATACATTCAGTACCGTGGTCTAATCTTAATAAAATTTGTTGAAATTTCAAAGTTTGTCATTGATGTATTAGCTTTAGGGCAATAACAAAATACCAGCGAATTTATGTGCAGCTAAATAAAATTCCTAAGATGTTTTAATAAAATTCAAAAGAAAAATATGATTTCTTTTGCAGGTTGAACAACAAACTCATAATTATTCAAGTTCTGATCATGAAATATGTCAGGAGTCAAGTTAGTTTTCCCTAAAAAAAAATTAAGGAGTATAAATTTCAAATAATGTCCCTTGATAAACCTGTGCACAAGTAAAGAAGCAAGAGCAAATTATGTCCCTTGATATACATGTAAACAGCAAGTAGAAGCAAATTGTCTCCCTTGATATACACAAGATTAAAGCAGTGTTAATAACAAATTGTCTCCCTTGATACACACAAACATCATCAAAGTGTTAATAACAATTGTCTCCCTTTTTACACCTGAAAACTGTAAGTAGGAGGAAAACAAAATAATTACAGTTAGCATGAAAATATATTAGTAAATCAGTTTATTCCATTCTTGGCTGAAAATAGGAACAAAATTGATGTAAATTTACATGCCATGTGGATGCACTGCTGTAAATATCTAAAATAAAAAACAATATTAAATGAAATTTGTAGTTGCAAACGAATGGAATATGTTCTGGAGTAAAACCATGAATTGCTAAAGCTGAAATGAATCTGAAAACTGAAAAAATGCGATATTAATTGATATGTTTTACACAACTATATTAATTAATATGTTTGACATTAAATGAAACTTTTGAAGGTCAAGAAGTCATTTTCAAAAGAAATTTAGTCGAAGAAAGTTGGTTGAGTCAATGGTAGTTGATAAAGTTGAACGATGTTTACAAGTCAAGTCAATTGATGGAGTCGTTGCTATAGTTGAATGAAGTTTATATGTCAAGTTAATTTATCACTGTCACGACGAAACTGTAGAATTTATCCACTGAAGAATGAAGATTTTGTTTCAAAGCTGGTCTTCCATAAATAATTTACAAAACATGCAAGTAATTCAATTTCCAATGAAGAATCAAGATTTTGTCAAAAGTAGTTCAATTCATAATCAAAATTAAAGTTGACAGTTCATAATAGAAGCACATTGGGCGCCATTTGTAGCCGCGACATCCAATAAACAACTCGGAGGCAGTTTAAAGTTCAATAATTGGGTTCGTTTATTCTATATGGTCGAACTGTCTTATTACATCATTGCAGAATATTACTCTGCACATTTCAACATCAAGAAGAACAAAACAACAAGGAACCCTGAAAATAAAATACAATAAAATAATAAGAACCTGTAGTAGCATGGGAAAACTGGACATGCTAATAATAGCTATTTCGGTAAAGTGGTCACTACCATTACTAACACATGTCTTGCCATTATTAGGATCTATACATAGCACTTTCCAACAATTCATATGATTCAGCTACTACTGTTATTACATGTTGCTATGGTAGCATAGCCTAGAGTTTTGCATGGATAAAATTATTTACACTGGATATGGATTGAGTAAATTTAGGAAGCAGCTCATATAATACATGCATCAGTTACTTAGCTTCCAGCAAATTAAAAAGACCAGTTACTCATTATTATTATATAGATTTATCTGAACCTAGACTGAGTAACTACACAGGAAAACTGTCAGATCATTGACTAGAGATAATGTGGCATAGCAAAAAGTAGTTAAAATCTGCAATAACTATAATACATTCATACCCTCAGTGTGACGAGTTCCTGTGGTAAATTTCAGGGAGTAGGTGGATCTTGGACCTGCATGGAATAAAACACCAAGTAAGAAATATGCAGAAAATAGCGAAAATATTGTATCCATGTCACTGTTCTCGGCGGCACTTGACCAAGCCCATTCTGCAGGCGTGCAGAATGGGCTGGGGCGTGCGCTCACTTTGAACAAACATAAAAATATCGGATACAAATTAGCTCCTAAATACTCCAGTATGAAACATGCTACAAGTTGCTGCACTCAAAGGGTTAATGAATTAACCATTTAATCAAATAAAACATAACTGGAGCAATCCACGCAAAATAATCATCAACATACGTGATTACAGAAGTAAATAAATAAATACAATCCTGTTAAGACAGAATCCTGGATATTTGCAGTGGCATGACCAGTGTGCCATAGTCATGGAACACTGTGCAGGCCACTCAAGTCCAAGTAACACAATAACAAAGCACAATCTCAAAATATTTGCTATGCAAACGGTGTTTATAATAAATAAACCTCCACTGTACCTGGTGTTCCATGCTATCCAATATCCTCCCAGAAATATCCAAGTATCCAAGAAATATATTTATACAAAATAACTTTGAACTTCAAATATTACACACAATATAATACACCACTAAATATTTGGAACAATCAGAAAGGCACAGGTAACAACTGGAAAATCAATAATTCAATTCATCAGAACAGAGACTTTATAGCTGACAATACAATCAACTGAGCAATGAAGCATGAGTTAATTACAACTCACTTCCTGCTGATTGAGGAAGCATATCAACCTGCTGTATAATCACGTTAATACTTTGGCTGAAAGAATTATTTTAATCATCTGTAACTGAGCTGAAATAAAAGTAGTTGTGTCCAATAAATATATGGGAATAAAGTTTAACCCCTTCTCCTAAACAATAATGCCTGAAGTAAAGTGGGATATATATTAGTTAAGTGTTTCACAAGGAAATACCTGAAAACCTGAAATAAATCTACCTGTAACCTGAAATAAACTCAGTAACCATTTCCCAACCTGGAATAAAATTAACCCCAATACTGCCACATTCATATTATCTTTTGACGAATGTTATTTTAGCAATTTTAGTTGAAATATACTTCATCTAATCTACATCACCCTAACTAAATTTTATTTTTTAAATGTCCGCATGACAGACTATTACACAAGTTGGATAGGTATGGCATTAGAGGGAGCATCCACTCATGGTTGACGACGTTCCTCACAAACCGGAACATGGGAGTCGCACTAGAAGGGGAGCTCTCCGAAGATGCAAGGGTGGAATCTGGTGTCCCTCAAGGCACAGTACTAGGACCCCTGCTCTTCCTATGTCATATAAATGACCTACCAAACTCTGTCAAATCAAAAGTCAGATTATTTGCCGACGACTGTCTACTGTACCGAGAAATCAATAATCCTAAAGACCAAGATATGTTACAACAGGATCTACATGTCTTGAAAAATGGGCAGATGACTGGGGAATGAGGTTCAACGCCAAAAAATGTTATATCCTCAGCACAAAGAAGACCAAAAGCAAATTTTACAGCCTGAACAACCACATCCTGGGGGAAGTAACTTCAAACCCATACCTAGGCTTACAAATCCAAAACGATCTGAAGTGGAAAGAACAAGTAAACAACAGCACAAGTAAAAAAGCCAGTTCCACACTTGGCTTCCTAAGAAGAAATGTACAACACTGCCTAATTGAGTGCAGAAAAATTGCCTATATTGCACTGGTAAGGTCAGTATTGGAATATGGTGCCATCATCTGGGACCCGTATAGCAAATTAGATATCAACAAGCTCGAGAACATCCAATGAAGGGGAGCCCGATTCATCACGAAAGACTACAAGTCCAGAACACCAGGATGCATGACGGAAATGTTGCAGAAGCTGGAACTCCCTGAATTAGAACAACGGAGGAAAGAACTCAGACTTAGCTTTTTTATAAAGTGGTTGAGGGGAAGATACCAGCAATACCCCCTGAAGAATACTTACACTTCACAGAAAACCAAAGACAAATAAAAGTAAAACACTACACAGACTGTGAAAATTCCAACATTCTAAATAAATTTGTTATAAACAATTCAAAATTAGTGTCTTTAATAACACCAAAAACAGATCAGTACAAGTATTCCTTCTTCCCAAGAACCTCGATTGAGTGGAACCACTTACACGAAGAGGTAGTCCATGCCAACACCATAGAGGCTTTTAAGAAGGCAATTACCACCAGCCGGGACTAAAAGCGCCCTCCTCCCGTCGTATTAAAGCCTAACAAGGATTCTACGACTATTCATACAGATACAGAACTCCGGCGAAATGAACCTCCGGAGAATTGCTACTCCGGCGAACTGTCCAGTCCGGCGAAGAGTCCATTCCCCGATTTGAAAATTCGAGGGGAGTTGAAAACAACATTTCTAAAAATCACAAGAATCAAGCACCATTCTCCCTGACAGGATTTTTAGTGTCCCGGGTTTGGGAAATCGTAGAGCGAATGAATGGAAGCGAAACTCCCCTTTGTGATTAATAGCGCGCAAAAGCAGCCCAAAGGGCTGCTTTGAAGCAAGCCTAATAGACAACGTGTACGTGAAATTGGAAAAAACAAGGAATGCTATGCCATCCAATCTAAACCGGAAACCGGAAGTAAAAACATGGGGAACCCCAGCTCTCGTTTTCAGAAGCGAACAAATCGAATGACGCCCCCTAAAAAGCGAACGGTGTAATACGAGATTTCTCCTTAGATCATTCCATGCAAACTGTGAATAATTTATTGAACATGCTTTTCGAAATTAAAGTTTTTCCAAACAAACTCAACTGTCGTTTGCTTTGCTGACTAAATGACAGAAATTGTCGAAAAGCTAAATGTTCCCATATATGCACATTGGATTTCATCGTCTGCTGGCTGGCTGTTAGGATCCAGCTGTTGTTCGATTCTGCGGAGTATTCTGTCACGTGATTTATCTGTTTTGCATTTGCAAGCGCAAAACGCTGTTCACTTCAAACCAACACTGCGTGTTATTGGAACAAAGTTACCAAATGAAAAGCATCAACAACACGTCCATTTGTTGTAACTTAAAAGTACACACAGGTCGGATTGTGGCAAAGGTCGTTTTCATTCAGTTATTACGAACCTAAGATGTCGAAGTGACATACTGTCTGACAAACGTCCATGAATTACCATTTCCAAAACAGAAGTTCCGTTCCACAATGTATGCACCCTAGCGAAACAAAAACAATAAATTTTCGACAATACGTTTCGAGGCCAATTTTTATATTGTAGGGCTGATATGTTTTTAGGGCGAAATAAATCTACAAGACAGCATGTACATGCATTAGTTCACAACGCAAAATGTTTTGGTGGACGACCCCTTAAACACTGTTTTAAATTTTGTTAAGTTTATGTCATTATAATTTGAAAAACACCGTGAGTTGCGCACGCTTCTTGGTTTTACCAAAGTTCATATTATTAGGACCACAGGTGTTCGACATGAGCCAAAGATCATGAAAAATGGTGTATTTGAAGGGTTTTTGACGAATTATGTAATTTCCCATGATATTGTATATCAGAGAGTAAAGGTACATAACTTCAATCCGGGCAAGATATCTACCTGCCTCATTCAAACTCACACAAAAATCAAACGCGTGATTTTTTGGTCGAGATGTTGATGTCACCCGACAGTTAAGACGTTAAGCTTTACGTTGGTATGCCACTTGACCAACCAAAACATTTTCAACTCTGAAACCTGGCGAATATATCTCGGGGAAGAATCACTTTTCTTCAGGTCGGACAACGCTAAAGCCGGAGAATTGACTGGGACGATCAAAACAATTGATCAAATCTAAGCAACGAAACGACCCATTTTCGAACTACGATTGTCATTCTATCTAAAATTTACCACACTAATCTTACGGGGTGGTATTGGGGCTTCATGACTTCTTAAATGTTATAAAATTGAAATTTGTATTCATAATTCTCTTCAGTAATAAAAGAAATGTTATTCAGTCGCCATACTTCTACTGATAGCGCATCGAATTTGATCTCGCCATCCCATTGGTTGCTTATTTTATTTGAAATATAGCAACCAATGGGATGGCGAGATCAAATTCGATGCGCTATCAATAGAAGTATGGCGACTGAATAACATTTCTTTTATTACTGAAGAGAATTATGAATACAAATTTCAATTTTATAACATTTAAGAAGTCATGAAGCCCCAATACCACCCCGTAAGATTAGTGTGGTAAATTTTAGATAGAATGACAATCGTAGTTCGAAAATGGGTCGTTTCGTTGCTTAGATTTGATCAATTGTTTTGATCGTCCCAGTCAATTCTCCGGCTTTAGCGTTGTCCGACCTGAAGAAAAGTGATTCTTCCCCGAGATATATTCGCCAGGTTTCAGCGTTGAAAATGTTTTGGTTGGTCAAGTGGAATACCAACGTAAAGCTTAACGTCTTAACTGTCGGGTGACATCAACATCTCGACCAAAAAATCACGCGTTTGATTTTTGTGTGAGTTTGAATGAGGCAGGTAGATATCTTGCCCGGATTGAAGTTATGTACCTTTACTCTCTGATATACAATATCATGGGAAATTACATAATACGTCAAAAACCCTTCAAATTCACCATTTTTCATGATCTTTGGCTCATGTCGAACACCTGTGATTAGGACTGGAAGCGCAATGAATCGTGCATCACCGGAACAAAACGGACAGAAGCTTCGAACTGCAGCACCGTCCTACACGTTGAGTTGATGTTTTCTCCCATTATAGCCACGGGAACGGGACCACTTGCCCCCGGGCCAACTCACCCACTTTCTGGTGGGCCAACCCGCCCCGGGCCAACTCGCCCCCAGATGGAATAACGAGGATTGGTCATGATGGGTGTTGAGAAATGAGTAACAACGCGCGATTTCAAAAATTATTTTGTTTATTTTAAAAAAATCTCTCAGTTATTAACGATAATGTAATTGTTTTACCTCTTAATTTTTACGTAACATAAATAATGTTTTTTATCAAGCATATAATATTTATTTACAAAAGTATAATAAGTATACTTCTTTACATAAACATATGAACATTTCCTTAAAAAGGCTGCCGTTGGCAGTTCTGGGGGTTCTGCCATATATTTATCCCAATATTGTTGAATCTTTTGAGACATCTTCGTGTATTTTGTTCGTGTATCCGTTTCCAAATCGGCAGCTCTGACGCGCAATTCCACCGTCTCTGCCTCTTTCTGAAGTATTGGGACCAGTTTGTAGAAACTCACATCCCTGCCGAAAAAAGTTAACCATTAAATACAAATACTAATAATAAATATTATATAAATAAATAAATTTAAATAAATAAATATAAATTTAAATAAATAAACATAAATTTAAGTTTGTATTATTACATACTATCGTTAAGTTTAAGTTAAAATGTAACTTTTTTATGTCAATTTCTAGAAATTAAGAAAAGGAGAATTTATTTTAGAAATACTGACCTTCAATATCATTATTAGTCCTCACTGTATGTCCGAAAATGCTCCACTCTTGGATTCCAAAGGCGGTTGAGTCAACCCACTGTTGCTGAACATAATCTGCCACTTGTCTGAGTTTTGACTCTGGTGGTGTTCTGTTGTATAGAGCATCAAATGTGTCACGATGATTAAAAGAAAATCGGATATAATTGGAATATAATTGGGATTACTAATTCAGAAAACTGTAAGTAACAGGAAATATAAAATAATTCAATTTAATTCAAATAAAAAAATGAATAACGATAATTTTCGAAGTGGGCCAATCGCCCCCAAAATCGGCCAACTCGCCCCCAGGGGGCGAGTTGGCCCGGGGCGAGTGGCCCCGTACTCGTAACCACACTGTTGGACAAATAAACGACAACCGACAAGCTATCTTGCCATCCACGTTTCCGAATTGGGCGTTTATTTAATTTTTACAATATCTTTGAGATATTGGTGCTCCTGATCAGGGAACGTGAACGTTCCCTGTCCTGATAGAGGAGGAATTTCTAAATACAGATACAGATACAAACAATCGAACGCGACCAACAACACTGAACAATTATAATATTTACATCCATGACAGCTGACAGCTGGTTTTCCCCGAACACTTGACTAGTTCGAGTTTTGAATTCTATCTTTACAGATTTTGACATGTGAAGTAAGATTGTTTTACGTCGAAACAAAACCTTGGGATAGTATTAATGCAGACGAATGGTGTTCACATCTGCCGGCCAAATTGCATACAATTAAAATTACGATTTCATGTTTATCGATTTACCGAAAACGAATTTAGTTTGTAAACATATTTGGAAACACGTGTTTTCATTGAATAGCAACGTTTACATGTTCTGTTTAAATGCACCTTCCCGCCTGTCAGTCAAGTATAGCGCCTCTGTGCAACTGATGGATAACCCGGTCGCCCTAAACACCGGAATCCCCCGAAATCCTCATAATTTCCCGGAATCCCCCCCAAAACACCCGGAATACCCTCGAAATATCCCAGATTCTCCATGTGAATGTCTTTTTAAAGCACAATAGAAGACTTTAAAAAAATATTTTCAAGTATATTGTTCACCTTTTAAAGTGATGTTTGCAGCTGGAATCACTAAAAATGACTGTTCTGTTTGGTTCAAGGATTTGAAGAGGTGATTCGTTTCCAACTTTCAAAATCAGTATGTGTTGTTTTGTAGGATTTTGTGACCCTTGTGAACCATTAGCTTTGCAGACTTCTCTCTACAACAAACACACTTATCGGGTTGTGGGGATGGGGTCATAGAAGAGTATTTTCACAGTAATTACATAATAACAGATAAAATTAAATCATTGAGATGCAACATCTATTCAAAACCACTTTATCATCCAAAACCTGCCAAATATCCTTGCGGAATTTGTGCACTGAGTTGCGGTGTTAACTCGATAGAATGTTCCGACTGCAATCGATGGGTTCATCATCGCTGTACTCCCATGACAAGTGATATGTTGCAAAAATGGTCATCCCACAATGAACTTGTTTTTTTCTGTAAAAAATGTTCATTCCAGAACAACACATACAATGCTGGATCTGCTTTGAAAAGGTAAACTGTAATTAGTTATTACTCTCCACTTGTGTAAAAGTAATGGTCAGCCTACTCTTTAATTCTGTTTTAATTTTTTGCAAACCCGTAGGGACACATCGTATCATATATACCAGTACTGTGCAAACGTCTAAGGATCCAAAGACATGGTCATTCCGAACCTAGCGACAAAGTGTGAACTTTGGTGGATGGCCATGGTGGTAATACGGTCAGATCGGCTTCCAGGGGTGGTGTCTGAGGGGGGTCATTGTGGTGGCTACAGCCCCCACTGTCGGGGAGGTCCAGCCCCCTCCTCCCCGTTGGGGACATTTGGTAAGTTCGTCGGGGAGACCTTCTCACTGCAAGCTTGTTTTCACCAGGGCTGGCGGCTGAAAATCATAGAAA
The DNA here is from genome assembly GCA_031216915.1 of Pictodentalium vernedei. Lineage (NCBI taxonomy): Eukaryota > Metazoa > Mollusca > Scaphopoda > Dentaliida > Dentaliidae > Pictodentalium > Pictodentalium vernedei. The sequence goes on along the minus strand of CM062296.1, from coordinate 590,675,168 downwards.
TATAGAGCTAAAAAATGCTCTTCAGTGGAGGGCTACACAGGCTATGGATGGAAGTGGAGGATCAGATGACCCCAGTTGGGATTCGTTCCAATGAGGGTGTCATAAGCTATGTTTTTTAGACAAATGGAAAAATAACAATTTAAATGGCGATTTGTGTGGCTGATGTTTTCTGCTACGTTTGTTGAAGGGTTAAAACCGACTTGCCCGGGGCTAAGTTTGCAATTGTTGGACTACTCAGCATACCCACGTTTGTCTAACTACCCTGAGCTGTTACCCTACCGCAGACAGATTTGTAGTTGCCCAGGTTAGTTATGGGACGACTGGACCATGGACACTTTGTTATGGAATGTTTGCACTGATACCTTCTTCACAGCTCTCTCAGATTCAAGGGTTGTAATGTATGTTAGATATTCTGACTAGCTTTTGCATACTATATTTCCATCAACTCACTCTGGCACTGCAACAGTCTCAATACGATAAGAAAAGTAATTCAGAATGCATGATTGTAATTAAACACCATACCTTCGGTTGCTCGCAAAAGGGTTAAAACCTTCTCGAAATTGACAAATTAAATGTGGAATTGTGGATTCCAGGTGTTTTGGAGGATTCCGGGTATTTCGGGAGATTCCGGTATTTAGGGCGATCTGGATAACCTAAATCTACATTTAATGATAATATCATCAGTGAATTTCAGTCACTTTGGCCCCAACCTGGCCCAAGTCATTTCGGCCTCAGGTCATTTTCAGCCTCAAGTCACTTCAGCCCCAATATACCAAGTCATTTCGGCCCCCAATAATTTTTAACAATTTTTAGCTCAACTTTGGCGAAGCCAAATTTGAGCTTATGCCATGGCCAGTCGTCCGTCTGTCCGTCAACAATTCAATATGGCTCGGGCTAGAGGCAGTATTTATGAACCGATCTTTACGAAACTTCTTGGGTACCTTTGTTATGACCATGGGACGAGAACGAGTGTTTTGGGGTCCGATCATAAATTCAAGTTGGCTGCTGGCGGTCATTTTGTACATTCTTAGGTGAAATCAGATTTTTGCGCAGAACTTCCATATGAAAGCGCTCATTTGAATAATTTTTTGTATGAATGTTTAGTACCATGGGATACATCACATATAATACAGGTTTTTTGTCTCGTACGTAAATTATGCAAATTAGACTAACTGTGATGTATTTAGTGTTACTTTCAGCACTGTAAGAGCAAATGCCAATATGGCTCGGGCTAGAGGCCGTATTTATAAACGGATCTTTACAAAACTTCTTGGGTACCTCTGTTATCATCTTGGGACGAGAACGAGTGTGTCTGAGTGTGGTCCAAAATTCAAGATGGCTGCCAGTGGCCATTTTGTACCGAAATTAGGTCTAATCAGTTTTTTGTACTCAACTTCTATACGGCTCAGGCTAGAGGCCGCTTTTATGAACCAATCTTTACGAAACTTCCTGGGTACCTTTGCTATCAGCGTGGGATGAGAATGGGTGTTTTTGGGTGTGGTCCGAAATTCAAGATGGTCACCAGCAGCCATTTTGTACCAAAATTAGTGCAATCAGTCTTTTGTACAGAACTTCTGTATGAAAGTTCTGATTTGAATAAATTTTTGTATGAATGTTTTAGCAAAATGGAATACATCACATACAGTACAGGTTTTTTTCTCGTGCAGAAATTATGCAAATTAGATGAGTTTTGATTTATTCAGAGCTACTTAAACACTGTAAGTGCACATGTCAATACGGCTCAGGCTAGAGGCTGTATTTATCAACCGATCTTCACGAAACTTCTTGGGTACCTTTATTATCACCTGGGGATGAGAACGGGTGTTTCTGAGTGCGGTCGAAAATTCAAGATGGCTGCCAGTGGCCATTTTGTACCGAAATTAGGTCCAATCAGTTTTTTGTCACAACTTCTATACAGCTCGTATTTATGAACTGATCTTCACGAAACTTCTTGGGTACCTTTGTTTTCATCTTGGGACAGGAATGAGTGTGTTTTGGGGTGCCTTTGTTATCACTGTGCTATGAGAACAAATATTTTGGGGTTCAGTCAGACTCACTCTGGGACTCAAAAGATTTCTTTTCTAGTTTAGCATCTGACTGTCACCCACCTTTACAATACTTTACCTATACATTTGTTACAGGCTATGGTCAGTATTTATGTACAGACCGTTACAATACTTTATATGTACCTTTGTTATCAGGTCATTACCTAGATGTTTGTCATTGCTGTGTCACATACTATACATGTACATGTCTTGACAAGTTGAGCTACAGTGTCATTGACACTTTCATTTAACATTAACAAGCAGAATTCTTGTACATGTAGTTATGTACAATTCCTAGTCACCTTCCAGCTCTGGGGTTCTCGGGGGGGGGGGGGGGGGGGGGGTCTGACCTCTGACTCAGTACCCTACTGCTAGTGCACACATTCAACCAAATAAGGTTATTGGCCTTCGCTTCTGACTCTCGTGAATTCATGAGCAAATATGAATATGATCCCTAAGCAAATAAAGTTCTTCGGGTAGCAAGGGATTTCAAATCCTACATCGTCCCTGCGCGTCTTTGGCCAATTCCAGCTTGCCAGTTTACATTACAACCCTTTTACCCCCTCTACGCTTGCAATGAAAATAACACTCTGGCCGGTCGCTGATTTGGAACAGTTCTCAGGTGAAAAAGGCCTTGCTGTGCTCCCAACTGCCTCCATATTCCCACGCTTCGTCTCTCCTCCCAACACTCTGGAGACGAACTACTTGATGACATCCCTTGCAATGAACTCATCCTAGATCTTCTATGTACAATGTCGCAGCAAACAAATCTGTGACAAGATGTCTTCCCCCTGGTTTGGGAGCGAGCTAGCGAAGACCGGATATGAAGGTGAGGAAACTGTCCGTCACAAAATTTGACCCAGGAGTTTTTAATTAATTGCACCGGGCGAATGGCGGCACACTTCAAACAATTTACAAATTCACGAAACTTCTGTTTTAACATCATTGGGTACTTTTTCCACTGTATGGACAGAGGACTAGGAGGCACGCACTTCCCAGGTATCCTAATTTTTTTAATGAATGGTTAAAGCTATAATGTGCACAAAATACGAAAAAGAGAACAGCTACGTTCATGACTTTGACAAGGAAACTTCATCAAACACCTATCAAACGAGTCATTAAATGAAAGTGTTATCAACTTACATGTAACAGTCTCTTATCACCTAAGTTACTGAGACAATTATGTTTTCAACAGAAAAGCCAACTAGTCGATTTTGAATCGATTACTCCCATCGACTTTGAAAAATAGGTAATCGTTTCAACACCACTGGCAGCCTACTGGAGAAATGCTACTTTCTCCACTTATCTACGATAGTTGCAGGAGCAGGTAGAGGATCTTTGTAGTTTGTACTATGGGCCCTCTTTCTTCTGCTCAGGCTTTTGTCTATCCCAGCCATTCGGCTTCTTACAAGGTCAGTTCCAGCTCTGTGCTGTTACTCCCCTTTCTGTCTGCACGTCGCACATAACCACATGCCTCATCTCTCATTGTCTTTTACTAATGTTTGTGAGGCTATGGTTTGATAGGCCTGGGGACCTGTTCCTCTATTTATGTGTGGCTTGGTTATGTGATTCCCTCCATCCTATTGTCTATTCGGCCTGTAGTAAACAATTGTAAGGTAGGTTGATAAGAAATTTAAATTTTATAGTAAATTTCCTTTCTTATTATACCTACCACAATTGTTTACATGGAGGCCCTCCCGTCTTCTTATTGGGGTAATAATCCTTCCTCCCCGCTGATAACATAACTCCAACGTTGGCGGATTCAAAAGAATGTGTCATTAGCTACAGGTCTGTGCACTGGCAACAGAAGTCATGGATTTGTACTGGGAAAAGAGCGTCCCCTACTGGATCCGCGCCAGTAGCACTCGACCCAGTTTTGGCTTATTTTTTCTTGGTGCTTTTGCACCTGTTACCTTTCTTTCCCAAATCGCTTGGGAAAGATCAAAATAGAGAGTATATTTTCCAAGTTAGGGTCTTCCACTGTGATGCAAGCCTGTAGTAAACAATCAAAATAAGAAAGGAAATTTACTATCAAATTTAAATTTCGCTGATATGTTTTTTTCATTGTTTCATTCAAATTTCCCCATGGTTTTATGTGCACCATGTTCTGCACTGTTCTTCGGTTCATTTTATTTCGAATGTTACATGGAGGATTAAATTCAAATATTCAGGATGTATTGGAATATACATATGCAATAAAGGTAAGTCAGTAACTGAATCTTGTTTTCGTACATTTTGTCCAATGATCATCGGACATTTTGTCTAAAAATATCGGACATTTTGTCTTTAAAAGATCCAACAACCTGCCCAGCCTTTGGATATTTTGGCGATCAGACATTTTAATAATAATACATGTAAATATTAGGACTATGCAAATGTACATATATGCGTGCCCACCTGTGTTCATATATATACACGTACACACATGCTCACACAGTCCCAAGGAAACACGAGTGACATCTATGTAGAGAGTACACACTTAACGCAAAGCAGTCACCAGAAACAACCTACCCTAACCTAACTCGATGCATCCATCTCCTGAGCTTTTTCTAAAGAGATGAATATATTTGAACGCATCAGGCAAAACCATCTCTGGCGACCTCTCGTGACAAGTGTATATATGGGGTGTATATATGAACACATATATATACATATATATATATTTAAATTGAGTTAAGGAGAACATTGCAGTCTGTACAGTGTGTATTATTACAGTTTATCGTAGGAGAGTATTGACTCAATATTCTGTTCCTAAGAGATTTTTTGAAGACCTTTCTGCTAAATATTTTCGTGATGGCACTGTCCATGCTATTCCACATTTTAGGGTACCGTAAAGTGGGGCTACTTTGCCAGATATTTCTGTATTTCATTCCACCATGTTTGCATACTTACAAAGAATTTTGAAATGAATGTATCTGTGAATACAGTGGAAGGAAAGTGATAAGTTATATTATGTAATATTTCAAAATAATATTATACTTCATCATGCTGAGGGTAAAATGAATGTGGCAAAGTTACCCCGTTACTTTGCCAATATCGGCTAAAATTGAAACGGATACCAGGTATCTTGTTATTTGGCTTACTAACAAACCTAACCACAGTATCTGATCCTGAAGGGGTTAAAAATACCATGCATTCTATCATCCATTCATATTCACAGGTACATGTGCTGTGTGCATGTGCATAGTGAAAGAGCAAAGCGGTCTGTCAAATGATTTTCTTGAAAAACAGAAACTCCTTCCGGGCCCTGTGACACTGTTGGTTTTCTAACTTGTTGTTTAATGTCACTTTCAGTATCTCGGGCTATATCACAGTTGCCAAACAAGTATAAAGGCAAGTTGAGCCAATTGTTTTTTATATTTGGCAATTTTGTATTAGTGCTCATCAGAGGCAGGCAACTCATTGGGAGTGAGTCCAGGGGGCCCCAGTCTTAGAGGGCCCTACAAATGCAAATGAAAAAAAAATGCAGAACTGCGTACAAAGTGGAACCCCGACATGGGAGCGCCTATTGCATTCGAGTGTCTGGGTTCCACTATCCCACATTATACACAGTTCTGCATTATTTTTTATGCCCCACCACTTTGCAAATGCAAATCCCGCCCCTGGGGAGGTGTTAATGACTAGATAGTAGTGCAAAAATTTTTATGACAAATTAATATGAACTGAATCACTCTTGTCAGTCTAAAGGCCTCTAGAAGGCAAAAAATTGCATCTTTTTGCTTTTAATTTTATCTAGGGCCCCGCACTTAAGTATGTCCATAGCTCTTTGTACTGTACACCACTGTCCCCACTTTTTGGCTATCACAAAGATTCAACCGTGCATGGATGGCACGTCGACTAAAGGTTGTTTGATGTTTCAAATGATTATGTACCAAGATTATGTATTTGGGGGCAAATTCCAGTTATTCCACCCAACAGGTGTTTTATGTGAAGTTCTTGCACACTTTTTCTACATTAGATGATACTTACCTCAAATACTTAAACTGGGGCTACTTTGCCTGGCTGGCAAAGTAGCCCCAGATTATATGGCAATGTAGCCCCAGCAACCTTTTTGGCATAAAAAAAAATAAATTCAAACCAAATCTTAAAATTCATTTTGAATTGCTAGTCTATAGATAAAATAAAGAAAAAAACAAGTTACCCTTCACTCAAAAAATTCTTCAGAATAAGACTTTTTCTCGTCTTTTTTCAGCTCATCAAAATCCTCTGAATCCAGTACACATGTAAACAACTTGACCTTGAATTTCACAAGCACACTTCAAAAAAAAAAAATTCAAGAACAAGAACTCTGAATATTGTAGTATTATTTTATTCAGCAAGTAGCACTCCACAGTGTGTAAAATAAAAAAAACCTTGATAAAAATCTTTTTCTCTGTGAGTTGGCAAAGTAGCCCCAGCAAGGCAAAGTAGCCCCGTCATACGGTACAGAGTTACCAGGAGTTGGCCTAAGGCTTTGTTTCTTGTTTTTTTAACTACAAGGTTTCCGGACTGTCTGGTTATTGTTCCCAATGCGTTATTGAAACAGAAATAATTGTCGAAGGTTGGTGGAAGTTTGTTGTGCTTCCAGTCATGTATAAATGGTAAAACATGTAGGGTATGAAGATCTTGTAGATTGAGAATTTTGTCTTTGTGGAATGAAGGATTGGTATGGGATTTAAAATGTTGTTTATGATATGAACTGCGCGTTTTTGTAATAAGAATAATTTATTGACTGATTTTGAGTGTTCCCAAATCTGTATTCCATATGGGAGATGACTGTGAACTAAAGCATAATAAAGGGAAAGTAGGGTGCGATGGGTTAAGATATCCTTCACGTGGCTGATTACATTAAGAGATCTAGGCACCTTTGAACATATGATAGATATGTGCATCTTTTATGATAATTTATCGTCAATATTTATACCAAGAAATCGATCGGTTTTGTCAATTTCCGATGCTCCTACTCTACCAACTTGTGTACCATTAATAACGATTTGTCTTGATGTATCAGTTATACTGCAGTGGGGAGGGTTGATTAATATAAATTTGCTTTTATTTGCATTTAGTTTTAATTTGTTTGTTGAACACCAATCAAAAATAGAGTTTAATTCAGCATTGACTGTTTCAAATAAGTGGTCTGTATCATGTCCAGATGAGTATCCTGTAGTATCATCAGCGAAAGACAATAAGTTATAAAGGGACGTTGAGTTTGGTATATCATTAACATATAATAAGAATAAAATAGGGCCTAAGATTGAGATCTGTGGGATCCCACATGTAATTGGGGTGGGTGCGATCAACATCCGGAATATTTTACAAATTGGGTGCACTCACTGAGATAGTTCCTAAACCATGTATTGGCATTGCCTCTGATGTCATAATATTTTTATACTGTACCAATGACCCAGACATAGCTGGTGCTAACTCTTAAAATTCTAGGGCCAAACACAAATTTTGCCCCCCAATCCCCAAAATTTGCATCTAAAACCAAAAGAAATCATGTCCTGAAGGTCCTCCATACTTTGCCCTCACTGTGCATGCGCAGTGTCAAGGACGTCCCGAAATTGGCACCAATTATCATTCTTTGTTTGGCCCTTCATCAGTTCACATCTGACTGATATTTGTGCTTGTAAATCTCAGTTTAAATGATGCCAGACACATAAATATTAGAGAAATGGTGGATCTAAAGTGGATATAGAAGGAGGAGAGGAAAAATGAGTGACAGAAAATATTCAGGGCTGTAACTTAAAATTTTTTAATGAAATTATGTTAAGTGGCCTATTTTTGAGGCATGGGCCTGTTGTTGTCATTCTTGCTATTAAGTTTCACTGCTTGTTCAGTGTTTCCTCTCTCCTTTGCCTTCAAATCCCCCCTTGCTATTCTCCCATGCTTTTGGCATATTTTTGAGTAATATTATTACTAAAATTTCTTGGGAGATTTAGCTGGGTAATAGAATGAATTCTGTTCTTTTCCCCATGTTTACGTTCTCACCCATGGGTGTTTAGGCGTAGTGTTCTGCATCTACCATCTGATGTTCTGCAGTTTCTTCCCTGGAAGTCTCTGTTTTGCATCAGATAGTGTATTATTGTTAACTGATTTCGGGCCAGGATTATCAGTGCCTGGAGTCATGTTTCTGGTGTTTATACACTTCTTGTTTACATTGGCAACAGTCTCTGTGGAGGGTGATTTTTTGTCTTTGTAGTAGTTTAATCATTACAAGATACATTATTATTATTCGTAAGTGTTGCATTAATTTTTAAAAATATTTTTAAAATTTTTGTCCACACTTAGGCTTGGGATCCATTGGGGCTCAACGTTACTTTTCAGAAACTTGGGCTTTGCTGAAAAAATATATTTTTATACTGTACCAATGACCCAGACTTAGCTGGTGCTAACTCCAACAAAACCAGAGCCAAACACAAATTTTGCCTCCCAATCCCCAAAATTTGCATCCAAAACAAAAAGAAATCATGTCCTAAAGGACCTCCATAGTACGCCTCTACTGCGCATGCGCAGTGACGCAGTCGTCCCGAAATTGGCGCCAATTATCATTCTCTGTTTGGCCCTTCATCAGTCAACATCTCACTGATCTTTGTGCTTGTAAATCTCAGTTTAAAGGATGCCAGACACGTAATTTTTGGAGAAAATGTGATTCTAAGGAGGATAGAAGGAGGAGAGGAAAAAGAAGTGGCAAAAAATAATCAGGGCTGTACTTAAAATTTTTTGATGAAATTATGTTAAGTTGCCTATTTTCGAGGCATGGGCCTCTTGTTGTCATTCTTGCTAATTGTTGCACTGCTTATTCAGTGTTTCCTCTCCTCTAGCCTTCTAAAGTCCCCCCTGGCAATTCTCCCATGCTTTTGGCATATTTTTGAGTAATTTCATTTCTAAAATTTCCTGGGAGAGTTGCTTGGTTACAGAATGTTTTCTGTTATTTTCCCCATAGTTACGTTTTCACCCATGGGTGTATAACGTTTGTGTTCTGCATCTTCCATCTGATGTTCTACAGATTCTCCCCTGGGAGTCTCTGTTTTGCATCAGATAGAGTGTAATTGATGACTGATTCCGGGCCAGTTTTTTCAGTGCCTGGAGTCATGTTTTCTAGTGTGTTTACACTGTTTGTTTTCATTGGCAACAGCCTTTTTTGAGGGGGGCTGTTTGCCTTTGTGGTAGTTTATCTCATTATAAGATACATTTATATTATCCGAAAGTGTCTCATTAATTATTTTATATAAATTTAAAATTTTTGACCACACTTTGCCATCGGATCCATCGGGGCTCAACGTTACTTTTCAGCAACTTGGGCTTCTCTGAAAAAATATTTTTTCAAAATTATTTTGTTTTGCAATTGTTTTTTCATTTATTAATGGATCATGTTATTATGTATCTTTGTGTCAGGGGTTTTTGCGAGTAACTAGGACTTATTGTTGTTCTTTCACAATGAAGGGACATTGTTCAAATTGTAATAGGAAGAAATCTTCCTCTGACTTTCATGATCATTGTATTAATTGTAGTCAGTGTTCTCGCATTAATCCCTGTCCTATATGTGAACATTGGGATGAGAAACATTGGAAACGTGTGTCACGATATGTTGTTTCTGGAGAAAGAGCGATGCCGGCTCTTTCTCCACAAGGTCACTCTACTCTCTCAGTTTCTATTTCAGAGGAACCAGAACAGGGTGATGTTTCCATGTTATCTTCTTCAAGTGTGCGTCCGTCGTCACAAATGAATTCAGAGCTAGCGGCAAAAGTGCTCATGGAGATTAGACAAATGTCGTCCGCTAGCTCGCCCGGTGTAGCGTCCATTCACCGAATGGTTCGGCAGCTGGGTTCGTCCGATGCGGTCCAAGAGGAAATTTTGGGTGATGCGAGCACTATAAACATAATAGATGCACACCCAGTGACGGCGGATAGTAAGCGAGAATGGAGGAAGCCTTTTAGTCCGGTTCCTAGCTCGTCCAGGTCCAGCCGGGCGGCGAGCGAGAGAGGTCCCTCTCTCGTACAACAACATCTGGGACCAGATGTTGTGGTACAAAATGTGTCTTTAGCGGAGCATACGTCCGTCGCTCGGGACGCTCCGTTGTATAAGCAGTCCGCAGAGACTGTTAAGGCTTCCTCTTCTCGTCAGCGCACACGACCGCACCTTGGCTGCGTGACCGCCGATATTTTACCAGCTTCGCCGATGAAGGATTCTTCGGCGACCAGGTCACACCATCCGGCAGCCAGGGATTCGAGACCGATGGACTCCGGACGTTCGCATAGGAAAAGTATGCGGGAGCCATCTGATGCGGAGCTGCCCTCGGCGAAGCAGCGAAAGACTGCGCCTCCGCAGGTCTCGACGTCGGACATTCTTGTGCAGATAGCACAGCTTATCGCAGCATCCCAGCAGCCGACAGAAACGGTGTCGGATCGAGAATTATCCGACGGCGCTGGGTCGGTACGCTCCGCCGAAGCATCGGGGGCAGACGACCGGGAACATCGGGAGGTCCGACCGGATGGTGAAAGGGATACGGATGAATTGGAGCTATCCCTTTCGGAACAACATAAAGCTGCCGTGGACTTCATCCGGCACTTTCTCCCTCAAGTTGTTCCGTCGGGCCAGACTGCTGCGCTTCCGGACAAGAGAATTATAGCGTCATTGGACTCTGAATTTTTTGAGCGGTTCAGGGACATCGCTCCCGAGTTTCCGTCGCAGTCCAATAATGTTGCAAGAACATTTGAATTATTGAACGACGCTATATTTAAACTTGCTTCCAGGACGGGGAAAGCAGGTTTCTTGTCCGCTAATACTCTTAACCTGCCTTTCATTAATGCAAGGAATAAATTCGATACGGCAGGTCAGGGTATACCGAGAGTTCCTCTGCGTATGGACGACGAGGCGGAAGACTTAGAGCTATCATTACCGTCGTCAGCTTCTATTCCAACCGCGGTGTTGGAAACAGCTATTGCGTCTAACAGAGCCAATTTAGATGCCTTATCTTACGCAGATCACCTTACTAAGGCGTTATCACTGCGCCTTCAAGGGGAAGAGTTTCAGGATATACAATCCTCTTTAAGACTTCTTTCAAGGGCAGTAGCTTATTCCACGTGTAACTCCGCCCTTTCAGTGGCAAATCTGGAGTTGGTTAGACGTGACGCAGCCCTAGCTACATCCACACTAGTGGATTCTAAGGTGAAGAACTCTCTTAGAGTCGCTTCGGTCTCAGGAGAACTTCTCTTTGACGGCAAGCTTTCCGCTATTTATGATAAAATTAAAAAGAAAGCTAATGATTCTCTGTTGTTCAGATCGGCTCCTAAAAAGTCGGATACAGCAGACACGAATAAGACAGGCACTTCTGGGTCTAATGCGCCCAAGAGAGGTTCCTATAGAGGTTCCGGTGCGTCCTCTTGGTCTTATTCGAGAGACCGTCAGGATAGCGACTCTCGTTCGGGACGTCCTTCAGGCCGGGACAATCGGTCGGACGCCCCGAGGTCGACGAGGCGAGGTGCGGGTCGTGGAAGACGTGGTTTCTCCTACCGCAGGCCTCGCAGGTCCAGGAGGTGATGGCTTAAACCTCTATCGCGTTCCGGTTGGCGGAAGGTTGTCGAGTTTTTCACAAGAGTGGGCGTCGATTACGGACGACCCTTGGGTGAGAGGAGTGACTTCGGAAGGTCTAAAGATATCCTTCAAACGAAAGCCTCCATTAACTCGAAGTCCAAAGTGGACTCATCTTCCGTCAAATCCACAGAAAAGAGACGCTCTGTTATCAGAGGTGCAGTCTCTTTTAATGAAGAACGCGGTAGAGGTCGTAGAAAACCAGGAATCTCTGGGATTCTACAGCCATCTGTTTCTGGTTCCGAAACCAGACGGCTCGTTCCGTCCAGTCATAGATTTGAGCTGGATAAACAAGCTGATCGTCGCTCCGAAGTTTTATATGGAGACGATTCGATCGGTCAGAGCGAGTATTCGGGTGAACGATTATGCAACGAGCATAGATCTCAAAAATGCGTACTTTCACGTCATGGTACATCCGACATTCCGAAAGTATCTACGCTTCGCAGTCCTAGGAGTGGTGTATCAGTTCCGGGCCATGTGCTTCGGATTGAATCTAGCACCCTGGGCTTTCACTCGGGTAATGAACTCGGTAATGATCTACTTCCGAGCTCATTCGTCTGCGGTAACGTCGGCCTACCTGGACGACATTCTTCAGAGGTACGGCAACGAGTTAACGCTTCAGAACGATGTTCAGAATCTTCTTCTATTGCTCCGACGTCTCGGTTTTATAGTAAACGAGGAGAAGTCGGATCTGGTGCCGTCCAAGTCATTCACTCATCTGGGAATGAGCTTCGAGATGCACAACAATCTCGTTCGTCTGCCGTTAACCAGAGCGAAATTAGTCAGTTGTTACGCTCGCTATTGTCTGCACGCAGACAAAGTCACGGCGAGAGAATTTATGAGACTGATAGGTCTGTGCGGAGCCGCCGCGGATCTCATTCCGATGGGGCGGCTACGCACACGTCCTCTTCAAATTTTCCTGACTCAGAATTGGAGTGTGAAAATTCATTCGCTCGATGTAGACGTTCTCTTGTCAGATCAAGTGAAACAAGAGATTCAGACTTGGGCAAACATTCAGTGGTTAACTCAAGGAGTTCCGCTGCAGTTGCCGGATCCGAGTTTTACCGTTATGACGGATGCCAGTCAAACAGGTTGGGGTGCATCATTAATCCCAACGGATTCGAGATGCCAGGGTCTTTGGGTTCCGCAATTCCTGTGCAAGCACATAAACATCAAGGAAATGATGTCAATTTGGCTTGCGTTACGTCACTGGATGGACATTATTCACGATGCTCATGTCCAAATCCTATCCGACAATACGACAGTAGTGGCGTATATACGGAATCAGGGAGGCACTCATTCAGTTCCGTTGTTCAATCTAACGGAAAGAATCCTTCTGTTTGCGTTAGAACATCACGTTCTTCTTTCGGTCCGTCACATACCGGGTCGTCTGAATGTGCTAGCAGACTCCCTTTCACGAAAGGGTCGCTTGTTGCCGTCGGAGTGGACTCTCAACAAACAAGTATTCAATCAGATTTGCTACCAATGGGAACGGCCAATGATAGACTTATTTGCGACACATCTCAACAATCAGTTGCAGACGTATGTGTCTCCGTGTCCGGATCCAAGAGCATTTGCAGTAGATGCTCTGTCGATCCCTTGGGACGGAATGATAGGATATGCGTATCCTCCAGCGCCGTTAATTCAACAAGTATTGCTAAAGATAAAACAATCTCAATGCAAGATTCTGTTGGTAGCATCTCTGTCGCCACAGAGACCGTGGATAAATCTACTCAGGTGTCTGTTGTGGGACCTACCGCGGAAGCTTCCTCCACGAGAGGATCTTCTTTCGCAGGGGAAATCGTGCCAACTCCATCACAACCCGCAAGGTCTCAACCTTCACGTTTTTCCGTTGTGCGGTCCTTCTTGCATGGCAAGCACTTTACAGGACGAGCAGTGGACGCGATTTCTAACTGTAGGAGGACCTCCTCTTCGCTAAACTATGCGGCTAAGTGGAAGGTTTTTCGTCGTTGGTGTAGGGATCATTCTGTAGATATATTTGATCCCTCTATACCAGACATTGCAAACTTTCTAGTATACTTGTTTGACGAAATCAAACTGCAGCCTGTTACTATAAAGGGTTATAGATCTATGTTATCTGATACCTATGCACATCATGATAGTTTACAAATTGGATCTAATGTCTCTTTATCGAAGTTGGTTAGAAACTTTTCGATAAATAGACCCAGAACTCTTAGATTAATTCCTAAGTGGAATTTAGCTTGGGTTCTCCTTAAATTGAAGGAAAAGCCATTTGAACCTCTTGGGACAGTAGATTTCAAATTCTTATCTTATAAGACAGCTTTTCTCTTAGCTTTCTCTTCTGCCAGAAGAGTCAGTGAGCTTCATGCACTATCGGTGGATGATTCTCATTATCGTAGTGTTGGGAACACTATCACCTTCACTACTAATGTGGGTTTTTTAGCTAAGAATCAGGCTCCTAATAAATATCCGGAACCTATTGTTATTAAGGCTGTTCCGTCTTCAGACGGGCGTAGGCCTTTACTCTGTCCTGTTAGAGCACTACGTATCTATAAACAGAGATCTCAGTTTATCAGAAAGGGACGAAAACGTTTCTTTCTGTCTTTGATGCCTAATAGAAAGGACATTTCAGTCCATTCTATTGCTAGATGGATTCAGTTAACTATCCGTACTGCTTATGAAGATTTATCTTCTTCTCAGCAGTCTGTGCTTAAGATTTCTGCTCATGAAGTAAGAGCTCTTTCTATTTCCTGGGCTTATGCTAATAGTGTTGCTATTACAGATTTAATGAAGGCTGCTTATTGGTCTCAGCCATCCACATTTACAAATTTTTATCTCAGAAATATTGAGTCCATTTCTGGAGACCTGCATTGTTTAGGTCCGTTATCTGTTGCTCAGAATGTCGTCCACTAAACAGTTGCAACTATAGTTATGCAGGCTTTCTGTTCCGGCAGTGACTCCGTCCGGCTGCCCTCTTCGCTCTGGGCTATTTGACCCAGGGCAAGGGGAAGGGGCGGGTGTTCCCTTAGGTCACCTGCTTTATAGTGAAAAGCAAGGGAATGCCTCCTCCAAGTCAGTATTTCTGAGTCGCTTCCGGGATGGTTTTAAAGTGTAATATTAATGTTTAAATTCATTCATGTCTTATTTTTAAAGTGTAGCTCGGTGTGAAGCATTTGTATATGTCAAGTGTCAAACGGGCTTTAATATACAATACTCGGACACTTTTAAATGATTATAAAGAGTCTCAATTCTCTGGACTACTTTATTTATTGGCTTGCTTTAAAAATAATTAGTATAAGGGTTATACTGGATGTTAATAGAGAACATGAATGTTATTGTGCTCAATTATTAAGGGTAGTGTATCTTTCTAATTTAATATTATATAAGAAAGATACATGTAAAGCCTAATACTCCTTTTCTCCTTAAGGGGTTACCTCTTTACTATATAGTTGAGCTTATTGGATTTTCCTCTATGTCCTAGGCCCTCCAGCCTGTTTACTATTCAGCTAAGTCTGGGTCATTGGTACAGTATAAAAATGTTAAAAAATTTATAGTAATTTATATATTTTTTATACTTACCAATGACCCAGACGGGGATGGCCCTCCCTGGAGTTGGGAACTCTTGCCTCCCCGCTGAGTACATAGCGCTGACCAGGCACTGCCAGTAAGAATGATAATTGGCGCCAATTTCGTGACGACTGCGTCACTGCGCATGCGCAGTAGAGGCGTACTATGGAGGTCCTTTAGGACATGATTTCTTTTTGTTTTGGATGCAAATTTTGGGGATTGGGGGGCAAAATTTGTGTTTGGCCCTGGTTTTGTTGGAGTTAGCACCAGCTAAGTCTGGGTCATTGGTAAGTATAAAAAATATATAAATTACTATAAATTTTTTAACTTTTTCAAAATTTTTTTTTGATTTCAATTATTTTTTCTATGTTAATGGATCATGTTATTATGTATCTTTGTTTTCAGGGGTTCGTGCGAGTACTAGGACTTTTTGTATTCTTTTCACAATGAAAGGATATTGTTCAAATTGTAATAAGAGGAAATCTTCCTCTGACTTTCATGATCATTGTATTAATTGTAGTCAGTGTACTCGCACTAACTCCTGTTCAGTATGTGTATATTGGGATGACAAACATTGGAAACGTGTGTCACGGTATGTTGTTAGCGGGGAAAGGGCCATGCTGGTTCTTTCTCCGCAGGGTCACTCTAGTTTATCAATCTCTATTTCAGAGGAACAAGAACAGGGTGATGTTTCCGTGATGTCTTCCAAAAGTGTGCCTCCGTCGTCACAATTAAATGAAGAGCTAGCGGCAAAAGTGCTCATGGAGATACGTCAATTGCCTAAGAGGTCCCTAGTAGGATCGACGGCGTTGACGTCCGCTAGCTCGCCCGGTGTAGCATCCATTCATCGAATGGTTCGGCCGCCGGGTTCGTCCGTTGCGGTCCAGGAAGGAGATTTGGGTGATGCGAGCACTATAAATATACAAGGTGCACACCCAGTGACGGCGGATCAGAGGAGAGAACGGAGGAAGCCTAGTAGTCCGGTTCCTAGCTCGTCCAGGTCCATCCGGGCTGCGAGCGAGAGAGGCCCCTCTCTCGTACAGCAACATCTGGGATCAGATGTTGTGGTACAAAATGTTTCGCATTCGGAGCATACGTCCGCCGCTCGGGATGCTCCGTTATATAGACAGTCCGGAGAGACTGTTCAAAAGGCTTCCTCATCCTCTCAGCAGCGCACACGACCGCTCCTTGGCTACATGACCATGGATATCCAGCCAGCTTCGCCAATCAGGGATTCCATGGCGACCAGGTATGCCATCCGGTAGCCAGGGACAAGAGGCCTGTAGACTCCGGACGTTCGCATAAGAGAAGTATGCAGGAGTCAGTGTACACGGAGCTTCCAGCGGCTAAGCAGCGTAAGACCGCTACCCCACAGGCCTCAGTGACGGACGTGCTATCCCAAATAGCACAAATTATCACAGCATCCCAGCAACCGACAGAATCTCTGTCGGATCAAGAATTATCCGACGATGCTGGGTCGGTACGCTCCGCCGAAGCATCGGGTACGGACGACCGAGAACATGGGGTCTGACAGGATGGCGAAAGGGATTCCGAGGATTTGGAGCTATCCCTTTCGGAACAACATAAAGCCGCAATAGATTTCATCTGGCATTACCTTCCACAAGTTGTTCCGTCGGGCCAGACTGCTGCGATGCCGGATAAGAGACTGATAGCGTCTTTGGACACAGAATTCTTTGATCGGTTCAGAGACCTTGTCCCTGAGTTTCCGACACAGTCCAATAATGTCACAAGAACATTTGAATTATTGAACGACGCTATCTATAAGCTTGCTACCAAAACAGGCAAGGCTGGTTTCTTGTCCACTAATGCTCTCAATCTGCCTTTCATCAATTCAAGGAATAAATTCGAAACGGCAGGACAGGGCATACCGAGAGTTCCTCTGCGTCTAGACGACGAGGCGGAAGACTTGGAATTGTCTTTACCGTCATCTATGTCTATTCCAAACGCGACGTTGGAAACAACAATAATGTCTAACAGAGCAAGCTTAGACGCTTTATCATATGCAGACCACCTTACTAAGGCGTTATCATTGCGTCTTCAAGGGAAAGAATTCCAGGATATACAATCCTCATTAAGACTTCTTTCAAGGGCAGTAGCTTATTCCACGTATAACTCCGCCCTTTCAGTGGCAA
This sequence comes from Pictodentalium vernedei, assembly GCA_031216915.1. Taxonomy (NCBI): domain Eukaryota; kingdom Metazoa; phylum Mollusca; class Scaphopoda; order Dentaliida; family Dentaliidae; genus Pictodentalium; species Pictodentalium vernedei. The sequence goes on along the minus strand of CM062296.1, from coordinate 590,657,848 downwards.
ACCTGGAGTTGGTTAGACGTGACGCAGCCCTAGCTACATCCACGCGCGTGGATAGTAAGGTGAAGAACTCTCTCAGAGTCGCTTCGGTCTCTGGAGAGCTTCTCTTTGGCGACAAGCTTTCAGCAATCTATGATAAGATAACCAAGAAAGCTTCGGATTCTCTGCTTTTTAAATCCGCTTCCAAAAAGATAAGAGTAAGACAGGCACTACTGGGACAAGTACGCCCAAGAGAAGTTCCTATAGAGGTTCTTATACGTCCTCTAGGTCTTATTCTAGAGACCGTCAAGGCAGCGACTCACGTACGGGACGTTTTTCGGGCCGAGACAACCGGTCTGACGTCCCAAGGTCGACGGGACGAGGTGCGGGTCGTGAAGGACGTAGTTTCTCCTTCCGCAGGCCTCGCAGGTCCAGGAGGTGATGGTTTGAACCTCTATCGTGTTCCGGTGGGCGGAAGATTATCAAGTTTTACAAACGAGTGGGCGTCGATTACGGACGACCCCTGGGTCCGAGGGGTAATTTCGGAAGGACTAAGAATATCCTTCAAACGAAAGCCTCCAACAACTCGAAGTCCAAAATGGACTCAGCTTCCATCAAATCCACAGAAAAGAGATGCTCTTTTATCGGAAGTACAGTCTCTTCTGATGAAGAACGCGGTAGAGGTCGTAGAAGACCAGGAATCACTGGGTTTCTAAAGCCATCTGTTTCTGGTTCCGAAACCAGACGGCTCGTTCCGTCCAGTCATAGATCTGAGCTGGATAAACAAGCTGATCGTCGCTCCGAAGTTCTATATGGAGACGTTTCGATCGGTCAGAGCGAGTATTCGGGTGAACGACTATGCTACAAGCATAGATCTCAAAGACGCGTACTTTCACGTCATGGTACATCCGACATTCAGAAAGTATCTACGCTTCGCAGTCCTAGGAGTTGTATATCAATTCCGGGCGATGTGCTTCGGTTTGAACCTAGCGCCCTGGGCTTTCACTCGAATAATGAACTCGGTAATGATACATTTCCGAGCTCATTCGTCTGCGGTAACGTCGGCCTACCTGGACGACATTCTTCAGAGGTACGGCAACGAGTTAACACTTCAGAACGATGTGCAGAATCTGCTTCTATTACTCCGACGTCTCGGTTTTATTATAAACGAGGAGAAGTCGGATCTGGTGCCGTCCAAGTCATTCACTCATCTGGGAATGAGCTTCGAGACGCACAACAATCTCGTTCGTCTGCCGTTAACCAGAGCGAAATTAATCAGTTGTTACGCTCGCTATTGTCTTCACTCAGACAAAGTCACAGCGAGGGAGTTAATGAGACTGATATGTCTGTGCGGAGCCGCTGCGGATCTCATTCCGATGGGGCGGTTGCGCACTCGTCCTCTCCAAATTTTCTTGACTCAGAATTGGAGTGTAAAGATTCATTTGCTCGATATAGACATTCTCTTGTCAAATCAAGTGAAACAAGAGATTCAGACTTGGGCAAACATTCAGTGGTTGACTCAGGGAGTTCCACTGCAGTTGCCAGATCCGGGTTTTACGATTATGACGGATGCCAGTCAAACAGGTTGGGGTGCAACATTGATCCCAACGGATTCGAAGTGCCAGTGTCTTTGGGATCCGCAGTTTCTAAGCAAGCACATAAACATCAAGGAAATGATGTCAATTTGGCTTGCATTACGTCATTGGATGAACATTATTCAGAAAGCACATGTCCAAATCCTGTCTGACAATACGACAGTAGTGGCGTATATCCGGAACCAGGGAGGCACTCATTCCGTTCCGTTATTCAGTTTAACAGAAAGAATCCTTCTGTTTGTTCTAGAACACCAAGTTCTACTTTTGGTCCGTCACATTCCGGGTCGTCTGAATGTATTAGCAGACTCCCTTTCACGGAAGGGTCGCTTGTTGCCGTCAGAATGGACTCTCAACAAACAGGTATTCAATCAGATTTGCTACCAATGGGAACGGCCAATGATAGACTTATTTGCGACACAACTCAACAATCAGTTGCAGACGTATGTGTCACCATGTCCGGATCCCCGAGCATATGCAGTAGACGCTATATCAATCTCGTGGGACGGAATGATAGGATATGCATATCCTCCAGCGCCGTTAATTCAGCAAATATTGCTAAAGATAAAACAATCTCAATGCAAAATTCTGTTGGTAGCATCTCTGTCTCCACAGAGACCGTGGATAAATCTACTCAGGTGTCTGCTGTGGGACTTACCGCGAAAACTTCCTCCACGAGAGGATCTTCTTTCGCGGGGGAAGTCGCGTCAACTTCATCACAACCCGCAAGATCTCAACCTTCACGTATTTCCGTTGTGCGGTCCTTCTTGCACGGCAAGCATTTTACAGGACGAGCAGTGGACGCGATTTCTAACTGTAGGAGGACCTCCTCTTCGCTAAACTATGCGGCTAAGTGGAATGTCTTTCGTCGTTGGTGTAGGGATCATTCTGTTGATATTTTTGATCCCTCCATACCAGACATTGCAAACTTTCTAGTATACTTGTTTGACGAGATCAAACTGCATCCTGTTACTATTAAAGGTTATAGGTCTATGTTACCTGATACCTATGCACACCATGATAGTTTACAAATTGGATCTAATGTCTCTTTATCTAAATTAGTTAGAAACTTCTCGATAAATAGACCCAGAACTCTTAGATTAATTCCTAAATGGAATTTAGCTTGGGTTCTTCTTAAACTGAAAGAAAAGCCATTTGAGCCTCTTGGGACAGTAGATTTCAAATTCTTGTCTTATAAGACAGCATTTCTCTTAGCTTTCTCTTCTGCTAGAAGAGTCAGTGAGCTTCATGCACTATCGGTGGACGATTCTCACTATCGTAGTGTCGGGAACACTATTACCTTTACTATTAATGTGTTGGATTTTTAGCTAAGAATCAGGCTCCTAATAAATATCCGGAACCTATTGTTATTAAGGCCCTTCCATCTTCAGATGGGCATAGGCCTTTACTCTGTCCTGTTAGAGCTTTACGTATTTATAAACAAAGATCTCAGTCTATCAGAAAGGGACGAAAACGCTTCTTTCTGTCTCTGATGCCTAATAGAAAGGACATTTCGGTCCATTCTATTGCTAGATGGATTCAATTAACTATCCGTACTGCTTATGGTAATCTATCTTCAACTCAGCAGTCTGTGCTTAAGATTTCGGCTCATGAGGTAAGAGCTCTTTCTACATCTTGGGCTTACGCAAATAGTGTTGCTATTACAGATTTAATGAAGGCTGCATATTGGTCTCAGCCATCCACATTCACGAATTTTTATCTCAGAAATATTGAGTCCATTTCTGGAGACCTGCATTGTTTAGGTCCGTTATCTGTTGCTCAGAATGTCGTCCACTAAACAGTTGCAACTATAGTTATGCAGGCTTTCTGTTCCGGCAGTGACTCCGTCCTGCTGCCCTCTTCACTCTGGGCTATTTGACCCAGGGGAAGGGGGGGGGAGGGTGTTCCCTTAGGTCACCTGATTTATAGTGAAAAGCAAGGGGATTCCTCCTCCGGATCAGTAATTCTGAGTCGTTACCGGGATGGTTTTAAAGTGTAATATTAATGTTAAAAATTCATTCATGTCATATTTTTAAAGTGTAGCTCGGTGTGAAGCATTTGTATATGTCACGTGTCAAACGGGCGTTAATATACAATCCTCGGACACTTTTAAGAGAATATAAAGAGTCTCAATTCTCTGGACTAACTTTATTTATTGGCTTACTTTAAAATAATTAGTATAAGGGGTTATACTGGATGTTAATTATTTATTTATTTATTGGTGTGTAAGGTCACATACTTATGCACAATGGCTAATCGTGACCGTGACAGTTTTACGGGTGGAGGAAGCCGGAGTACCCGGAGAGAACCACCGAGCAACGACGAGCAGCTGCCAGCTCTCCAACATCGTAACTCTGAACTCTGCACCGCAGCACAGACAGGGTTAGATTGGTTGAAGACATGCGCACCATCGACGTGCAGTACGCCTCAGTACACAGCGTCATCGTGCCCCCATGTAGGCTATCGCGGTGAAGTGTCTTGCCCAAGGACACAATGCGGTTGCCGCAGGTGGGATTCGAACCGAGAACCTCTCGGCTTGCAGCCTGCACCTCTACCAACTGAGCCACCACGCCCCCACTGGATGTTAATAGAGAACATGAATGTTATTATGCTCAATTATGGAGGGTGTTGTGTCTTTCTAATTTATCATAAAATAAGAAAGATACATGTAAAGCCTAATACTCCTTTTCTCCTCGAGGGGTTGACTCTATTTATATAGTTGAGCTTATTGGATTTTCCTCTATGTCCTAGGCCCTCCAGCCTTTTTACTATTCAGCTATGTCTGGGTCATTGGTACAGTATAAAAATGTTAAAAAATTTATAGTAATTTATATATTTTTTATACTTACCAATGACCCAGACGGGGATGGCCCTCCCAGGAGTTGGGAACTCATACCTCCCTGCTGAGTACATAGCGCTGACCAGGCACTGCTTGTAAGAATGTTAATTGGCGCCAATTTCGGGACGTCCTTGACACTGCGCATGCGCAGTGAGGGCAAAGTATGGAGGACCTTCAGGACATGATTTCTTTTGGTTTTAGATGCAAATTTTGTGGATTGGGGGGCAAAATTTGTGTTTGGCCCTAGAATTTTAAGAGTTAGCACCAGCTATGTCTGGGTCATTGGTAAGTATAAAAAATATATAAATTACTATAAATTTTTTTAACATTCTAGTTTTTTCAGAAGCGTCTCTTGGTGGATGGTGTCAAACGCTTTTGACAGGTCAAGAAAACGGCTAGAGTACTGTTTTAAGTTGTCTTGTTATTTTCGTCCACTATGTGCTTAAGCATTTTAAGAATTAGGTGAACTGTTGTGTAAACTTTCCTAAATCCAAATTGTTGAGGAAATAGGATTTTATTGCTTTCCAAGAAATATAACAGTCTTTTTAACATGATTTTTTCGAAAACCTTCCATAAAGTGGGTAACATACTTATACTAACATACTTATAGGTCTATAATTATTAAATGTGTGTTGATCACCGGTTTTAAAAACTGGGATTATTTTTGCAGTTTTCATTTCTTGTGGGACTGTTCCTGCTTGGAATGAAAGATTTATAATGTTGCAGGGTCTTTACTATGTTTAGATTTTAGAGCTTTTATTGCATCCATAATTTCATCTGGCATTGTTGGAATTACAAAGAAACTGTTCGGATATTTTTTGTTTAGATAATCAGTATAGTGTTTAGTTGTGGGTGGAATTTCAGCAGCAGTTGATACTCCAATATTGGAAAAAAAAGTCATTAAATTTTCTAGCAATGTGTTGGGGTTCTGAGTATTCAATATTGTTTGACCTAAAATGTTGCACTGTTTGAGAAGACAAACTGTATTTTCGAATTACAGAATTTAGAATTTGCCACGTTTTTTTTACATTGCTCTACTTCTGTTTATATAATAATCAGGGGTATTCTTTTAGAAAACGGTTGCTTTTGACGATGTATCCAGTAACTGTGATGAAACAGAGCAATACTCAATATAAAATAATGTGATCATGTTTTGGAACAAATCATATTGAAGTTGAACAGCTGAATAACTTTTCAAAATTCAAAACTTGAAATTTTTATAAATGGTCACTGGTCATAATGCACAATAATTTGGAATGAACAGTTGTAGCAGTAACAGTGTTTGTAGCACTGTAGCTGCAGCTGTTGTACAGCTGTAGCTACATCGCTACAAACACTGTTACCGCTACAAGTCAGTTGCGTTTCCACTCAGAACAATACTCAGTATAAAATAATATGATCAGTTACAATCTGTAAACATTCACATTTATAGCGGAAGTATATTCAAAAATATTTGAATTGCGATTCGAATCAAGTAATGACTTTTGAATCGAATTACGAATCACATTTTGAATTTTCACAGGAGCCGTCTTCTAGCCACATTAGGTAAAGGTTTAACTGGTTGAGTGCTAGAAGCCACTATCAGGGCTTTCAAAAGAAGGAGAGTACCAGAGCAAAGGCTAACATTTTTCATTGCGTATGTTCCATATTCAGTAAAACACAAGTAGTAGTTTGTTTATATAAATTTTTATTATTACAAGTTATTGGAGAGTGCCTTTGGGCACTCTCCATTAATTTGTAATGAAACAAATAAATATTGTATAACAAATTGGTCATTTTACTGTGACCTGAGTCATTGACGTTTAACACTGTGAAATATATGTTCAATTTAATGTAGTTCTTTCAAGCCTCGACTCGTCTAGTAGTGCACAGTATTATAATCGGGATTGGCTGAGTATGAGCTCAAATAACCAGTAATCGGTCAGTTGTCATTTTTGGTAATCTGTTGACCCCTAACCAAAAATGTTCTAGCCCTCAACCAGTTAAGAAACAGTGGCAAAATTCCTGCTAATGGACCTCTTGACTGAACCCAGAGGTCCATTAGCTGAAACTTTACTAATGATGTTGGGCATTTTCATGAAATATTTGAGTGGAAACAATAATTTGCCATGGTTTTTGTACAAAGGTTGTGGTCCTCTTTCCATATTCAGCATCCTTATTTGAAAATAGTTTTCTTTTGCTTGAAGGTTAAAATTCCCAAAGGGTTTCTGAGAAATGACCACAGACAACCTCATACAGATTCAAGTAACGTACAATGGTGATCACAGAATACCCATCTTCAATGATACAATCCAACATATGTATGAAGCTCAGGAGCTATGGGATGTGAAAATCAGTGCACAACGGAACCAGATAAAAGCACACAAAATTATCCTTGCTGCTTTCAGTCCATACCTGAGAAATATCTTCAATGCTCAAAAAGAGAAGTTTGAAAAGCAAGCTGAGCTTACTTTGAATAATGTCAATGGAGAAGCTTTGAAAGTGTTGGTTGACTACTGTTACACCCGTGTTATTAAAATTACATCTCGTACAGTGGACACCCTCCTCAGTGCTGCCAGTGTGCTGATGCTTGAGGATGTCAAGAAACTGTGTGAGACATTTGTAGCAGCTCAGCAGTCGTTTCAACTGCAGGTACAGTATATCTTAAACAGTGGAATCCTGTTCATAGAATAGTCACTTTAGGCCTAAAATGTTAAAAATTGTTTCTCAGGCCCTCCCACATGCCCTCTTGGCTGCTGCATGCTCTCGTTTTATAACCAATGCAAACTTAAAAAAATAAAAATTAAATGGTTTATGTGTCATATTTTACCCAAGTTGATAAAATTTATAAATTTGTCCCTTGACTGCAGAGCGTTCTTGCACTCAAGGGACGAAATACACTACCGCCCATGCTATTCTGTAGATTATGAGGCCTAAAACATAAAACAAATCAAGAATGGGAACCTTTGATGGCAAAGAAATAATTACAAAAATAAAAAATCAACTAAAAATCCACCCCTCCACATGAAATTTCACAAAAAATGGCCTGAGAAACAGACGATCTACTTTGTGGGGCCTTTTCAGTGAACATTTCTTTGTGAATTGTGATATGATTAGGTATAATACCTGACCGAAACACATTTACTCTAGGGGATTAGCTCTTCATAAACAAAATATCACAAAACCAAGATAAAATAAAGAAACGTAAATTAATGTAGTGCCTGCAATAAACTCTTTTTGCTTCGGTTGGTCTATTGGCATTAAGTTCCTGAATTGCAGTAAGTAACTTTGCGGAAGTTCCTCAGTGTATGCGAAGGTGTTATTAATCATTTGACTTGTTGGTACTCAATAGGATTACAGTGTTGTCACCTACATTAGTCTGTTGTTAATAATTGATTTTGTATTGATTGCATCCATTAATTTTTTAAATGAAAAGTTTCAGCGTGCCGAAGGCGCACAGGGATGATGTGAGATTTTCTTTGCCACCCACAGGTACGAGACACAGCTGGGAAATCCAAATAATATTAAATTTGAGAGCATCTTTTTATCTATAAAAGTCTGTTCTGCACATATGTGCGGAATGGAAATTATTGACGGACTATTTTGAAATAGAAGCAAAATTTCACTGGAATTTTCTACAAATCATGCAAGGCAATTACAATTTGAATCACTAACGATAGCTGAAAATCGTCCTCTGAGTTCCAATGTGTTTGTTCTATGTGCCAGTAGGCACATAGAACACATAGGAACTCAGGGGATGAAATAGTAACAAGGTTCCCCTCGCAAATTTGGTTGGCGATAAAATGTGTTGTTTTTGTTGATAGTTGTCAAATGAATTGCTGTGTGTCCTTCTAATAATTGTTTTTATAGATCTGAAGTCATGTATTAAACACAGAATGACAGGCATGTGTGAATGGGTTAATCGATATAGCAGAAGGATAAAACTTGAGGCCCTCAGACACTTGTTCTATCCTTCCGTGCTGGCATTCATGCCATATCGATTAACCCATTCACATGCATGTGTTATTCTGTGTATATCAGTCAGTTAAACAGTCTTTCAGTTTTGAAAATGGGAGGCGCACAGTATACTGTTCTCTATTATTTGAAGTGAAGTGCACTATTGTTGAGTCCAGGCATTGGGAAAATGTTTTGAAGAAAAATATCAATGAACATCTGCACACCGTTCACTCCACTGGTCTACTTTAAGGAAGGATTCAAAAAATATATTACCCGATTTTTCTAATAAGCTTTTAGCAGCAATAATCAGATTTATTTGAGTTTGGTATAATACATTTATTTGCAACTTCAGTGGAGCAATCATGAATCAATCAGATGATTCTGCATGAAATTGCATAAGTGAAATGACAGTGAGTAGCATTACTTCCCTTTAGTTTATTTGAATTATATTGTTTACGCACCAATTCTTGGAAAGTGAAGTTCAGGTCCTGGAATGCAGCAGCTTATAATTCATGGTGCATTGTTCCCATTTTCGTTTGTTGTATTATTTGGACTACTTTCCACGAACTGATTTTACAAAAAACACATGATATCGAAATTGTTATTTTAATTTTTTTACCCAGTTCTTTAAAAAAAGTCAATAAGCCATATCGTGTGACATCTTGTTGGAACGAGCTTACAAAATATGGTTTTGTTGACTTTTCTACTGCAAAATTTGCATTTTATCATCAATTTTTATGTTGCGGAGGAAGCTGATTTGTTGGGTAATGATTAATTAATTGCCCGGTAGGTGGAACCGAGGCACACTGTTGTCTACTTAGTAAAAGTAAAAATTGCAGGTGCGATTGAGAGCCTGCCTCAAAATCAAAAGACTGAACCTATAGGCAATTTACAGATAAAGTGTTTAATAAGGGTATAGTAAATGTTTTGGGGGCACGGTGGCGTTGTGGTAACCGGTTCTCGTCAGATTACCGAAGTTAAGCAACGTCAAGCCCGGTTAGTCCTCGGATGGATGACCGTCTGAGCGATCGAATCGGTCTCCCGCATTGTGTGCTTGGGCAAGGCACTTAACCCGATTGTCCACATGGGGGCACGATGATGCCGTGTACTATGGCGTACTGCACGTAGATGGTGCACTTGTCTTCAACCAATCTAACCCTGCCTGTGCTGCAGTGCAGAGTTACGATGTTGGGGAGCTGGCAGTTGCTCATTGTTGCTTGGTGGTTCTCTCCGGGTACTTCGGCTTCCTCCACTCGTAAAACTGTCACGGTCATGATTAGCCATTGTGCACAAGTATGTGACCTTAAACACCAATAAATATAAATAAATATAGTAAGTGCTTTAGTGTTTGAAAAAATAAGCCCCAAAACATGGCCGAGTGTGACCAGCGCACACCCAGTAGGGGACACTCTTCTCTGTAACAATACCTCAGCTTCAGGAACCAGTGCACAGATGTTTTACAGAAGTATCATTCTCTTTTCTTCTTCAATCTGGACAAGATGCATTTGTGAGATCCAGCTACTGCTTCACATCCAGATATACAGGGCTGTTTTATTATTTACTGTCTTGAACTATTAGCCTGTATTTGTGTTTTTAATTCTCTGTGCTGATTCACATGCGTTTTCCATCTGTTGAGGAGCAAATTTCTGTTCTTTCTACCCATTTTGCCTGTTGCGGTTCTCCTGTGTTCCTTTTGGGTCACAGATTCCTGCCACCTTACTTTTGTAGCTGGGGGTGTCCTTTTTTGCATATTTTTCTTCGATCTCACCTTCCAACCTACTTTACTTTCCTCAGATATGCATCATATGGTGCTTTGTGACAATGTTTTTTTACCTAAGCATGTGGACGATTCCCATACATCTTGCACCATTTGTAAAGGGTGTTCTGCCAAATGATCCAGTGGCCTTTGTGATTCCTTGTCTTCCTCTTTTAGGGCATCGGCCTCCCGGACTGCCCCAATCTGAAGAGAGTACTACCCCCTCCGTGGCTGATTTGAAGTCTTTTCTAACAGTGGATACCACTGTAGCTGTTGACGTTCTTGGCAAAGAGATGTCTGGTGCCAGGATTGATGTCCCCTCCAGTCGACATCTGAGGCTGTCATTCAGGTTCTTACTCCTCCTTTTGTGCTAAGCTCCTTGTTCCCACCATTGCCAACAGCTACTGATGTATCCACTCCGGCTGCATCTCATTTGTCGATTTTTTCTCCAGTCTCTGTTTCAGCCAGTGTCTACATGTCCCTGCAGGGGTCCGCAAGGGATTCTGTTTGTTTGGACATGGGGTATCGGCCTCAACCTTCCCTGACTTCAACTCAGTGAAATCGGAAGAGGTTGCTAGCCAGCTCTTCTGCTTCGGACTCTCGGTCGTTCGACCTAGCAGGGCTTCTTATGGATTCAGATGTTCATGGTAGGGCCACCTTGGACTTTGCTGTGCTTCCGTCCTCCCTTTCTGGCTGTTTGTCCAGTCTATAAGCATATACCATTGGATGCTCCATCGTTTGGTGTCAGGTGTTTTGGGGATCTGGGTCAGACACACCTGACCTGGGATCCGTCAGTCTTCTGACATGGGGGTGGCTCTCGATTTTGTCTTTGACTTTCTTCTGGTACTCAAACCTTCAGACCATGCAGCCAGAAGGTTTTAGCCAAGCCACATTCTTCAGTCATGTGCTTCCAGCCTTAGGAGCTTCCTGCTTCTGGACTCCTTCGACCATACCAGTCGGTGCAAGTGGTCGAAGCTTTTGCAGTGTTAGACTCTAAATTAGTCTCAGCTATGAAGGTGAGAGCTGATCTTTCTGCCTCTACTTCTTCCTTTTACTCACTCAGTAAGTGTAGCCATAGATGGAACATAGAGATCTCAGAACTCTTCTACTGGCAGAGGAGGTGGTTTCTCTTGCAGGCCTCACTGAGGCTCCAAATGAAGGTCCTCATCTTGATTTGTACTTGGTTGGAGGGAGGCCATCCGAGTTTGCTGATCATTGCAGGGGTGCTAGAGATTATTTGGTCCGTTCTGAGGATATCCTTTTGATGGTGCCTTTCCCTGTCACAGGTCCTGTTACCAACCCCAATTCCTTGGAACTTTTGATCACGGAGATCAACAATCTCCTATCAAAGGGGGCGATCAAGGTTGTCCAGAACATTTATTCCGCAGGTTTTTATTCCCTCCATCCTTGGTACCGAAGAAGGACAGCAAGCTCAGACCAGTTATTGATCTGAGTATCTTGAACAAGTCGATCATTGCTCCTAGGTTCAGCATGGTGACTTTCAGGACTGTTCACCACTCCATTCACCAGGGAGACTTTTCTTCCAGCATCAATCAGAGGGATGCATACTTTCATGTGCCAATTCTGGCATCCCGAAAGTATCTCCAGTTCTCTTTTCTGGGATAAGTTTACCAGCTCATTAGACCATGCCCTTTAGCCTGAATCTGGAGTTCGATGTCAACACACTGTTGAACCTGCTTTCGTCGCTGGCCATGGGGTTCAGAGTCAACAAAAAGAAGTCGGAACTGGTTCCTTCCCTGCCATTTTGTCATCTGGGGATGGACTTCTATACTCATCTGAATATGGTGCCACTTCCCCGGATATCGAATTTCTCCGCATTCGACCTGAATCCCTTCCACATCTGTGACAGCTTAGTGTATTCTTCGACTGCTCGGTCTCTGCTGTTTGGTGATGGATATCATTCCTTTAGGCCGGCTGCACGGCAGACCTCGCAAACACTTTCTGCTAAGTCATTGGAGACCGAATGTAGATGCTCTGGATCTGGTGGTTCATTTAGTAATACAAGCATCTCTCATTCGTGACCTTCTCCTCTAGATTGACATTTAGTGGATTACACAGGGAATTCCAGTGGATTTGCCCACTTCTGATAGCGATCGGGTTCTTACGATGGATGCCAGTAATCTTGGATGTTGGATCCTCTAGGTCTTTTCACTCAGTGTTTCGGACCAGGTTCAGGCAGCTCTTTACATCAACCATCTGAAGGAGCTTCTTGCTTTTTCTCTTAAGTTTCCAATAGTGGATCCCCCACCTCTCGAATCATCAGGTCCTCCTCTTATCTGACAATTCAACAGTGGTATCTTACATTCTGAACCAGGGTAGCACGCACTCAGTTTCAATGTATGAACTGGCTCGGGATCTTTTACTGCTTACACTTGTGTGGTGGTTCATCGCTAGCTGACTCCCTGTTCTGATGGGACAAGGTCATTTCCACCGAGTAGATTCTCCACAGGGCAGTGTTCTGGTCACTTTGCATTCTCTGGGGTCATCCCCACATCAATCTGTCTGCGACCCATTTGAACCAACAGGAGGACACTTTTGTGTTCCCATGTCCCAATCCTATGGCTTTTGCCATGGATACTCTGTCACTCGATTGGAATGGACTCGTTGGCTATTCCTTCCCTCCGGTTCCGATTTTACCTCCGATTCTAGCCAAGATATGATCCTGCTGTCGCCTCAGTGGATGTGGATCAATTAGATCCACCCTCTTTTGGCAGCACTCTGGTATGGCTCTCTCTACACCGCAACCTTCTCTGTCAAGGTCGTCTTAGGAGGTTTCATGTTGATCTGACTTCATTATGCCTTCACGCATATCTTTTGTTTGGTCATGTCTCCTCCATAAAGGTTTTTTGAGATGGGCAGTGGAGTGCATTTCTTCTTCAAGGCGACTCTCCATTGGTTTAGCCTATGACAATGAGCCTAAGTGGAAGGGCTTCTGTCATTGGTGTGCTGATCACTCAGTTGATTATGCCAATCCTTCGATTGCACAGATTGCAGAGTTTCTGATGCATCTGTTTCATTCTCGGGGTCTCCAACCTGTTACCATCAAGGGGTAGAGGTCTATGCTTGGTCTTTTGAATACCTTTTCGTATGTGGGAAAGCTTTGTATCGGCACTAATCCATACCTCTCCAAGCTCATTCCTCACTTTTTTTTTAAAAGGCCTAAAGTTTTGTGGAATCTCTCTTGGGTACTGCTTTGCTGGCCATGGGGGCTTGGGGGAGGGAGGGCATTCAAACCTTTATCCCAGGTGGATATGCGTTTCCTCACATACAATACAATTTTTCTGATGGCTTTTGCCACCCTCAGGAGAGTTAGCGAGCCTCTTGCCCTCTCTGTTGGTCCGTCTTTTTTCAAGAGTTCTGCGAACAGTATTTCTTTTACCAATGATTGCTCCTTTTTAGTCAAGAATCAAATGCCAGAAACATCCCCGCCTCCTATCTGTATCAAGGCTCTTCATTTGGTCGATGGTAGTCCCCCTTTGCTTTGTCCGGTTCATGCCATTCGCATTTACCGTAGTCGACCACAATTTATTAGAAAAGGCAGGAAGTAATTCTTTCTATCCCATATTCCTGGTCGATAGATCTCTCCTCACCTCATCTCTAGATGGATTTGTTTTGCTATAAGCGTGTCCTATGCTCCTTTGACGAGGGGCGATTGTATCACCAATCGCACTTCCGCCCATGAAGTGCATGCCTTGTCTGCCTCTTGGGCTTAGGCACTAACCTCATTGTCGGACGTTATGCAGGCAGCGTTCTGGAGAAACGCTTCTGCTTTCTTCACTTTTTATTTGTGCCATTTGCAGGAGCAGTCTGAGGACCTTTTCTCTCTGGGACCTCTTTCTTCTTCTTAGACTGTCATCCACCCTCGCCCTTATAAATTCCGTCAACTTTTCCATTGATGCAGTTTGGTCTTTTTTCCTGACCTTTTCTCAGGATTTAATTGACTGTTATTGGTCTATTTCGAATCTTTTCAGGACCAGTTCTGCACTCAATGTATTATTACTATCCTTCTGTCTTTGTGTCACGAGCAACCATAAGCCTCATATCACATCTTTCTAAATCGATGGTTTAGGCACATTGGCTGTATGCACATTGGGATCTCTTCACTTGTCTGACGGTTCCAGTGCATTTGGCTTATGTGGGGGTTGGTTATGTGATTCCTGCCTACTATTGTCTTATTTGTCTATTCAGCCTATTGTAGCAATTGTGAGTAGGTTGATAAGAAATATAAATTTTATTGTAAATTTCCTTTCTTTTTATTTCTACCACAATTGTTTACCGGGGGCCCTCCCAACTTCTTATTTGGGTACAAATTCTTCCAAATACTGGCACATAGAACACATTGGAACTGAGGGGACAAGTTGTTAAATGAATTGTTGAGTGTCCTTCTAAAAATTGCTTTTATAGATGTGAAGGTGTGTAATAAACACAGAACAACACAATCATGTGAATGTGTTAATCGATATGGCACTTGTGTTATCACAGAAGGATAAAACTTGAGGCCTGCGGCCTTTTGTTTTAGCCTTTCATGCTGGCACTTGTATCATATTGAGTAACCCATTCACATGCGTGTGTCATTCTGTGTATTTGTGAGCACCATTACCCCCAAGAATTCCAACACATACTGCTATACTATTTTGCATATTCCAAGAGGAATACTTGAAGTGATAGGTGATCACCTTTGCAACATGAAACTCCCATTTTTAGCTTTTCTTGACAAAGTCAAGTTAAGCTATTGCCATCACGCGTGTGGAAGTCTGTGAGTCTGTGTGCCTGTTCACATTTTCCTTTAGCACAGGCTACACCCCGTAGTTCTTATCCAATTGTCACAAAATTTTATATGCAGGTTTGAGGTCATGTCTAGATGAGAACATCCCCTTTTGGTCGTGATCTGTCAACCGAGATGGCTGCCTGAGCCCAAAACCCGAAAACCTTTAGCACAGTCTACAGGTTGAATTTATGAAGGGATTTCATTGTAACTTGGCAGTATGCCTCTGTATAATATCTAGATGAGAACATTCCCTTTTGGTCATGATCTGTCAACTGTGACGGCTACCCAAGCCCAAAACCCAAAAACTTTTAGCACAGTCTGCAGGTCATATTTAATATGGAGGGATTTCATTGTAACTTGGTAGGATGGCTCTGTATGATGTTTAGATGAGAATGTCCCCTTTTGGTTGTGATCGGTCAACCATGATGGCTGCCCGATCCCAAAACCCAAAAACCTTTAGCACAGTCTACAGGTCGTATTTATGAAGGGATTTCATTGTAACTTGGTAGGAAGCCTCTGTATAATATCTAAATGAGAACTTCCCCATTTGGTCACGATCTGTCAACCTTGATGACTGCACGGACCCAAAACCTTTAGCACAGTCTACAGATCATATTAAAAGAGGGATTTCATTGTAACTTGGTAGGTTGACTCCATATAATGTCTAGATGGGAACGTCCCCTTTTGGTTGCGATTGGTCAACTGTGATAGCGACAGGGGCCTGAAAACATTTAGCACAGTCTATAGGTCATATTTATGAAGGGATTTCATTGTAGCTTGGTAGGATGACTCCAGATAATGTCTAGATCAGAATGTCCCCTTATGGTCATGATTGGTCAACTGTGACGGCTACAGAGACCCGAAGCCCGAAAACCTTTAGCACAGTCTATAGGTCATATTTAAGAAGGGATTTCATTGTAACTTGGTAGGATGACTCCAGATAATGTCCAGATGAGAATGTCCCCTAACGGTCACGATCATTCAGCCGTGTCAGCTGCCCAAGCCCAAAACACGAAAACTTTTAGAACATTCTACAGATTGTATTTATGGAGGGGTTTCATTGTAACATGGTAGGTTGATTCCATATAATGTCTGGATGATAATTTCCCCTTTTGGTCACGATTGGTTGACTGTGACGACTGCCTGAGCCCAAAACCCCAAAATCTTTAGCACATTCTACAGACCGTACTTATGAAGGGATTTCATTGTAATGTGGTAAGATGACTCCAGATAATGCCTAGATGAGAACGTCCCTTAATTTTGGTCATGATCATTCAACCATGATGGTTGCCCGAGCCAAAAACCCGAAAAGCTTTAGCACAGACTACAGATCATATTTATGAAGGGATTTCATTGTAACTTGGTACGATGACTCAGTATAATGTCTAGATGAGGACATCCCCTTTTGGTTGCGATTGGTCAACCATGATGGCTACACAGGCCCGAAGCCCCAAAACCTTTAGGACAGTCTGCAGGCCGTATTTATGAAGGGATTTCATTGTAACTTGATAGGATGACACATTTTGGAATAATTTCACTCTCAATTGGTAACTTTAGTTGATATACATTAACTGTGAGGGCCACATACATTAACTGTGAGGGCCACATTAACCCACCCCTCAATTCTTTAGTACAGTCTACACCTCATATTATTTTTATTGAAAACATAGCATACAGGGAACAGAAATTAACATATTACCAGTTATCACAATTCTTGTCTTATTTCATAATCCTTTCATAAACTTTGAACATTATCCTTTTCGTTAAACATAATGTACAGACAAGTTAAGCTACAGTGTCATTGACACTTTCATTTTAGATGGAATAGGAAAAGAGAGCCTGCTCATGTGTGCATGGAGTACCCACTGTGCACATGTTCGGTTTTTGCTGTTCCAAACGACATGACCAAGTTCGGCTGAGTTCGTAGAATAAACGCTGAGAACTTGGATTGGCTTCTCTCAGTACTTTGGACACAGCTTACTCTAAATGAACAGTACTGCATTCCAAGTGCCAGATATGCACATGTTGAAAGCGATTGGAAGCCGCAGCAGAAGGGTTAACAGGCAGCTTGGTACTTTAAAAGATGACAGACACCTTTCTCTTGATGTGGGCTGAACCATCGTTGCCCATGCTTTGCCGGCTGATTTCTGGAAAGTAGCTTGTGATTTCAAAATTGTCTAGTTTAGCTTAACGCTGTCAAATGAGACTGAATTGGTTAAAGTCTTACCCACTAGTTGTATTGTTACAAATATTTCAGGCTTGAAATTTTGGCATTTTGACCTCAGCATCAAGGGGGTTAAATGAGCAACATTGAATCATAATAATTTTGCCAATAACAAGTTTAATGTTTTTATCCACCCACAAGGAAAAAATATAATTCAGAGTGCTGTCTGTTCATCAGTCACTATTTGTCTTCTCTTCTTCTTCTTGAAACGAATATTGAAACGAATAGGGCCATGGATTTCACATCAAATCGAATTTTGAATCGAATTCCTTCACGACTGTTCATGCTGCAAACTAGTGTGACAAAACAACAACATTAAAGGTACATTCTCAATTGTCCCGAGACATAATGTCAACATATAGAGTAGGCACTCAACATAATTTGTGTCTCTGACTCTCTGAGATTAATGTCTTTGATGTGTTGAAATGTGCTATTTGTATGATCTAAACTTTTGCAATTTTGAATTGTGAAAACGGAAGGGATCGGTATTATGTTTACGTTGTATATGCGTCGGTAACAACGCCTGGGTTAACTTAATCATGGCCTGTGTTCACATGTTTCTTCCGCATTGGCCTCTATCAGACTCAGTATTGATAGACAATAATGTGAAAGAACTGCATTAACCCTTTACCCAACGTAACAGCCAAAACCGGCCAGCGCTATCCTCAAAAACCGCCAATTAATTTTCAATATTTTTTGTCTCAAAAGCATAGGTTATGACCCCTCATTGGAATGAGCTCGTTCCAACGGGTGGTCATAATCTATGTGTTTGAGACAAAAAATGAAAAAAAATAGTTATTCAAGAATTTTTTTTGCAAGTGTGAAGTGTCGTATGCTTTTCATGTTAGGTACAGGCTTGGGGCGAATACTTTGTAAATGTATTCGAATACGAATACAAATACACAAATTTTCAAATGTATTTGAATACGAATACAAATACATTACAATGTATTCATAAATACATTTTTGAATACTTGAATACTTTGCTCAGCAGCTGCTCTGAGAGTTCTGTTGTTTTTGTTTTATAGTATTTATAGCAAGGCCTTTAAGTTTTTTGTTTGTTGGGTTAAAAGTCATTTTTAAACTGATGGTCCTTTAGCTGAAGCTTTAATTGTGCTTACATGCTTTGTTGGAAAACTGAAGTAATTACCTGACGGGAAATCCACTCTATGGGTGTCATAGTAATTAGACTACTCTCCATGGACAACACATCACAAAATGTGAGTGGATTACCTCTAAAAAATCACAGACTGGCGTTTCCTCCTGAACGTTAAGTATCAATTGCAAGTGACACCACATAAGAAGGACGAGTAAAATTTTAGCCAATGCACTTCATGGTTAAACCTGGAGGTCTGTTGGCTGAAAGTTTGCTAACAGCAGTAGTATTTTCTTTATAATATTTACGTGCTTTCACCGATTATAATTAGACATACTGAGCTGTACAAAGGTGACCTTAAACAGGAATAAATAAATAAATAAATAAATATGTGTTTTCACTGTAAAATAATGGATGAATAGAAAAACTTTAAATAAATCCAAACATTTTAGAATATAATATCATTGAATAACTGAGTTGTGTCCAATAACACAAGTTGTTTTGTTTTATTTTTATTGTCCATGTCTTCAACAATTTAAAAAGCCATGGGGATATGTGGCCATTGTTACACAAATAGGTTGTATTGTGACAAGTTAATTGATAATTAAGTCTATTGTCTACTTTCAATGCATAAATTTCAGACAAGGTGTTTGGTGGTATATAAATAATATCCGTTACGTGTACGCTCCCTGTAAAACACTGCCAATCGACTCCCCACTAACTGCTCTATGAGGTGGGGTATCAAAACCCAACCACGTGACTTCAATAAGATGTACTATCGGTTATAATTAGCATGAAGTGTTTCCCAGTGTTGTGACAAGGTTATGCTTCCGACCCAAAATAGGACCTTCAAACATCATTTCTCTGCAAAACTGCCGTTGATAATTAGGGAAAAAAGCGCGTCGCTCCCAAACTACACAAATAAAAATAAAATCGTTAAAATTTATTTCGAAATATCGTACAAAATGACTTTTGAGGGCAGTTTCGATCTCGCATGAATATTTGTGAAGACCTCGTTACTTTTTGTCGATGTCGGTGTTTCTTTGATCCCGTAATTTTTGGGTACCAATTAGCACATTTTTCAAACCAGTCGGTCAAATACTATTTTTAATATCATAGGGAAATTTTAAAAACGCATTTCGTTTCGAATATATTGAGTATAATTCAGTGCAATTTCGTACTTGAATTTTTACAATCCGACTATTATTAGTGAAGTTACGCCAAAAATGGAAATAATAAAAAAAATCTCATTTGTAACAGGTTGAAGAACCTTTCGAAAAGACTCATTCAAATACACACCTTTTTTATTCTGCAGTGGTAGACATATTCCGGGCAATGAAAAAGAACTTTACACAATTTGGTTGCATTTCCAGGTATTCGCATTAAGCTGAAGTCAACTTAACAGGTTGAGAACAACATAGTTTCGTTACCCACTAAACGGGCCAAATTGCCAGAGTTATTAGACCACAGACGTCTGGAAACCTAAGTACAAATTCAATGGAGGCAGAGAGCCGACTGTTTTTGGCCTACCATCTTGCCATCAGAGGGTGCAGTTGCATAGGCCAACCCCACAAACATTTCATGTCTGTGTTTCTGTCTCCTAATGTTCAGTGTTGCAGTAAGCCTACTACTTGTGGGCCTAGGCCTATTAAAAAAATCCTGGGGGTGGGAATCTTTTGCAGCATCAAGTGGGATATGCAAGTGCGATATAGGTATTGCTCCTCGTCGAATGGGGGCGGAACCAAATTTCCTGAAAGACCAAAATAATTTCCAGACTGATTTCAGATGTGGAACCAAATTTGATGAACAAACCGTGCGTGAACCTACATATCGGTTCCCGGATGTAAGATGGCACTGTGCTGAAATCGTTCTATTATGATTGAATAACACTTGGGATGAGAAATCTGAGTCTATTCCTCTCCGATCCACAGTTTTGTCCAGCATGCGGCTCGACCCATTGTTCAGGTAAACAGAATATTCTTTTACATTGAACCATGCAGGGCCTTTGAAACACTGTGGATGACCATGACTGTAATTGTGGATATCCTGTAACCCATCAACGGTACATGGAGAGAAATTCTAAACAGAAACACTAACAGAGTGGAATTTTCACACATATATCGTCTTAACCCATGTGAAAGAAGCATTTCATTGACTGAGGGTCCTTTGAGCGGCAACCTACGGTCCATCTGCAGAAATATGTTGTGTTCGGTGTCCCTTTTCCACCGAAGCTGAGAGCATATTTTGTGAGTGGAAACCTTACTCCTCAAGTGTTTTAGCAGAGACCCTTCTTTATGTGGCGAGATGGGACACGATGTGTCTGAATGTATCTGAGATCAGTTAAAAATTATAAATTGGCAGAATTTGGGAGAGTTTTCAGTTTCCCGTCTGAACTCGGCAAAATTAGAAAAACATATATATATATTTTATATTTCATTAAAAAACGATGTGTATAGCTTGAGGTTTGTTGCTTTGTACCACTGAGAAAAGTAGACCCAGGCTGTTGTAATATAACTGAATATAACACAACACTTAACATGATCAATTATTGAGTTCTCGCGGCAGCAATAAAATTTGGTAGCAATAACATTTCCCAATCCGAACTAATCCTTTAATTACCTTTAATTACCCTTCCAAAGATGTAAAACAAGAGCCGACAATAGCTACTGATTGTTTTTGAAACAGCCTCTGATCGCAATGAAAACATTGACTGGTGACAATAGATAAAGCATAAATTACTCCTATGAAGTTTATTTTTTTTAGATTTCCAACATCAGAAACTGGTTAAATTGAATTACAATTATGTATATCTATATACTTTTATATTTGCACTGCGACTTGTAAAGAAAATGTTGTTTTTAACATTTGACCTACCATTTAACAATTTTATTAGCACTATGACAAATGTTGAAATTATTTTGAATTTTTTTATTGGAAAACACAGTACTTGTGTGGTGTTTTCCAACAAATAGTTGCAACACAATGAGAAAAAATTCAATTTCTAACATCGGCCTGTCACTTAAGTTAACCTTGCACATGTATATTAGCACTACGAAAAAGCCCTGGGCCGATTTAATCCATGGACCGACTTAGGGGCATACCTCAGTTGCTGACTTTATTTTTGGCTGACTTCATTTGGGGGCGACTTCCCGCCATTTAACTCTTTGTAGACTTTATACCACAACAACAAAGCTTGAATTTTTTTGGGGCGACAATTTATTGGAAAACATCCAGCGGTGTTTTGACTAGATAGTTGCAAAAAATGAGAAAAAAAAAATACAAAACAATTTCTACAACCCTGTGTCTTGCAGCACACTGAGAGACCATGTGTTCGAGTGATGTTTTCTTTATACTGGATAGCTGTCTTTTCCACCTAAGATCACCGTATATGTACATGTGCCGAGTAGACGTCCAGTAAGAGCAGGCTTCGACACCCTTATAGTTTAAAGTCCCCCCCCCCCCCAATAAATAGCAGATATACGCCCCTCAACCCCCCCCCCCCCCCCCCCCCCCATCACAACAATTGTCAAAATATTTTTTGCTTCGAAAACACAGCTTATGACCCCTGATTGAAACAGACGCTACACGCTCGTTTCAACCAGAAGTCATAAGATATGCTTTGGAAGCAAAAAATTAAGATAAAAACCTAAAAAAAAATGGGAATGACGAATTTCGTGTATAGCACTGGCCGATTTTTTCAGTTATGTCACGTAAAGTGTTAAATGCAAATATGAATATTACACAGTAATTAGACTTGAATATTTCTCCATTTAAACTTTATATGCCAATATTATTTTAATGTGATTTTTTGTTTTTATTACAAATTACAATTAATTGAATATATTGATAGATATGCATTCCCAATAAATTATAGCAAAATACAGAATAAATTTCAAAAAGATATTTAATAACATTTGATAAATAAAAGTTGTCAGAGAGGTTATAAACAACATCTCAAAAGTGTTATGCTTTCTCAGACCAGTGCTGGAAAAACCCATTAATTAGCTCCGTCCACTCATAAAAAGTTCCTCTATAAACAGACACAGAGATCTCAATTGAACCGGATTAACAGTGACTGCATTATGTAATCATATGTAACAACTGGGGTAATTTGGAAGAGGACTTCTACAGGGACTCTACACGTAATGCAGGGATTATTAAGTCTTTAATATTGATATGAGGTGTGAATTTGTTGTCTGGACTCCATGGGCTTGATCTGTGAAAACCTTTTATTCAGTATATGGTTCTTTAATTCCAAAATATAGAAAGTATTCAAAATGTATTCATGAATACAGCTCAAATTTTAATGTATTTGAATACGAATACATGTATTCATAACATTTAGTGAATACATGTGAATACTTGATAAACTGTATTCGAATACGACATCCCCGTGGGAACCCCGGGAAGTAAGCAGCACTTGTTTACTGTGGTAAACCAGTTCCGCTTTACTAGTAAAATAGGACCCAGTCACCAATGCTTGGGGTGAAAGTCCTCTAAAATGGGCAACATGTAGATCAACGATTGACTAAACTTGACTTCATCTCCATGTTGTGTCACGATTAGCCATGGTGCATAAATATGTGACGTTAACCACCAACAAACAACAACATTCGAATACGACTGAATATGAATACCCCAACCCTGGTTAGGTAAAGGGTTAACATGGGCCATGTTTAAGTCTAGGATATTCTAAACGTAAAGTTAGCAAAAAGCCAGTCAACTAGTAAAGCCACACGATAACCTTTGATTTTAAATCAATCAGGTCATATGACCGAAAATTGGAAATTACTTTTTTTTACACATCTGATCTGCAAGTCATACACATCTATTTAATACATAGCTAAGACGCGCCCTACATGTTTTACCTATAATTGGAGATAAAGTAGGTTATTCAGGGAATCTGCTCCAAGACATGCACAAAATATGATAGTCGCTTCGATGCCAACTAGGAAATTGCAGATATTTGATTCACTTCTGAATAGCGATGCAGATTCCGAATCGAATTGAACCCACTGTTGTATTTTGAATCAAATCAAATATCGAAGCTTCACCTGGCCATAAATTGATGTTAACAATGACTACGACAAGTTCATTTTCACCACTGTTCAAGGTAAATTAATCCCCGCAGGAACCCCAGGAAGTGAAGCAGTGCCTGTTCACTGCGGTAAACAGGCTCCGTTTTACTAGTAAAATAGGACCCAGTCACCAATGCTTATTAACGCTCACCCCTGGTCTTGAGTTGATACTCATGTTGTGGTCCTGATTAGCCATTGTGCAAAAATATGTGACCTTAAACACCAATAAATAAATAAATAATGTAAATTAAGTGAATTATATCACTTTGCTCATTCATTGTTGAAATTTGTAATGTTTTTGCAGTCTTTCGATTATAAGACGAGCTATCACTCTTGTAGTCTTGTTGGCCATCACGCCTGCAATTTTTTTACTTTTTGCAAGTGGACAACTTCACACATCGGTTCCACCTAGTGAGCGATTAACCCTTACCTAACAAATCAGATACAACTGCTGTGCAAATTGTGCAGTAGACATTTTTTTTTTCCAAAACTTCAACTAAACCATACGATGTGACCCCTCATTGGAACGAGCTCATCAAGCTCGTTCCAATGATGTGTCACATGATATGGTTTTTTTGAAATTGTTTTTAAAATTGAGAGAAAAAACTAAAATAACAAATTTCGATATCATATTTCTTCTGTAAAGGGTTAAATTTGTATTGGGGAAATAGACCAAATGATACAATGTGATGTTAGAACTCAACAATAGCGCACTTCACTTCAAATGATATTGAGAAGTATACAGCATGCCTCCCATTTTCAAAACTGAAAGACTGATTAGTGCTGCAACGATATGTTTTCTCAGTATAGGATGCATATCATGATATGATCCTCATGATTAGATACATATCACGATACACTCGTCGGTCATCAAAAAGTGAGGACACAAGAAGCAAATCTGCAATTGTAGACCTCCGTGTCACCCGGTGGTATATAACTGCAGATTTGCTTCTTGAGTCCTCACATTTCTACTTGGCTAGTGAGTAGAGGGAAAAGTCTAATATCCACCCACACAATGGCCAAATAACAAATCATCATACAGTTTGGGGTCAAACAGCTTCATTTCAACGAAATTAGATTTCTCACTCTTCTGTGCCCTTGGAATTTGTGATTTGTTGGATCATAGTATATAAAGGTTCAAGTGTGAGGCTAATGGTTTGTGCTATTCATTGCTAACAAATACCCAAGATCAATGTAAATTCAGACTTCTACAATCCCAATTTCAGAGGTAAACTACATATAGTGGATGTGAATAGTCAACAATGTGGCGATTTTTGAAGTATCATCAACAAAATATTCATGAAATTTGGGGTCCATGTGTATCGTGATACATTGCAAGCAATCGTGATACATATCGTCAGAGAATGAATCACGATACATTCGTCTCACAATTAAAAATTATCCGATACCAATCCCTTTTGATATGCTGTCCAAAACTAACATTTTCTCAGACATTTCTGAAACCAGTTAAACCACAGTGATTTTTAAAAAAATGAGTGATCGCAGTATATATATTGCATTCCGGTTGAAATGTCAATGTATTTAACATAAAAGTAGTTTGAACAGTAGCACACTCAGTGGATTTTGATGAATTTCAGTACACGTATGTTGCTTCACTGTGGGGAAAGTTATAGCAAAGAGCTTTATATGTCTGTTTGTTCGCCATTCTATCTGAACATCTATCCATGTAGGAATGCCTATCCATATTCAGAGTTATTGCCCTTTGTTTATTTTGTTTCACTTGAAATTTGTTTATTTATTGGTGTTTGAGGTCACATATTTCTGCAAAATGGCTAACCGTTTCCGCAACATGTATATAAAGTCAAGTCCAGCAATCCTTTATACCCATATTGCCCTTTTTAGAGGACTTCCACCCCAGGTATTGGTGACCAGGTCCTATTTTACCAGTAAAACAGAGCTTGTTTACCGGAGTAAACAAGCACTGCTTCACTTCCCGGTGTTCCAACGGAGCCTCACAGTCACTTGAAATAATAATGTTTATGTAATAGGTTTTAAAATAATTTTGATAAATTGTTGTTGGAACTGGGTACCTCATATTGGTTTTGTTTTTGCAAATCATTGAAAAATAGTGGAGTTATCCCCCCTGTACATTGCATTTTAGTTGAGATTTCAAATTTTCTCTCTTGACTTAAACAGCATTCATTGGGAGTTCAATTTCAGTATGTTGTTTCAATGAAGAAATGTTATGAGTAGCGGAGAATTCCATTTGTTCATTGATACATCCATACTGAAAACATTTGTTTATGTGAAAACATGAACAATTGTTATCCTTCAGTGGATATTGATGCTGATGTTCTGCTTTTTATTATATTAACCCTTTACCCAACTTACATGTAACGCCCAAAACTGGCCACCACTAATTTAAAAAATCACTATTCAACTTTAATTATTTTTTTATTTTTATACGCCTATTTGTAGAAACGGTTGTATTATGTAAATGGTCTCTGTCTATCCATCTGTATGGATGGATGGACAAACATCCATCTGCCTGTCTGTTCATCTGTCCATCCATCCATCTGTCTGTCTGTCCATCCATTCTCACAAGACATACATTGTTTGGCTAGTGATACACCCAAAGGTACACTCAAAATGTTCTCATGAGAGGTAATTTATGTGGCTATCCATTAACATACCGGTATAGGTACATTGTGTGGCTATGTATGGTAGCCACAGAGTATTATGGACTTAGTTAGCCGCACAATGTATCATTTGTTGGTCCCCTCGTCCATCTGTCTCTGTCTGTCAGTAAACAATTGGTTTCCGACTGATAACTTCAGTTTGAATTTTTTGATCTCAACCAAGGTTGGTAGGTGTATTACCCAGCTAGTAATACAGGTCATGTTCAAATATGGGTTCCATCCAATTATCTTTACATGACTTAAAGCCCTTTTTTTTTTTTTAACTTTTTTCGACCATCTATCAACATTTTTGATTTCCGACTGATAACTCCAGTGTGGATCATTTGATTTTAACCAAAGTTGGTATGCATGTTTTCCAGCTAATAATACTGACCAAACTTGAATATGGGTTCCATCCAATTATTTTTACATGAGTTACATCCCTTTTGCAACCTAGAGCTGGCATATATAGCCACACCTGGCGATGCTCTTGTTTTGTCTCAAAAACCTAGCGTATGACCCTCATTGTCTCAAACTTGTTGAGCTCGTTTCAATGAGGGGTCATAATGAAGTTTTTGATGCAAAAATAAAAAAAATTAATTATTTATGAATTTCATTTGCAAGTGTTGTACATGTTACTTTTGTGTTAAGTTAATGGTTAAGAATGTTTTGAACAAGTTTAATAACCACAACATGCATTGTTTCATGAAAGTTAATAGAGTTATTGCCTGTTTTTCATTGGCTACTGCTTGAATATGTGCATGTAAAGTTTATAGTTATACCCCCCACAAACAAAGTTTGGGGGGGGGGGGGGGGTATATAGGAATCACCATGTCCGTCTGTCTGTCTGTCTGTCCATCCTTATAAGCGCAACTCCTCCTAAACCATTTGAAGAATTTTTGTGAAACTTTACACAATGGAAGAACTCCATATGAAGATGTGCATGAAGGAATATAATTCCATTCTGACATTTCCAAGGGGAGATAATCTAACTTATACATTTTAATGTACCCAAAAGGCTACAACTGAGGTGCAGGGAGGGGGGGGGGGGGGGGTTATCACTTTGTGAACTTGCTCACAGTACCTCTAGTTAAAACTAGAAGTCCTGTCACTGTATTATGCACTATTTTGAATTAAAAGCTTGCCAAGTAAGTGCACTTTTTTGTTCCTATCAAACAGAGTGCCCAACAATTCTCTATGAGTAAATAGAGATCATTTACATCATTCCTAACCATGAGCTCCACTATGATGCATGTATATGTAATAGTAAACGGATGTTAAAATTTGACTACATATACAGAATGAAGAGAGTGGATTACTACTTAATCGCAGCGCCATATACTCTCCACTCAAAAAGTATTTAGAATTATTCATAACAGCACAAGAAACACTTGCAAAATTTCATCCTATGGAGGACAGGGTACAACCCAGTGGTCCATGTGATGAATGCTTACAAGTGGTTCTTGTGCTTTGTCCTGAGAAAATGTAAATAATTACAAAGTAAAAAATCTACCCCACAGCGATTTATTAGTAATCCTCCCTCCAAAAACAGTGGTCTCAATATTTTCTTCTGTTTTATAAGTTCAGTTCGTGATTTCACAACTGACACTGCTAATAGCACATTATATTTTGCATTGCGCAAGCACAAAGGCTCGTGTATTTTATTAGACTACTTCATTCTTCTGCAGTAAGGAGTACATTAATCAGCAAGCATTTCTGCACTAATTGTGACAGGACTTCTAGTTTCAACTGTACATTGTGGTACATGTATGCAATAACCTGGGCAGTAATTATATGAGATTTTAATAAATTTAATATGCTGTTGTACGCATATATTTAAAACACACATGTATCTTTGACAAATTTTAAAAGCATGGTAATTTGTCGAAAGTTGAGTTATTGCTCTTCAGTTATGCAGTTTCTTAAAATTTGTATATTCTTCAAACATTAACTCCTACAGCTGGCGGATGTTACCGCCCAGGATTTCTCTTGCCCCTAAAATAGGTATAATGTACAATTTGAGTACATTTAATCAATTTTCCAACTCTAAATTGAAAGGATTTTTTCCCAATGATTCCTTGCATTAAATTTAGATGACTTTTTCCTTTTTCATCAAATCTAGCCATGGCAGCTAAACAGCAGCCGTGACAAGATATGATGACAAATATCCTGAAAATACCCATGGGTTCAGGGTTAAAAATAGGACAGTAATTATGGAATTTCATTATTATAAATTTTAGTTAATCATTACATTTTTAGCTCAACTTTGGCGAAGCCAAATTTGAGCTTATGCCATGGCCCGTCGTCCGTCTGTCCGTCGGATACGTCTCGGGCTAGAGGCCGTATTTATGAACCGATCTTTACGAAACTTCTTGGGTACCTTTTTTATGACCGTGGGACGAGAACGAGTTTTTTGGGGTTTGGTCTGAAATTCAAGATGGCTGCCAGCCGCCATTTTGTACCGACGATGCAGAAATCTGTTTTTTGTACAGAACTTCCATATGAAAGCTATGATTTGAATAATTTTTTGTATGAATGTTTAGTACCATGGGATACATCACATATAATACAGGTTTTTTTCTCGTGCGTAAATTATGCAAATTAGACTAACTTTGATGTTTTTTGGTGTTACTTTCAGCACTGTAAGTGCAAATGCCAATACGGCTCGGGCTAGAGGCCGTATTTATGAACCGATCTTTACGAAATTCCTTGGGTACCTTTGTTATCACCGTGGGACGAGAACGAGTGTTTTTGGGTCCGGTCCGAAATTCAAGATGGCCGATGGCAGCCATTTTGTACAAAATTTGGTGCAATCAGATTTTTGCGCAGAACTTCCATATGAAAGCGCTGATTTGAATAATTTGTTGTGTGAATGTTTAGTACCATGGGATACATCACATATAATACGGGTTTTTTTCTCGTGCAGAAATAATTATGCAAATTAGATGAACTTTGATTTTTTCAGTGCTACTTACACACAGTAAGTACACATGTCAATACGGCTCGGGCTAGAGTCTGTATTTATGAACCGATCTTCACGAAACGTCTTGGGTACCTTTGTTATCACCTTGGGACGAGAACGAGTGTTTCTGGGTGCAGTCCAAAATTCAAGATGGCTGCCAGTGGCCATTTTGTACCGAAATTAGGTCTAATCAGTTTTTTGTACACAACTTCTATATACGGCTCAGGCTAGAGGCCGTATTTATGAACCGATCTTTACAAAACTTCTTGGGTACCTTTGCTATCACCGTGGGATGAGAACGAGTGTTTTTGGGTGTGGTTCAAAATTCAAGATGGCCACCAGCAGCCATTTTGTACCAAAATTAGTGCAATCAGTCTTTTGTGCAGAACTTCTGTATGAAAGTTCTGATTTGAATATATTTTTGTATGAATGTTTAGTAACATGGAATACACCACATATAGTACGGGTTTTTTTCTTGTGCAGAAATTATGCAAATTAGATGAACTTTGATTTATTCAGTGCTACTTAAACACTGTAAGTGCACATGTCAATACGGCTCGGGCTAGAGGCTGTATTTATGAACCGATCTTCACAAAACTTCTTGGGTACCTTTGTTATCTCCTTGGGACGAGAACGAGTGTTTCTGGGTGCAGTCCAGAATTCAAGATGGCTGCCAGTGGCCATTTTGTACCGAAATTAGGTCCATTCAGTTTTTTGTCACAACTTCTACACAGCTCATATTTGTGAACTGATCTTCACGAAACTTCTTGGGTACCTTTGTTTTCACCTTGGGACAGGAATGAGTATGTTTTGGGGTGCCTTTGTTATCACTGTGCTATGAGAACAAATATTTTGGGGTTCAGTCAGACCCACTCTGGGACTCAAAGATTTTTTTCTAGTTTAGCATCTGACTGTCACCCACCTTTACAATACTTTACCTATACATTTGTTACAGGCAACGGTCAGTATTTATGTACAGACCGTTACAATACTTTATATGTACCTTTGTTATCAGGTCATTACCTAGATGTTTGTCATTGCTGTGTCACATACTATACATGTACATGTCTTTGTCTTGACAAGTTGAGCTACAGTGTCATTGACACTTTCATTGCTAATTCTCATGCCATTGAGGATAAGCTTGAGCCACAGAGATTTTCATAGTAAAGGGTGGGGGGGGGGGGGGGGGGGGCTATTTCTTGATGCCCTCATTGAAATAGGACCCTGTGATTAGTTAATTTGATTCAATTTGTTAATGAATCTCAGACATACTTATTTATATCTAAGAGGGCAATAATAGTCCCCTCCTCCCCCCCCCCCCCCCCCCCCACCCCCACACACACACACACACACACACACTCAGGTTGTTACTTTTTGAGAGAACAGCACATCTTTATCCCTCGTGGTGTTTGAATACTGCCTGACATAAAGACAATCACAAATTGGTCCGACTCCTCATCATGTTTCTGTATAGTTTGCAGAAAGGGTGATATCCTCCTATTGTATTTCCTATAATGTAGGGGAAGAAAGTTCAAAGTTTCTGCTGTGCAGCTGATAGTAATATATAATGTGTGCATGTTAGTTTGATCTATAAGTTTCCAGTTTCTCAGTGACTGGCAACAATGTCTTTTTATGGGATACAATAAGTATTCTCACTTTTCTTAAGTAATACCCAGGGCAAGAGAGAGAGAGAGAGAGGGACCTATTCCTTGACGAAACTGTCACATTAGGATCCATATGTCCAGGGGTGGCATTGGGCCATGATTCATGATAAAGGGGGCTAGAAAGCCCCTGGACCCACCAGGCCGATAAAGGTTTGTCTCAGTGTGAGAAATTTCTATTTTAATTGGGAGAAGATTGCAATATCCATGACTCAAGAGGCTCGGAGAGAGTCAAAATGAAACGAAACACCCACACACAAAAAAAAAACAATTTGTGGGCAATTGTGGCTTGTGGAACTTTGGTATCAAAAACAGGTCTCATGGCAATTCGTAATGACACCTCTTTTTGATATCCTAGTTCCACAAGGGTAACTTGGTTATTCTCCATGGAAACCTGTTTTTATACGCCCGTTTTGAAAAAAATGGTTGTATTATGGTATACAGCTGTCCGTCTGTCTATCCGTCCATCCACATGTCGTATAATAACTCGAAACGCTTTGAGCAATTTTTGTTATTGTTTGGTGGAAAGTATATGTTGATGAAAGGAAGCTCCCTTTCGATTTGTGTCGCTGTCTGATTTGTCATTCCAGAGTTATGGACTTTATTCATCAAAATATAGGCAATTTTTCACATGTCGGACAATAACTTGAAAATGTTTTGAGTAATTTTCATGATTTTTTGGTGGCAAGTATATGTTGATAGAAGGAATCTCCCTTTATATTTGTGATGCCGTCTGATATTTCATTCCAGAGTTATGGGACTTTATTCATCAAAATATAAGCAATTTTCCACATGTCGAACAATAACTTGAAAATGCTTAGAACAATTTTCATGATTTGGAAAAAAAACCTGACAAGTACACATGTATACTCAAATTGTGTGCTTCCCTCTTGTAATTAATAACGGGCGTATCATGTGCTCATGGCGCAGCTGTTTATTTTTGTTACTCTATTTCAACAAGCCACAAATTTACACACTGCTTAATCGAAAACTGGATTCACAGAGTAAATATGGGATTCTCAGAGAATACTCTGAGATTCTCAGAAAAAAATCGTGAAAAATCGCTAACCACTAATTAAGGTTTTGATGTTTTTATCAAAAGAGAAGATATATGGAAAGGTAGATAGATACCAATACATTTACCTTTATTATAGCCAGTAGTTTAGCTATCCCCTTGAAGTCCTGTTTACAAACGCTATCAGTTACTGTCCGTTAATTGGGAAAATAGGCTGCAGAAATTGGGAGGGTCCACTGAATTTTAGGCTTTGCTCCAGTATGAGTTGCCTTTTATCAAAATTTTGGAGTTATTATATCGCCTTATAGGCTTATAATCACGGCGAAACATCTTTCCAATTGAGACGTCCAGATTTCATGCCCTTCCTTGCTCTGAAATGTTGAAAATTTTACAATTTATGGAGGATGATGTAAAACAAGAATGACAACATGTCATTTCAGAGTGTGACAATGGGGTTTCAGGTTGACAAGGGAAGTTTCACATCAGCTGAAGCCACTCTGGTGAAGTGGAATTTGAAGCTTTTTAACCAATATAACAAATCTAAATGTTATAGATCAGTTCCTGATATTAGAGGTGCATCCACATGACATTTTAGACCTATACAATAACCAAATCTTGGTAGTTTCTACAAGCAGGTTCTGGCATTTTTAGCTTAACTTGACATAGTCAAGATAAGCTATTGCCATCACGCGTGCGGAAGTCTGTTAGTCTGTGAGTCTGTTCACATTTTCATTTAGCACGGGCTACACCACGCAGTTCTTGTCTGATCGTCACGATATTTCATATGCAGGTTTGGGGTCATGTGTAGATGAGAACGTCTCCTTTTGGTCGCGATCGGTCAACCGGTATGGCTGCCCGAGCCCAAAACCTGAAAACCATTAGCACAGTCTACAGGTCGTATTTATGAAGGGATTTCATTGTAACTTGGTAGGATGCCTCTGTATAATGCCTAGATGAGAACGTCCCCTTTTGGGCATGATCTGTCAACCTTGATGGCTGCCCAAGCCCGAAACCCAAAAACTTTTAGCACAGTCTGCAGGTCATGTTTAATATGGAGGGATTTTATTGTAACTTGGTAGGATGACTCCTTATGATGTCTAGATGAGAATTTCCCCATTTGGGCATGATATGCCAACTGTGACGACTGCCCGAGCCCAAAAGCCAAAAACCTTTAGCACAGTCTACAGGTCATATTTTTTGAGGAATTTCATTGTAACTTGGTGGGTTGACTTCATATAATGTCTAGATGAGAAAGTCCCCTTTTGGTCCTGATTGGGCAACTGTGCCGGCTACAGGGGCCCAAAGCCCGAAAACCTTTAGCACAGTCTACAGGTCATACTTATGAAGGGATTTCATTGTAACTTGGTAGGTTGACTCCAAATAATGTCTAGATGAGAACGTTCCATTTTGTTCGCGATCATTCAGCCTTGATGGGTGCCCGAGCCCAAAAAACTTTAGCATAGGCAAAAGGTCATATTTATGGAAGAATTTCACTGTAACCTGTTAGATTGACTCCATATAATGCCTAAATGATGACATCCCATTTTGGTCGCGATTGGTTAACTGTGATGGCTACAGGTGCCCAAAGCCCGAAAATTTTGAGCACAGTTTACAGGTCATATTTATGAAGGGATTTCATTGTAACTTCATAGGATCACTCCAGATGATGCCCAGATGAGAATGTCCCCTTTTGGTTACGATCATTCAACCATTATGGCTGCCGAAGCCTGAATACCTTTAGCACAGTCTACAGGTCATATTTATGAAGGGATTTCATTGTAACTTGGTAGGTTTGACTTCATATAATGTCTAGATCATAAGATGAGAACGTCCCGTTTTGGACACGATTGGGCAACTGTGACAACTACAGGGGCCCGTTCCCCGTGGGAACCCCGGGAAGTAAGCAGCACTTGTTTACTGTGGTAAACCAGTTCCGCTTTACTAGTAAAATAGGACCCAGTCACCAATGCTTGGGGTGAAAGTCCTCTAAAATGGGCAACATGTTGATCAACGATTGACTAAACTTGACTTCATCTCCATGTTGTGTCACGATTAGCCATGGTGCATAAATATGTGACGTTAACCACCAACAAACAAACAAACAAACAGGGGCCCGAAGCCCGAAAACCTTTATAACAGTCTACAGGTCATATTTATGAAGGGATTTCATTGTAGCTTGGTAGGATGACTCCAAATAATGCCTAGATGAGAACGTCCCCTTTTGGTCACGATCATTCAGCCTTGATGGCTGCCCGAGCCCAAAAACCTTTAGCATAGTCTATCGGTCGCATTTATGGAAGGATTTCATTGTAACTTGTTAGGTTGACTCCATATAATGCCTAGCTGATGACATCCCCTTTTGGTCGTGATTGGTCAACTGTGATGGCTACAGGTGCCCGAAGCCCGAAAATCTTGAGCACAGTCTACAGGTCATATTTATGAAGGGATTTCATTGTAACTTCGTACGATCACTCAAGATGATGCCCAGATGAGAATGTCCTCCTTTGGTTGCGATCATTCAACCATGATGGCTGCCCGAGCCCAAAGCCCGAAAACCTTTAGCACAGTCTTCAGTTCATATTTATGAAGGGATTTCATTGTAACTTGGTAGGTTTGACTTCATATAATGTCTAGATGAGAACAGCCCCTTTTGAACACCATTAGGCAACTGTGACAGCTACAGGGGCCTGAAGCCCGAAAACCTTTAGCACAGTCTACAGGTGATATTTATGAAGGGATTTCATTGTACCTTGGTAGGATGACTCCAAATAATGTATAGATGAGAACGTCCTCTTTTGGTCGCGATCATTCAGCCTTGATGTCTGCCCGAGCCCAAAACCCCAAAACCTTTAGCACAGTCTACAGGTCATATTTATGAAGGGATTTCATTGTAACTTGGTAGGTTGACTTTATATAATGTCTAGATGAGAACGTCCGCTTTGGACACAATTGGGAAATTGACGGCTACAGGGGCCTGAAGCCAGAAAACCTTTAGCACAGTCTACAGGCCATATTTATGAAGGGATTTCAATGTAACTTGATAGGATGACTCGTTTTGGAATAATTTCACTGTAACTTGGTAACTTTCGTTGATATACGTTAACTGTGAGGGCCACATATATTAACTGTGGGGGTCATATTAACCCACCCCTCAGCGCTTTAGTACAGTGTACACCTCATATTATTTTTATCAAAAACATAGCATACAGGGAACAGAAATGAACATATTCCCAATTATCACAATTCTTGTCTTATTTTATAATTCTTTCATAAACATTGAACATTATTCTTTTCATCAAACACAACACATAAGTTAAGTTACAGTGTCATTGACACTTTCATTGAAGCTGGTATCATTTATTTAATCAATTGGAACATGCACAAATACAATTTACTCAGGTATAATATGCTGCAGAACAGGTCGTCAAATCATACTGACCGAAATATATCTTATTGAACATTTTCTGTGGAACGTAGGGGTATGTTTACAATTTTAAAAATAATTATGTCGAAATGAAATAAGTCGATAAACGATGGTCTGTAGAAATCTCATATTATTGCTACTAGATACCATAAATGCAATTTGTTTGCCATCCCGCTATAATAGCTATAATAGTAGTGGTCGACAGCTCGTAATTATTAGCTCTTCTTTGCGTAGAGGTTCATCAAGTTTACATATGATGGTTTGCAGGTATAGTTGGACAGGAAACAGTGAGTTGAGATACCTTCCTTCTCAAATTAGGGAGTGTTGGGGGGAGGGCATTCAGTGGTATAAAATTGACACAAATTTGCATTATTTTTCCAGGAAAAGCAAATGTGGCCACTGCTGGCATGTTCAGAAGAAGGCAAGGTCAAAAGACAATCCACATGCCATTAATTCATCACACCTGAATGAAATGGGTTATTCCTATTGTGTACGTGTATTAGGTCTTTTGGAGTATTATCTCTGTCCTTATGGTGTTTGCATAATTTATCTCCCCGACAAATTAGGCCAATTTCCCCAATGACGGATGGGTGGTGGTAGAGGCTAACCCTCCTCAATAGAGGGGACATTCCCCCCACTGCTTGACTCCCCCCCCCCCCCCCCCCCCACCTTTGCATCTGTCTATTTTTCAGTATTGAACTTGTAATTGCATCCACTGCATAAATTGATGAAAATATGTGAAGTTGGGAATGTAAGAATTAAGCCCATTCGAATCAGAAAAAGAATTGACTCACAAGTTTATATCTCAATACGCTACTAGAAGTTTCTGATTCATAGGACCATACTGTGAAAAGGGGATGTGGCTGCATGGTTGCGATCTTTTATTTCTTCATTCTGCATGTATGTTGTTATAGAAATTTATAACAAAAAGTAATATTTTATTCCAGGTTCCTGAAAATCGCTTCCCATCGCTTCAGCATAGTGGATCATCAGGATCCCAGCCAGGATGGGCACAGTTTATAGTTACTTCACCACGGGAGGTTACCCCAACAGACAAGTTCATGTCTTTTCAGCTCAGTCCAAATCCACAGTCTGTTTCTCAGTCCCCGTTCAGAGATACACCACTCCATGGTCATGGTGCAAGCTTCACTTACAATACAGACAGAGAATCAAGAGAAAAACCCTCAAAGAAGCTGGATGCATACGTTCGGCAGAGTCTTCAGAATTTTTTGTCCACAGTTGACCGCAGTAAGCTACCATCTGTTTCAGAGTTTCAGGAAGTGAAAGATGAACCTCTAGATGAAACTGATAGGGTGGTTACAGAAGAGGAGGAGAGTACAGAGCTGATTGGTTAGTTTGTTTAGATTAAACCTAGAGTTAAATAATTTTATCATGTGATCTTTTATATTTCTACACTATAACCCAGTGGCCCAGACTAGCTAGTGCTAACTCAAAGTGATCAAGGGCCAAACACTAATTTTGACCCCCCGCCCCCCAATCCCTAAAATTTGCTTGCAAAACCAAAAATTAAAAGTCCTATCTGGCCCTCCAAACATTTACTCTCTGTGCATGCGCAGCTGTCAGGAAGTGACCGGAATTGGCACAAACATCATTCTTTGTTTGGTCCTAAAGTCAACAACAAAAAACTGACATCTGTGCTTTTAAATCTCCTTTTTAGCTTAATTTGACAAAGTCAAGATAAGCTATTGCCATCACGGGTGCGGAAGTCTGTGAGTCTGTTCACATTTTCCTTTAGCATAGGCTACACCCAGTAGTTCTTGTCTGATCGTCACGAAATTTCATATTCAGGTTTGGGGTCATGTCTAGATGAGAACGTCCCCTTTTGGTCGCGATCGGTCAACCGGTACGGCTGCCCAAGTCGAAAACCCGAAAACCATAAGCACAGTCTACAGGTCGTATTTATGAAGGGATTTCATTGTAACTTGGTAGGATGCCTCTGTATAATGCCTAGATGAGAACGTCCCCTTTTGGTTTATGATCTGTCAACTGTGATGGCTTCCCAAGCCCGAAACCCAAAAACTTTTAGCACAGTCTGCAGGTCATATTTAATATGGAGGGATTTCATTGTAACTTGGTAGG
The DNA here is from genome assembly GCA_031216915.1 of Pictodentalium vernedei. Lineage (NCBI taxonomy): Eukaryota > Metazoa > Mollusca > Scaphopoda > Dentaliida > Dentaliidae > Pictodentalium > Pictodentalium vernedei. The sequence continues at coordinate 590,620,761 of CM062296.1, read as the reverse complement.
ATGACTCCGGATGATGTCTAGATGAGAACTTCTCCAATCTGTCAGCCGTGACGACAACCCGAGCCCCAAACCCGAAAACCTTTAGCAAAGACTGCAGGTCATATTTATGGAGGGATTTCATTGTAACTTGTTAGGTTGACTTCATATAATGTCTAGATGAGAACGTCCACTTTTGGACGTGATTGGGCAACTGTGACGTCCACAGGGCCCCAAAGCCCAAAAACCTTTACCACAGTCTACAGGTCATATTTATGAAGGAATTTTATTGTAGCTTGGTAGGATGACTCCACTAACTCAATCAATGTCTAGATGAGAATGTCCCCTTTTGGTCGCTATCATTTAACCTTGATGGCTGCCCAAGCCCAAAAACCTTTAGCATAGTCTATAGGTCATTTTTATGTGAGGATTTCATTGTAACTTGTTAGGTTGACTCCATATTATGCCTAGATGATGACATCCCCTTTTGGTTGTGATTGGTCAACTGTGACTGCTACAGGTTCCTGAAGCCCGAAAACCTTGAGCACAGTCTACAGGTCATATTTATGAAGGGATTTCATTGTAACTTTGTAGGATCACTCCAGATGATGCCCAGATGAGAATGCCCCCTTTGGTTGTGACCATTCAACCATGATGGCTGCCCGAGCCCAAAGATCGAAAACCTTTAGCACAGTCTACAGGTCTTATTTATGAAGGGATTTCATTGTAACATGGTAGGTTGACTTCATATAATATCTAGATGAGAACATCCCCTTTTGGATGCGATTGGGCAACTGTGACGGTTACATGGGCTCGAAGCCTGACAACCTTTAGCACAGTCTACAGGTCAGATTTATGAAGGGATTTCATTGTAACTTGGTAGGATGACTCCAAATAATGTGTAGATGAGAACATCCCCTTTTGGTCGCCGTCATTCAGCCTTGATGGCTGCCTTAGCCCAAAAACCTTTAGCATAGTCTATAGGTCGTATTTATGGAAGGATTCCATTGTAACTTGTTAGGTTGACTCCATGTAATGCCTAGATAATGACATCCCCTTTTGGTTGTGATTGGTCAACTGTGACAGCTACAGGTGCCCGAAGCCCAAAAACCTTGAGCACAGTCCACAGGTCATATTTATGAAGGGATTTCATTGTAACTTCATAGGATCACTCCAGATGATGCCCAGATGAGAGTTTTCCTTTTGGTTGCATTCACTCAACCATGATTTCTGCCCGAGCCCAAAGCCCAAAAACCTTTAGCACAGTCTACAGATCATATTCATATTTATGAAGGGATTTCATTGTAACTTGGTAGGTTGACTTCATAGAATGTCTAGATGAGAACGTCCCCTTTTGGACATGATTGGGCAACTGTGACGGCTACAGGGGCCCGAAGCCCGAAAACCTTTAGCACAGTCTACAGGTGATATTTATGAAGGGATTTCATTGTAGCTTGGTAGGATGACTCCAAATAATGTCTAGATGAGAACATCTCTTTTTGGTCGCAATCATTCAGCCTTGATGGCTGCCCAAGCCCAAAACCCCAAAACCTTTAGCATAGTCTATAGGTCGTATTTATGTAAGGATTTCATTGTAACTTGTTAGGTTGACTCCATATATAGCCTAGATGATGACATCCCCTTTTGGTCGTGATTGGTCAACTGTGACAGCTTCAGGGTCCCGAAGCCCGACAACCTTTAGCACAGTCTACAGGTCATATTTATGAAGGGATTTCATTGTAACTTCGTAGGACCACTCCAGATGATGCCCAGATGACAACATCTCCTTTTGGTCGCGATCATTCAATCATGATGGCTTCCTGAGCCCAAAACCCGAAAAACTTTAGTACAGACTACAGGTCGTATTTGTGAAGGGATTTCATTGTAACTTCGTAGAATGACTCAGCATAATGTCGAGATGAGGACGTTCTCTTTTAGTAGTAATCGGTCAACCGTCATGGCTACACAGGCCTGAAGCCTGAAAAACTTTAGCACAGTCTACAGGCCATATTTATGAAGGGATTTCAATGTAACTTTATAGGATGACTCGTTTTGGAATAATTTCACTGTAACTTGGTAACTTTCGTTGACATACGTTAACTGTGAGGGCCACATACATTAACTGTGAGGTCATGTTAACCCACCCCTCCACCCTTTGTACAGTGTACACTTCATATTATTTTTATTTAAAACATAGCATAGAGGGAACAGAAATTATCATATTCCCAATTATCACAATCCTTGTCTTATTTCATAATGCTTTCATAAACATTGAACATTATCCTTTCCATCCAACACAACACACAGACAAGTTAAGCAACAGTGTCATCGACACTTTCATTTGAGGATGCCAGACACAAATCAATGCAAGAATTGGTGGATACAAGGCTGTTATTGGATGAAGGAAGTGTTCAATGGTGGTTTTAGACATTCAGGACTGTAACTTTATAATATTTATAAAATTATTTCAGGACATATGCCTGACGTCATCATTTTTGTTAATGATTATTCCACTGTTTGTTGAGGATTCCTTCCCTATCCTTCCATGAATCCCTCCTGTTAAACTATTTAGCTTTTGGGCTATTTTTTTATTGAAACTTTTTATGAAATTTCTTGGGAGTTTAACATGTATTACAGAATATTTATTCTGTTTTTCCCCATGGTTACGTTCTCACCCTAGGGTTGTTAGGTTGTTGGAGTCGGGTGTCGTGGTACGTTGTTGGTGATGAGGTTCGGAGGCCAGGCCTCTCAGCACATTATAATTCATTTTGTCAGTTTCTATTTCAGAGGAACATGAACATGGTGATCATCGGGACGTTTGGAGAAGGGATCCATCTCCGACACACTGTCCCAAGAGCAGCAAGCAACTAAGAAACGGAAGACCGCTGCTCCTCAGGCCTCGATGATGGACTTGCTGTCAAGTTGCGCAGCTGATCGCAGCATCCCAGCAAGTGCAGGTGCAGCCTCCCTCAGACTCAGAATCTGAGGTGTAAGATGGTGCTGGGTCGGTCCAGTTGTCTGTTCATGCATATGCAATAGACCGAGATTTGCAATTGATTCTCTCGAATGGTGAAAGGGATAAGGAAGAGGATTACCTTTCCCTTTCGGAACTGCACATGGTTGCATCCATCAATACTACCCCGATTTTGTTCCACCGAATCAGAATGCTGCAACAACAAGAGAGAAACCACTGGTGATGTTGGATGCAGACTTTATCCGGACAAAGGAGGAAGTCCTTTCGCCATATAGACGATGCCGTATTTATCCTCTCGAGTGCGAGGAAGAAGGCGGTTTGTTATCTTCATCTTCCATAAACATACCGTTTTTTGGACAACTTTCATTTAAAAACAGTCGGGGAAGATGTTCAGAGAGTTCCTCTGCGTTTGGATGAGCAGGCCGTGGATCTAGAGGTATCCTTACCTGTATCATTCACTATTCGCTCAGACACAATAGAGCGAATTTGGACGCTATGTCTTACGCAGATCACCTTACAAGAGCTATGGTGCAATGTCTCAATGGAAAGGAATTTGAGGATGTTTGTACCTCTCTTAGAGTTCTTTCCAAGGTAATTATGCTTACCATATATAACTCCACCCTAACAGTGGCTAATCTGGAGTTAATCAGATGCTGCCCTTGCGTTGTCATCACCGATAGATGACAAGGTGAAAAGCTCTCTCTGAGTCGCTCCGGTCGCGGGACATATTATTTTCGACGACTAGCTTTCGTTAGTCTATGAACAGGCTACTAAGAAAGCGTCTCGTGCTCTGCTTTTGAAATCGGCATATCAACGACCTGCTTAGCAGACAAGAATAAAGGAGGGCGTTCCAGACAAAAATCGTCAAAAGGAAACTCCTCATGAGGGTACAAGAAACCCTCTTATAATTACTCTGGAGGTTGTCAGTATAGCGACTCAGGAAAGGTGCGTAGGTCTGATCGGGACAGACACCCCTAGGCAAACGAGACGAGGTTCTTTACGGGGAGGACGTGGTTTCTCCTCCCGTAAGCCTCGCAAGTCATACAAGTGATGGTTAAGCCCTCTATTGCTGGCCAGTTGGCGGAAGGTTATCAAGCTCTGCAAAAAACTGGATAAGAGTCACAGAAGATCAGTGGGTTAGAGGTGTAGTCTCGGATTGCTTAAGGCTATCATTCCAAGCGAACCTTCACTAACAAGTTGTCCGCGTTGGACAAATCTTCCATCAGATCCTTGCAAAAGAGTTTTTAGCTCACCTGACTGAAAGTCAGGGTGAGCTATTCTGATCACTTTTCGTCCGTCGTCCGTCGTGAAGGTGGTTTTTGGGCTTTTTCTCCCAAACCACTGGCCGCATATTAATGAAATTTCATGTGAGTAGGGGTTATATAAGTGGATTTTGATTTTTTGTCAAATTTGGTTTCGGCTCACATTGAGCAGAGGGATGGGGCAAAAATGCTCCAATTCTTAAAAAATCTTCTTCTCAAGAACCAGCAATAGCAGAGACTTGATATTTGGTATGCAGCTTCCTTTTGAGGTGTAGACTCAAGTTTGTTCAAGAGAAGTTGGAGGGGCTATATTTGACGATGTTAAAGGGGTGGCAAAAATTTTGGCCCCGCCCCAAATTTCTATTTTCCAAACTGTGAGGCCGATTTGAACCAAATTTTACATGAGTGCTTATTGGGTCATAAGTACCTAATTTATGCCGAAATTGTTTTCCCCATAGCCCCGTGGGAACCACAGGAGCTAAAAATGGAAAAAAATGAAAATGCCCATATCTCCAAAACTACACAGCACTGAGAATTCTTATTTGTTGTGAAGCTTCCTTAGGACCAACAGAATGGAATGATCAAAAAAAATTGCCATCGGTTTTATCATGGGGTACTTTTGGGGGACTTTGAAAAAGTGCTGAGTCAGCATGTTTTAACACTGTGGGTAATGGGAAAAACATAAGACTTCTTTTCTCCGAAACCACTGCTCCAAAAGCTTTAAAATTTCACATATAACATCTTTGGAAGATTGTTTCACATGTTTATTGAAATCAATTGCCTGGGTCGATATTTGGGAGCCCAAATGTTTAAATTAGTGCAGTATGAGGAGTATTTTTTAAAAATCTTCTTCAGATCTAGCAATAAGAATGTTTTGATATTTGGTATGCAGCATCCTTAGGGGGGTGAGATTCAAGTTTGTTGAAGCCAATCCCTGGGTTCATATTTAGGCTGAAAATTTGGGGTCCCGTTGCGGACTTCGAAATTTTGGACCAAAATCCCAAAAACTTTGTTTTTGTTTTTTCTGCGTTTCGGTCAATTTTAAGACAAAAAAAAAAAAATTTTTTTTCCCCTGAAAATTTGGGGTGCGGGTGTGACTTAGAAAATTTTGGACCAAAATCCAAAATTTTGTTTTTTTGTTTTTTCTGCGTTTCGGTCAATTTTAAGACAAAAAAAAAATTTTCCCCCTGAAAATTTGGCGTGCGGGTGGGACTTAGAAGATTTTGGACCAAAATCAGAAAATTTTTTGGGGTTTTTTTTTCTGCGTTTCGGTCAATTTTAAGACAAAAAAAAAAAAAAAATTTTTCCCCTGAAAATTTGGGGTCCGGGTGGGACTTTTTGGACCAAAATCCAAAATTTTTTTTTTTTGTTTTTTCTGCATTTCGGTCAATTTTAAGACAAAAAAAATTTTTTTTTTCCCCTGAAAATTTGGGGCCCTGGTGGGACTTAGAAAATTTTGGAACAAAATTCCCAAAAGATTTTTTTTTTTTTCCCCTGAAAATTTGGGGTCCGGGTAGGACTTAGAAAATTTGTGACCAAAATCCGGAATTTTTTGTTTGTTTGTTTTTTATGCGTTTCTGTCAATTTTAAGACAAAAAAATTGGTTTTTTTTTTACACCGAAAATTTGGGGTCCGGGTGGGACTTCGAAAATTTTGGACCAAAATCCGTAATTTTTGTTTTTTTTGTTTTTTATGCGTGTCTGTCAATTTTAAGACAAAAAAAAATTTTTTTTTTACACCGAAAATTTGGGGTCCGGGTGGGACTTCGAAAATGTTGGACCAAAATCTGTAATTTTTAGCTCAACTTTGACGAAGTCAAATTTGAGCTATTGTCATGGCCCGTCGTCCGTCTGTCTGTCTGTCTGTCTGTCCGTCTGTCCGTACGTCAACAATTGGCTATGGCTCGGGCTAGAGGTCGTATTTATGAACCGATCTTTACAAAACTACTTGTGTACCTTTGTTATGACCCTGGGACGGGAACGAGTGTTTTTAGGTGTGGTCCGAAATTCAAGATGGCTGCCAGTGGCCATTTTGTACCGATGATGCAAAAATCAGTTTTTTGTACAGAACTTCTGTATGAAAGTTCTGATTTGAATAAAGTTTTGTATAAATGTTTAGTACCATGGGATACATCACATATAATACAGGTTTTTTTCTCGTGCGTAAATTATGCAAATTAGACTGACTTTGATTTATTTAGTGTTACTTTCAGAGCTGTAAGTGCCAAGCTGCTATGGCTCGGGCTAGAGGCCGTATTTATGAACCGATCTTTGCGAAACTTCTTGGGTACCTTTGTTATGACCGTGGGACGAGAACGAGTGTTTTTGGGTGCGGCCCGAAATTCAAGATGGCTGCCAGCTGCCATTTTGTATCGACGATGCAGAAATCTGTTTTTTGTACAGAACTTCCATATGAAAGCTCTGATTTGAATAATTTTTTGTATGAATGTTTAGTACCATGGGATACATCACATATAATACGGGTTTTTTTCTCGTACGTAAATTGTGCAAATTAGACTAATTTTGATGTTTTTTGGGGTTACTTTCAGCACTGTAAGTGCAAATGCCAATATGGCTCGGGCTAGAGGCCGTATTTATGAACCGATCTTTACGAAACTTCTTGGGTACCTTTGGTATCACCGTGGGACGAGAACGAGTGTTTTGGGGTCCGGTCCGAAATTCAAGATGGCCGATGGCAGCCATTTTGTACAAAATTAGGTGCAATCAGATTTTTGCACAGAACTTCCATATGAAAGCCCTGATTTGAATAATTTTTTTGTGTGAATGTTTAGTACCATGGGATGCATCACATATAATACGGGTTTTTTTCTCGTGCAGAAATTATGCAAATTAGGTGAACTTTGATTTTTTCAGTGCGACTTACACACAGTAAGTACACATGTCAATACGGCTCAGACTAGAGTCTGTATTTATGAACTGATCTTCACGAAATGTCTTGGGTACCTTTGTTATCACCTTGGGACGAGAACGAGTGTTTCTGGGTGCGGTCTAAAATTCAAGATGGCTGCTAGTGGCCATTTTGTACCGAAATTAGGTCTAATCAGTTTTTTGTACACAACTTCTATACAGCTCAGACTAGAGGCCATATTTATGAACCAATCTTTACGAAACTTCTTGGGTACCTTTGTTATCACCGTGGGATGAGAGCGAGTGTTTTTGGGTGTGGTCCAAAATTCAAGATGGCCACCAGCAGCCATTTTGTACCAAAATTAGTGCAATCAGTCTTTTGTATAGAACTTCTGTATGAAAGTTCTGATTTTAATAAATTTTTGTATGAATGTTTAGTAATATGGAATACATCACATATTGTAAGGGGTTTTTTTTCGTGCAGAAATTATGCAAATTAGATGAACTTTGATTTATTCAGTGCTACTTACACAATGTAAGCACACATGTCAATACGGCTCAGGGTAGAGGCTGTATTTATGAACCGATCTTCACAAAACTTCTTGGGTACCTTTGTTATCTCCTTGGGATGAGAATGAGTGTTTCTGGGTACGGTCCAAAATTCAAGATGGCTGCCAGTGGCCATTTTGTACCGAAATTAGGTCCAATCAGTTTTTTGTCACAAGTTCTATACAGCTCGTATTTATGAACTGATCTTCACAAAACTTCTTGAGTACTTTTGTTTTCACCTTGGGACAGGAACGAGTGTGTTTTGGGGTGCCTTTGTTATCACTGTGCTATGAGAACAAATATTTTGGGGTTCAGTCAGACCCACTCTGGGACTCAAAGATTTTTTCTAGTTCAGCATCTGACTGTCACCCACCTTTACAATACTTTACCTATACATTTGTTACAGGCAACGGTCAGTATTTATGTACAGACCGTTACAATACTTTATATGTACCTTTGTTATCAGGTCATTACCTAGATGTTTGTCATTGCTGTGTCACATACTATACATGTACATGTCTTTGTCTTGACAAGTTGAGCTACAGTGTCATTGACACTTTCATTTGTTTTTGTTTTTTATGCGTTTCTGTCAATTTTAAGACAAAAAAAATATTTTTTTTACACCGAAAATTTGGGGTCCGGGTGGGACTTAGAAAAATTTTGGACCAAAATCCGGAAATTTAGTTTTAGCGTTTTTTATGCATTTTAAGAAGAAAAAAATTTAGGCTGAATTTTTTTTTGGGGAAAAAATTCTGTTTTTTATGCGTTTATCTCAATTTTGAGACGTAAAAGTGCAGGAACTGAAAATAGAAGGAAAATCCTGTGTATTGTGTGGGCACAATCGCTTCATCTAGTTGGTATATGCTTTTCTTGGAAGGGGGCGTATGCAGTAAGGCTTCCACGTTTAGACAAAATTGTAAACGTTTAAACGACTGTCTGTAAACGAAACGTAAACGTTTACACGTACTAACAATGCAAGTAGTCAATATTTGATAGAAGTGTGTAATAATACACAGTATGTCAATAAGTTCATCATATCTTTGCGTACAGGGCATACAATTTATGTTATTGAGACAGACGATTTACAGTTTGTCCAAAAACGACGTAGACGAACGATCACAGCATGCAGATGCTGAAGGCAAAGTCGCTCAGTCTATGGGGCGGAGGGGGGTGTCTGGGGGATTCTCCCCCAGGTAAATTTTGAAATTTATGGGGGTCACTGAGCTCATTCTGGTGGGTTCGTGGTGAAATTCCTTGTGTTTTTTCAAACAGTAATGTTGGAGCGTGTTGCCATGGCACACAATAATGACAATACCGGACGTGAGAGTGGAATGCAATGTCGCAAAAATAAACAAAGTCTACAAACCATGCAGGGGAATTCAAATTTTCAAACACCGCAAGTGCCAGTCTGTCTGTCAAACTCCATAAATTGATCCTAAGATCATCCCATGTGTGAATAATAAATTAATAATCCATGTCAGGTGAACGAAATCATCGAGAACAATTGTGTATTACTTTGGGAATATACATGTAAATCCGAATAAACTAAAACATCCCACACATGTTTCGAAGGAAACACCAAAGATAAGCACGTGCCATGCGGCTCACGTGACTGTGTCACATATGATATCACATGATTTGAAGATGATTTTGTTCGGTTACTGTGGTGGTGGCGGCGCCAGACGGAACCAGTACACAGTTTTTCTGAAGCATTATCAAAATATTGCATTGCAAAGTTGGAAATTTTTTTTTTCTTTCTTTGACTTTCTGCATTAATCTGCAGTTTTGAAATTACTCTATTAAAACTTCATTCCGTGTACACGTTTACCAGAACTGTAAACGTTTAACGCCCATAAACGAAACGTTCACGTTTACACGTGTAAACGTGGAAGCCTCAGTATGCAGCTTATTCAAGTCAAGTCCCTGGTTTGATATTTAGACTACCATGTCAGGTGAGCGCCCTCAGGCCCCCTGGGGCCTCTTGTTCCTAGCGGAGGTGCAGGCTCTCTTATCAAAAGAAGCAATAGAGGTCGTCGAGAATCAGGATTCTCAAGGTTTTTACAGTCACCTGTTCCATGTACCGAAGCCAGACGGCTCATTCCAACCGGTTATAGACTTGAGCTGGATAAACAAGCTTATCATGGCTCCAAAACTCTTTATGGAGACCATTCAGTTGGTAAGGGCAAGCATTTGAGTGAACGACTATGCGCAAGCATAGATCTAAAGGATGCATACTTTCATGTTGTGGTACATCGGGCATTCAAAAAGTACCTGCAGTTCACCATACAAGGGAAGGTGTATGAGTTCAGAACAATGTGCTTTGGTCTGAACCTGGTTCCCTTTGCATTTACACGAATAATGAACTCGGTAATGTCATACTTCTGAGTTCATTTTCATTCATCTGCGGTAACATCGGCTTACTTGGACGACATTCTACAGAGATACAGCAACAGAATTCTTCTTCAGAACGATGTTCAGAATCTGCCTCTATTACTCCGACGTCTCAGTTTCATCGTAAATGCGAAAAAGTCGGATCTAGCTCCGTCCATGTTGTCTATTCACTTTGGAATGAGCTTTGAGACTCGCAACAATCTGGTTCATCTGCCGTTACCCAGAGCGAATTAGTCAGTTTATTAGTCCCCTACGGGAACCGTAAGGGGACTATAGGATTGCACTCCGTCCGTCCATCCGTCTGTCTGTCCAGCTGTCTGTCTGTCTGTTTTGATGTTACCACCTCTCCCTCCAACATTCTTTAAGCTACACCTTTCATATTTGGTACATGGATAAATATGGTTCTGAGGGGATGATGCACGCTCAAAATTTTTTTTTCAAAATCCAAGATGGCGGAATGGCGGCCATTTTTGTTGTGTTTTTTAAGCTTTTTTCTCAATTTTCATGTTACCACCCCTCCCACCAACATGGTTCAAGCTACACTTTGCATATTTGGCACATGGATAGAGGGTTGGGAGGGGATGATGCACGTTCAATATTTTTTCTTCAATATCCAAGATGGCGGCATGGCGGCCATTTTTGTTGTGTTTTTTTATTTTTTTTCCAAAATTCAAGATGGCGCCATGGCATCCATTTCTGTTGTGTTTTTTAAGCTTTTTTCTCTATTTTATGTTCCCCCTCCAACATGCTTTAAGCTACACCTTTCATATTTGGTGCATGGATAAATGGTTCTGAGGGGATGATGCACGCTCAAAATTTTTTTTTCAAAATCTAAGATGGCGGAATGGCGGCCATTTTTGTTGTGTTTTTTAAGCTTTTTTTCTCTATTTTCATGTTACCACCCCTCCCACCAACATGGTTCAAGCTACACTTTGCATATTTGGCACATGGATAGAGGGTTGGGAGGGGATGTCGCCTGTTCAATATTTTTTCTTCAAGATCCAAGATGGCGGCATGGCGGCCATTTTTGTTGTGTTTTTTAAGCTCTTTTCTCTATTTTATGTTACCACCCCTCACTCCAACATGGTTCAAGCTACACTTTTTAGCTCACCAACTTTAGTTGTGTGAGCTTATGGCATGGCTCGATCGGTCGGCGTCGGCGTCAGCGTACGTGTCCAATAATGTTAAAGCTTCTGTTTAGGTCACTTACTCACCCTATTTCCATATCATGGCCTTTATAATGCTGCTATATGATTATTATCATTATACCATGATTTAACCCCTCATACCCTGCATTTTAAACATTTTTCTTGACATTTTTAGTTGCGTTTAGTTTTCTGTTTAGCTCAGAATTTCATTATTTAACTAAATGTTTAGGTCAGCTGCTGTGCTCCTTCTCTTCCCATGGCACTTATATTCATCATACATGTTCCTCAGTATCATTGTTCCATGATTAACCCCTCATACCCTGCATTTTAAACATTTTTCTTGACATTTTTAGTTGCGTTTAGTTTTCTGTTTAGCTCGGAATTTCATGTTTAACTTAGTGTTTAGGTCAGCTGCTGTGCTCCTTCTCTTCCCATGGCACTTATATTCATCATACATGCTCCTCAGTATCATTGTTCCATGATTAACCCCTCATACCCTGCATTTTAAACATTTTTCTTGACATTTTTAGTTGCGTTTAGTTTTCTGTTTAGCTCGGAATTTCATGTTTAACTTAGTGTTTAGGTCAGCTGATGTGCTCCTTCTCTTCCCATGGCAATTATTTTCATCATACATGTTCCTCAGTATCATTGTTCCATGATTAACCCCTCATACATTGCATTTTAAACATTTTTCTTGAAATTTTTAGTTGCGTTTAGTTTTCTGTTTAGCTCGGAATTTCATGTTTAACTAAGTGTTTATGTCAGCTGCTGTGCTCCTTTTCTTCCCACGGCACTTATATTCATCATACATGTTCCTCAGTATCATTGTTCCATGATTAACCCCTCATACCCTGCATTTTAAACATTTTTCTTGACATTTTTAGTTGCGTTTAGTTTTCTGTTTAGCTCGGAATTTCATGTTTAACTTAGTGTTTAGGTCAGCTGCTGTGCTCCTTCTCTTCCCATGGCAATTATTTTCATCATACATGTTCCTCAGTATCATTGTTCCATGATTAACCCCTCATACATTGCATTTTAAACATTTTTCTTGAAATTTTTAGTTGCGTTTAGTTTTCTGTTTAGCTCGGAATTTCATGTTTAACTAAGTGTTTATGTCAGCTGCTGTGCTCCTTTTCTTCCCACGGCACTTATATTCATCATACATGTTCCTCAGTATCATTCTTCCATGATTAACCCCTCATACCCTGCATTTTAAACATTTTTCTTGACATTTTTAGTTGCGTTTAGTTTTCTGTTTAGCTCGGAATTTCATGTTTAACTTAGTGTTTAGGTCAGCTGCTGTGCTCCTTCTCTTCCCATGGCAATTATTTTCATCATACATGTTCCTCAGTATCATTGTTCCATGATTAACCCCTCATACATTGCATTTTAAACATTTTTCTTGAAATTTTTAGTTGCGTTTAGTTTTCTGTTTAGCTCGGAATTTCATGTTTAACTAAGTGTTTATGTCAGCTGCTATGCTCCTGTTCTTCCCACGGCACTTATATTCATCATACATGTTCCTCAGGATCATTGTTCCATGATTAACCCCTCATACCCTGCATTTTAAACATTTTTCTTGAAATTTTTAGTTGCGTTTAGTTTTCTGTTTAGCTCGGAATTTCATGTTTAACTTGATGTTTAGGTCAGCTGCTGTGCTCCTTCTCTTCCCATGTCACTTATATTCATCATACATGTTCCTCAGTATCATTGTTCCATGATTAACCCCTCATACCCTGCATTTTAAACATTTTTCTTGACATTTTTAGTTGCGTTTAGTTTTCTGTTTAGCTCAGAATTTCATGTTTAACTAAGTGTTTAGGTCAGCTGCTGTGCTCCTTTTCTTCCCATGGCACTTATATTCCTCATACATGTTCCTCAGTATCATTGTTCCATGATTAACCTCTCATACCCTGCATTTTAAACATTTTTTTAACATTTTTAGTTGCGTTTAGTTTTCTGTTTAGCTCGGAATTTCATGTTTAACTTAGTGTTTAGGTCAGCTGCTGTGCTCCTTCTCTTCCCATGGCACTTATATTCATCATACATGTTCCTCAGTATCATTGTTCCATGATTAACCCCTCATACCCTGCATTTTAAACATTTTTCTTGACATTTTTAGTTGCGTTTAGTTTTCTGTTTAGCTCAGAATTTCATGCTTAACTTAGTGTTTATGTCAGTTTCTGTGTTTTACTTTTAAGAGGTTGTGTTTAGGTAAGCTTTGTCACATGTTATGAGCCTGTTTGATACAGTTCTTGTGTTTGCCAAAGTTACTATCAATGATGAATGTTGGTGAGCTATAGGGCATTGGCGTCCTTCTTGTTATATCTGGCACATGGATAGAGGGTTGTAATGGGATGTTGCACGTTCAATATTTTTTTTCAAAAATTCAAGATGGCACCATGGCAACCATTTCTGTTGTGTTTTTTAAGCTTTTTTCTCTATTTTATGTTCTCCCTCCAACATGCTTTAAGCTACACCTTTCATATTTGGTACATGGATAAATGGTTCTGAGGGGATGATGCATGCTCAAAATTTTGTTTTCAAAATCTAAGATGGCAGAATGGCGGCCATTTTTGTTGTGTTTTTTAAGCTTTTTTTTCTCTATTTTCATGATACCACCCCTCCCACCAACATGGTTCAAGCTACACTTTGCATATTTGGCACATGGATAGAGGGTTGGGAGGGGATGATGCACGTTCAATATTTTTTCTTCAAGATCCAAGATGGCAGCATGGCGGCCATTTTTGTTGTGTTTTTTAAGCTCTTTTCTCTATTTTATGTTACCACCCCTCACTCCAACATGGTTCAAGCTACACTTTTTATATCTGGCACATGGATAGAGGGTTGTAATGGGATGTTGCACGTTCAATATTTTTTTTCCAAAATTCAAGATGGCGCCATGGCAACCATTTCTGTTGTGTTTTTTAAGCTTTTTTCTCTATTTTATGTTACCACGGCTCCCTCCAACATGGTTCAAGCTGCACTTTTCATATATGGTACATGGCTAAAGGGGTTGTGAGGGGATTATGCACGCTCAATATTTTTTTTTCAAAATCTAACATCTGTCTGTCTGTCTGTTTGTTTTTATGTTACCACCTCTCCCTCTAATATGCTTCAAGCTACACCTTTCATATTTGGTACATGGATAAATGGTTCTGAAGGGATGATGCACAGTCAATATTTATTTTTCAAAATCCAAGATGGCAGAACGGCGGCCATTTTTGTTGTGTTTTTTAAGCTTTTTTTCTCTATTTTATGTTGGCACCCCTCCCTCCAACATGGTTCAAGCTATGTACCTTTCATATATGGTACATGAATAAAGGGTTGTGAGGGGATTATGCACGCTCAATATTTTTTTTTCAAAATCCAATATGCTTATATACTCTAGTGTCTTCTGTGACAAAAACACCTTATGTCACAAAAGCGCCGTTGGGGACTAATACCACCTCGGTGATCAAACACTTGTTATGCTCACTTTTGTCTACACTCAGACGTATTAGCAGTGAGGGAATTCATTCGACTGTTGGAGCTGTGCGGAGCGGCTGTGGATCTTATTCTGATGGGCCACCTGCACGCACATCCCCTCCAGATATTCTTTACTGGAGTGTGAAGATGCATTTGCTTGAACCAGTATTGTTTTAACAGACCTAGTAAAACAAAGGGTTCAGATTTGGGCAGATACTCAGTGGTTAACTCAGGGAGTTTGGCTGTAACTGTCGGATCTGGCTTTCAGGATTATAACTGATGTGATTCAGACAGGTTGGGGCATGACCCTAAGTCCCGCAGACTTGAAGTGTCAGGGTCTTTGGGACCCTCGGTTCCAGGAGAAACACATAAACATCAAAGAGATGATGTCAGTATGGGTAACACTACAACATTGGATTCACATAATAGCGGACGTCCATGTTCAGATTTTGTCAGACAACTCGACAGTAGTAGCGTACATCAGGAACCAGGGTGGCACCCATTCATTTCCGTTATGTGAATAGGTTTTCGACCTATCTGCGTATGCCGACTCCTGTATACGTTACAAGCGGGTGACGGATTTTTTACCTCTCCTCCAGTTTGATAAGTATGTAATTATGAGTGAAGCTGTTTTGTCTGAAAATTATATCCTGCATACAGCTTGTGTTTTATTATATATGGCGTATGTTTGTGTGGGATATCCTCTCATTCTCAATTGAGAGAGATAGTATACACATAACACTCCACCTGTTTGATCATATATATAAGTATGGTTTAGCACAGGTTCTTGTAAAAGAGTAAGCATTGTATGCATATATAACAAGGACATGTGCATTTACACCACCATGTGTAAATATGTTTATGTTTTTTTTTTGTTACTGATTGATCGAAATGCTTTTTAACGGAATGTATCCATATTCTTACGTATTTTGTTACGTATTCGTATAATACACACACGCTCTCATTCCGCAGCAGTTCCACATAAGTTTACTGACTTGTATATTTATATACATTCGAGGTAATAATTATAGAATGAAATATATATTTTTGGTATTACTCTTGAGAATGGGTGATTCAGCTAAGAATTACAACATGCGTTCTTCAAAAAGAAACTCAGCATCCTATCAATTGTAAATATTGACCCTGTGCCGGCCCCCCACCCTCCTCTGAGTTTGTTTTTCACCACTTTGTCTTGAATGGAGATTCCATTGCAACGGGCCATCAAGCTTATCCTTAATACAAATTCAATGTGAACAGGTATCGAGTATTTTTATCAAGATTACCAACAAGCCCCACTCCGTTTCCCTCATACTCGATTAGTATCCCCATCCACAATCTCACTGGGCAGTCACAAACAATTTATTACTCATCTGATGAGTTATCATTACAACACACTCTTCAATGGTTTTCTCAAAACCAATTAATTCTCCTGTATCTTATCCAAGACGGTTTTCACATTGCTAGTTCAGAGATAAATCCAGTAAATTCCAAATATAGTAAATGACAGTAACCAAGGTGCTCTGTCGAAATGGTAAAGGTAATATAATGAATTCCAGTTCAGATTCAACACTCATAATCAAGTCGACTATTAGTTCTTTTACAAATTTACCCAAGCATTACAGATGTATTCCACAATCGATAACCGAAATCGTTTTTTACGGGGAATACCAACTTACCGCCCCACCAATACCTCCAGTTTTTGTTTATCAAGATCCCGCATTGACCCACATACCACATATCTATGAGATGCACGCTCTGCAAGCGATTTGCAGTGGGACAGTGTTATATGGTCACACTGCAAGTCGCTTGGAGTGCGTGCATACTAGACACACATAATTTGGAGAGAATGTATTTCCTTTAAATGTGAATTGGTGACTGACCACCCCACCCCCCCACCCCCCACACCTCCAACCCACCCCAACCCCAATCAGTTCAAACTCCCTAGAGGTTGTTTAGTATAAACTCCATATGTCGCCAACCAGGGTCATGTAGCGGCATGGTTACGCCAGATATTCTATTGTGGTGTGTCAATATGCCAGTATGTGTAAATATGTTTGTATGTCTTTGTTTGTGACTTTGTAGCAATATTATTTTGGGATTAATTATTGTCAACCAGTTTTTAATTGAACGTATCAATATCATTACATATTCGTATTGTACACTCCCTTCGAATGTATAATATGTAATTTATATTTAGGGTATTCCCCCAGAGCATTTGTAAATTTGATAAAAATTACAAAGTGCGCTCCCCAAACAACAGACATAGCGTTCTATCGATTGTTTGTCACTATCTTGTGCCCCCCCCCCCCCCCCCCCCCACCATCCCAAGTCCGTTGTTCACTACGATTGTCTTGAATAGCACAATTTGGACCAGTGATGTTGCACGAATCCCCGAGAATTTTTCTGCATCCGTGCAACTTCAAACAAAATGTATCAAATACCATCCAATTAATTCTTGGTTGATAACACAATGATAATTCTAAGAATTCAGTTATTTATAGTTACATTTATGAAAATGTTACACGAGTGACGTGTTTCACTCACACTGCAATTATCTTACTCGCTTCCGCAGCACAAGAGTACGTACAACGTCGATAAGATTTATAAGATGAGGTTTGTACCTTCATGCACACATGATCCTTTTACAAATTAGCCTGCACGCTAATATGTTGGCTAGTTCATGGAAGGATCATGTCTGTAGGATGCCGCATACATATGAATATGTGTTTGTACCTGTATGTATGTGTTCATACATTTTATATAGTCAAGTGTTTTCAAGCATCTGGTTTCTCAATTTACGCCTCATTGCCAAAAGACAATTTTATAACTCCAAAAGGGTACTCCCATCATTTCAATGATACCATGTTTCCGCTCACACATCTTTGGCATCAGTGTAATCCCGCAAATGCCTAATTGTTTTTGTAAATGTCCCATTTTAAGTAAAAATATGTCATCTCCCAAAGGCAGGGCTTCAGTTCAAACTATTTTTGATGAGATCCAGACGTCTGATGCTTATGACTTCATATCTAAGTTTAATACATCATTGAGAATTGACGATAATGACACAGACACTCCCTACGCTATTGAAAACCCCAGCTGTAAATACTATACACCAGAAAACTTTAGTAGGGAAATCCCAGCAAAAAATAAGTCGTTTTCTTTTTTCAACATGAATTGCCGAAGTATGAATGCTAACTTTGAGAATATCCAAAACCTCTTACACGACATGCATCCTGGGAAAAATTTATTTGTTGTCGTGGGACTTACTGAAATATTCGATGTCAAACAGAATATCTGTTTTGAACTCGATGGTTATCACCCTCTAATTCACCACACTTGACCTGCAAATGATGATGGCAGGGGAGGTGTAGGATTATTCATTAAGGACAACATCAGCTTTAAACATTGAACTGGTCTGTCAATCTTTATACCACACGTATTTGAATCCCATTTCATTGAAACTAACACTAAAAAGAAATGCATAATCGGGATTATCTACAGGCCCAACACTGCACCAAAAGCTGATCTTGACCTTTTTTTTTGTCCACAATGTCCGATCTATTGAATAAAATCAACCTCGAAAACAAAAGAGCTTACCTTATGGGTGACTTCAACCTTGACCTGCTCAACTTCACTAATCATAATAAAACTGAACTTTTTATTGACTCAGCTCAGGTTTCATGCCCCATGTCACTAAACCAATGAGAGTTACCGATACTTCAGCAACTCTTATAGACCATTTCTTTAGTAATGATTCCTCTAAGCATGTTTCTGGAATTGTTATTTCTGACATCAGTGATCACTTGGCAACGTTTTGCATCGGTAACTTGGAAGAACAACTTGCGTGCCCTACCAAATTCATAAAAACTTGTTCAAGAAAGAGAACATCGATCGCTTTAAAAGACTCTTATTAGGCAGTGATTTTTCTAGCATCTTCGACGCTTCCGATACCACCCTGGCATACCACCTATTTTTGGACACCTTTTATAAAGCATTCAATGAAGCTTTCCCATTAAAAGCAACATCAGTTCCCTCGAAATATATTAAATGCTTGCCCTGGCTGACAGCTGGACTATTACAGTCTTCTCGACATAAACAAAAATTGTACTCCAAAAAGCTAAAATCTCCAACAGCTCAAAATACTACAGCCTACAAGCAGCACTGTCAAATCTTCAATCGGATCAAACGGGCAAGCAAATCATATTATTACCACAATATTTTACTGGAAAATAAAAATAACCTTAAAAAGTTGTGGGAAATCCTATGTAAAGCAATTAATAAATCAGACCGAAAAATTGATTCACCCGATAGCTTTTTTGATGGTGATACCCTTGTAACGGATCCCAAAATCATTGCCGATAAAATCAATACATTCTTCGCAAACATTGGAAAATCAGTAGCTGAACAAGTGCCCGATACGAACATCCATTTTTCACACCATATGAAACAAAGTAACGGAAACTCACTATTTCTGACTCCAACGAATACCCAGGAAGTTATTAATAACATTTCTAAGTTGTCCTCGAAACCAACAAGGGATCAGGACGAACTGTCCATGAAACTCCTTAAAGCAGTCGCTTATGATGTTGCCAGTCCATTAACACACATCATTAATAATTCATTCTCATCTGGTCACGTGCCATTCAAAATGAAAATAGCCAAAGTCATACCAATCTTCAAGTCTGGTGATCCTCAAATCTTTAACAACTATCACCCTATCAGTATCCTACCCACGTTCTCAAAAGTACTTGAGAAATTAATGTACAAAAGACTAGTGGAGTTTATTGATAAAGGTAATATCTTATACAAGTACCAGTTTGGCTTTAGAACAAAGCATTCGACTGTCCACCCCATATTGCATTTACTGAATAGCGTGGTAATTGAAAATGATAAACCAACAAGGAACAGCACCCTTTCTATATTCTTAGACTTCTCGAAAGCATTTGACAGCATTGACCACTCAATCTTACTCCAGAAACTTGAATACTATGGTATTAGAGGTATAACCCACCAGTGGTTTCAAAATTATTTAACCGACCGAAGCCAATTTATCTTGTTCTCTAATATTGTTTCAGAAACCTTAACCATAAACACCAGTGTACCTCAAGGGTCTATCTGTGGTCCTATATTATTTTTGTTGTACATTAATGATATTAGCAACTCCACTTTGCTTAATCTACTTTCCTTTGCCGATGATACAACGGCATATAGATCAGGCAACAACCTTGACACACTTACAGATAGTGTAAATTCCGAATTAGACAAAATAAATCACTGGTGTTCTTCCAACAAATTAGTCCTCAACCCCACTAAAACTAAATATATGCTTCTTCACCCACAAAATGATTTGTATAGGGTAAACAACGTTGAATTATCTCAGAATAATATAAATATTGAGGCCGTTGGGAACGAACAAGATCAAGCCACTCTAAAGTTCCTCGGTGTGTATATAGATGAAAATATGAAGTTTAAACACCATGTTTCTGCAGTATGTTCAAGAATGGCAAGTGCAATTTTTGCCCTAAATAGGGCAAAAAAATTTCTCCCCGCAAAGGCAATGAAAACTTTGTACTTTTCGTTATATATGGTGTTCAGATTTGGGGGGTCATTTGACCTACACCAACAGAATTTTCAAGCTGCAAAAAAGAGCCGTCCAAATCATAACTAGGAAGGCATATAACTCGCACACAGACCCTCTTTTCAGAGATTGTGGCATTCTGAAATTTAAAGATCTCTACAGCCTTCACGTCTCCCTCTTTATGCATGACTGGATGAACAAAAAACTTCCTATGTCATTCGATAACACCTTTCAGATCTACAGAAACCCTTGGGGGATGAATACAAGGCAGACTGGTAAAATAGAAACACACAAACCAAGAACTCAATTTTCTGCAGAATTGCCGTTCCACTCCTTCCCAAGAATTTGGAATAGTATAGACCCTCTAACTCAGCAATATAGTAGACCCAAGTTCAAAAAATCATTAACGCATAAAATCAAAAAATCATTAACGCATACCAACGCATACCAAAAATGAAGTACTTATTCCAGCCCAAATTTCAAGTGCGACAACTCAGCCTGTCCCGATTGTATCAGCCATCAAAACTCTCTGGTATCTCATCCTCCTCCCAGCATATGATCTATTGATCCCATCTAGCTGCAGGATTCATAAACAAACTATTAAATATTCCTGTCTTTGAAAAGAACTTTTGTTACACTGATGCCAAACCGAGTTGATATAAAAATTTTTATGGGAATGTCAGGAAGACAGCCTTTTAGGCTATGCTATTTCCATGCTGTGTACTAGGTTATGTTCTTGTAGATTGTAAAGTTATGTTGTTAATGTACTAGTATACTGCAGAATAAAGATTTATTATTATTATTATTATATATTCTCAAATATGCCATCCTAATTTTTGGGGCTTAGTCCGGGCTAGCCTTAAAAATTGGGAACTTGTTACATCCAAATTAGCATAGTCTTCATGCTGAGAATGCGGAATTACTTGAATTGGGCTCCTTATTAGTCCCCTACCGGCATCGCCGGAGGAGACTATAGGTTTGCACTCTGTCAGTCACACTTTAGTTTTCCGGAGTTTTTTTGGAAACGCTTCAACGGAATGATTTCATTTTTGGTAAACTACTATAGAACGATGACTTACAGATCAAGTTTGAGTGCATTATTCTTGTGTGAGTTACGGCCCTTGGAAATATGGGAAAAAGCACCAAAATATCAGTTTTCCAGAGTTTTTTTGGAAACGCTAAAACAGAATGATTTCATTTTTGGTAAACTACTATAGAACAATGACTTACAGATCAAGTTTGAGTTTCATGCTGATTGCATTATTCTTGTGTGAGTTACAGCCCTTGGAAATATGGAAAAAGCACCAAAATATCAGTTTTCCGGAGTTTTTTGGAAACGCTTCAACAGAATGATCTCATTTTTGGTAAACTACGATAGAACAATGACTTACAGATCAAGTTTGAGTTTCATGCTGATTGCATTATTCTTGTGTGAGTTATGGCCCTTGGAAATATGAAAAAGTGCCAAAATATCAGTTTTCCAGACTTTTTTTGGAAACGCTTCAATGGAATGATTTCATTTTTGGTAACCTACTATAGAACGATGACTTACAGATCAAGTTTCCTTTACACTCTGTCCATCCGTCAGTCTGTCAGTCAGTCTGTCGGTCATACTTTATTCCGGACTTTTTTTGGAAACGCTTCAACGGAATGATTTCATTTTGGTAACCTACTATAGAACGATGACTTACAGATCAAGTTTCATTTGCACTCTGTCCATCTGTCAGTCTGTCAGTCATACTTTAGTTTTCTGGACTTTTTTTGGAAATGCTTCAATCGAAAGATTTCATTCTTGGTAACCTATTATAGAACGATGACTTATAGATCAAGTTTGAGTTTCATGCTGATTGCATTATTCTTGTGTGAGTTATGGCCCTTGGAAATATGGAAAAGCGCCAAAATATCACTTTTCTGGACTTTTTTTTGGAAATGCTTCAACGGAATTCATGCTGATCACATCTAGGTTATAACATTTGTATAATTATTAATACTCATTAGTCCGGTAGGGGACATTGTATTGCTTCAGCGATAAGTGCGCTCTTGTTTATGATATATCTTCTCTATTACTGCATAGAGAGAAATACATGTAATTCCTAATAATTTTAATTTCTTTTCACCTTTGATTACAGGATTGAAACTATGTTGGTCTACTAATTCCGAAGTCCTAAGCACTCCGCCTTTTTTGCGATTGGGTTATAGTGTAAAAATATTATAAATTTTAAGTAATTTGTATATTTTTATACTTACCAATTGCCAGGACGGAAATGGCCCTCCAATGAGTGGGCAATCATACCTCCCCGCTGAATTATTATGTAGTACTCTCTTCTACAAAGAATGATGTTGGCGCCAATTCTGGTCACTTCCTGACGGTTGCGCAAGAGCTGAGAGTAAATGTATGGAGGGCCAGATAGGACTTTTAATTTTCGGTTTTGCAAACAAATTTTGGGGATTGGGTGGTGTGGGGGGGGGGGGGGGAGGTTCAAAATTTGTGTTTGACCATTGATAACTTTGAGTTAGCACCAGCTAGTCTGGGCCATTTGTAAGTATAAAAAAAAAATTACTTTAAATTTATAATTTTTCTGAACATTCTCTCATATCTTAACCTTTTACCTAATATAGGGATCTGCGAACCACAATTTCTTTTTTCAATCGAATCTCAAATCGAATTTTGTCTCTGATATCGAATTTGAATCGAATCTCAAATCGAGTCTTAAAGATAGGTTATTTCATATTGCACCAAATGGAAATTACAAAACACTGCGATGACCCTCATAAGAGTGACTGGACAGAGCCATTTTGGTCTTGTATTTTTAGCTCCTCTAGGAAAATATTTAGAGGTCAATTTTGAGGTGTTTTGGAATGCACCACTGATTGACACTTCGTTAATACTGTTGATTATTGTCATTGATACTGCATGACTTTTAATTTTGATTCAGTTTTCGCTGATGGGATTGTGTTATTCGCAGTGTTTATGTGTTATTATCGCCACAGAAATACACAATTAGTCATATGCAGTCTGTATATTCCAAACTCTTTCCTAATCGAAGATCATTATTCATTGATAAGTAGGTCAGAAAAATTAAATGCACATCTTGTATGACCTGAGGACGTTCTATTGTCTACACCACTAAACTAACAATTAAACATTGTTAATTACTCAAATATGAATTGAGCCTATATGAATGAATTGTCAAATGTCAATTTTATTCAGTTTTCATTGTAAATATGACAAATTACACTAAGCATGAGAGATTCGAAAAAATCGAGTCTTGACACCGATTTGAGATTGATCTCGAATCAGGCATATGATATCGATCTCAAATCGAATCTCAAATATTCTCAGGATCCTAACCTAATGAATAGCTGACATCCACCCTCATAATTTACAAATGTGCAATTGCAAAAAAAACTTTCAACAAAACCACATCATGTGACCCCCTCATTGGAACATGCTAACCTGCACTCTCAAAGAGAATAGGGGGTATTCTGGAATACATGCATCCTTTTGTCCATCCATCTGTCCATCTATATGAGTCTGTCCATCTGCAACAGTGAATGGATGGATTTCAGTGAAATTTGGTATGAGGGATCTTTGTGACAAGCCACTCCTGCATATGTCATAAAAATGTTGCCCGCGCATTTTTCACCAGAGTTTTGGTCCTTATTTTGTCAGTTTTTCATGATTTTTGGGTCCTTATTTTGTTTTTAATTCATTTATTCTTCATCGGTCCAGCACTGCAGTGGAAGTATAATTGCCTTCAGCAATAGCTCTTATTATGTGCATTGGGTAAAGGGTTAGAATTGTAAAAGCATTACCAAAGTGGAAAAGCATTACTATTCAATAACATTCCAGAAGTAGGCCTAAGTATACACCATTGTATTTTTAGACGAAATGATAAATATTTGCTGGGAGACTCAGTGGTTATGGAATTGGCTTTCAAACCAAAAGGCTCACGGTTTGAACCCCCCTCCCCCTCCCAAGGGGTAACTGCATTGTGTCCTTGGGCAAGGCCCCTCATCCAGATTGTCTACATGTTGGGGGCACTGTGTCACTGTGTACTAAGGCGTAACTAAGGCGTACTGCATGTCGATGGTGCACTTGTCTTCAGCCATTATGCTAACCATGCTTGTGTTGTGTTACTATGTTGGGGGAGCCTGGCAGTAGTTTGCCATTGCTCTGTGGATCTCTACAGGTACTCATTCCCCCCCATAAAACTGTTCAATACAAAGTGTCACTGGCTGTCAAAAGTGTTGTTAAACCAAAATGAATAAATAAATAAATAATCACTGACAGTCATCTGGGAGATGAGGAAGAAAAATAAAATATTTCCATTATATTGACATCAGTTAATGAATTTTCATCAATTTGGAAACTGATGTGCCCAAATTACAGGAATGTTATCAAATTATAGGTATAACAATCAGGGTTTTGGGTTTTTTTTATACTTTCCCAGGCCTAACATTGTTAAAAATGCAGGAGGGCTAAAAACTGTGCCCCTCACATGGCCCAGACTGATTAACTCGACTCAAGCTTACAAAAGCTAAAAGTGGTAAAATGAAGTTTTCTTATTAATGAATTCTGTCTAGTGGGCTTTCTACATTTTATTTGGTGTGACTAACAGGGTAGTCTCTGTGACATGGCTACACTGCCCCTCTCACACCACCAGGCCTTGGTAAGGCTCGGAGGTGTGGGAGGGGCAGTATGGCCATCTTAGGAAGATCACTAACATAACAGAGGTCTTAAAAGATGTGTGTTTTAGGAATAGCTGATTATGATAATCATAATTTCCTAAGGCCTGAAGGGCTAGATTTCGCACGCCTTAATTTTTTTAAGCCGAGCAGTAGGCAAGCGAATAAATTGCTCTCCTGAAAATGGCAGGCCTGCTTTCCCTGTCAAATTGATTGCATAAGAAAAACTATTAATTGAAATTAGAATATGTTTTCATTTTTGGAATGCACTAAATAAAACCAATGAGGGGTCTTACATGCATCTGCATCTGGATCCTTTTTGAGAATAGTACTGGCTGATGTTGGCCATTACATTGAGAATGAGTAAAGTGTTGATTTAGATGACCTTTACACTAAGGTTGTACAGTGAACAGGACTATAGCTAGTTACTCAGTTATAATGAAAAGTTTTTATAACCAAAAAGTGTGACTAACCGTGTACAATGCACAGGGTTAGTCACCCTTTCTGGTTATAAAAAAATTGGTAATTGCCACATCATTACACTCCATGAAAATATTCACTAAGGCTGTAAACATGTACTGGGTTAATGGGTTACATGTTACATAGGGTGCAAGCATCAAGGAACTGATGGAAATATGTAAACTGGATTGTGTAAATCAAAACATATTCTGTTTTCAATTGTAATTCATCAGTTAAATTTGACCTTGTTCCTTCTGAACCTGTAATTTGACTGGCTGAGAGCCGGTCGGTTCCAGGCTCTAATCTCAGGCAAATTCACTTTGACCATGCTCTGTTTGCTGGAAGCAGGTCGATTAGAACATGTCTGTATCCGCAACGGTACTGAACCGCTTCTACCACTGATCAAACACACTGTACAGTTGTTTTCTGCAAATTTGATCATGGCAAACAGACTGAGATTGGAAAATGACATTTTTTAAACGTTTTTCTTCAAATGAAATGGGTTGCGAGAATTTTTTCAGTTC
Organism: Pictodentalium vernedei; assembly: GCA_031216915.1. Taxonomy (NCBI): domain Eukaryota; kingdom Metazoa; phylum Mollusca; class Scaphopoda; order Dentaliida; family Dentaliidae; genus Pictodentalium; species Pictodentalium vernedei. The sequence goes on along the minus strand of CM062296.1, from coordinate 590,594,876 downwards.
TAATGGCGACAGGAATTACAATGGAAATAAATGTCTCTTTGTTTCGTTAGACATTCAGGAATTTGACTATGGAAAACCATTTGTTTACTCACCCCTTCAGAGCTCGTTAACAAATACTTTTCCATAGTCAAATTCCCAAATGTATAACTCAACAAGAGACTTTTATCTCCTAATTAATAGATTGTTAGAAGTGATTTAACACTTAAGGCAGTGATTTTTATACAATTTTGTTCCACATTGAGAATCGGTGTTAATATTCTGTGGCCTAATAGTTGGTTCATGCCAAGCATTTATTTATTTATTTATTTATTTATTTATTTATTTATTTATTTATTTATTGGGATTTAACAACTCTTAAACAGCCAGGGTCACTTCATATTGGACAGTTTTATGGATGGAGGAAGCTGGAGTACCCAGGGAGAACCACCGAGCAAATGAAAGCAGCTGTCAGGCTCTCCAGTGTACTAACTCCTCACAAGCACGATTTGCATTGGTTGAAGACAAGTGTGTCATTGATGTGCAGTACGCCTTAGTACACAGCACCACCATGTGGGCAATCAGGATTAAGTGCCTTGCCCAAGGACACAATGCATTTGCCTCTGGCGGGGCCCAACCATGGACCATTCAGTTTGAAGTCCAGTGCTGTAATCACTGAGACTCTGCACGCACTCTCTTAGGTGCCTGTATACAGGACACTGAAATAGTATTGAGTGCTATACTTACCACTGTTAGGCCTTAGAAAGTTAAAAATCTGTTTCTCAGGCCCTCCTGCATTGTCATTTTGGCTGCCACATGCTCTCTTTTTATAACCAATGCAAACTTTAAATAAAAAAAAATTAAAATGGTTTATGTCTGATATTTTAGCCAAGTTAATAAAATTGATAAATTTGTCCCTTGAGTGCAACAATGCAAAGCATTAGCATTGCAAAGCCTTTTTGCACTCAAGGGATGAAATACACCACCATCCATGCTATTCTGCAGATTATGATGCCCAAAACATAAACCAAACCAAGAGTATGAATTTCTGATCGCAAAGAAATAATAACGAAAATAAGAAATAAAATAAAAAAAATGCCCACCTGCCCGTCCACATGCATTTTTAAAAAAATGGCCTGAGAAACAAAAGATCGATTTTGTGGGGCCTTATGTCCGTACCCTTGTAAGTTTCAACTTGATGGATTAGGAATTTTCATATTGGTAATTAGGAAAAATCATGCCCAAATCACGTCGGGAATGAGGTCCATATTCAGCCCCTTTCGTCAACCAGAAAAATCGCTGCATTGTTTTAGTGTTATATCAAATAAAACATAACCCTTTACCCAATGCCGGTGAACATGGTATCGAAATTTATTAGTTTAAAAACTGTATTTTCATTTTTTTTTAAAGAGATTTAAAAAAAACAATGTCATGTGACCACCTCATTGGACAGGCCTTTAAATTAATTTATTTTAGGCACGCCGTTTTGCCCTAATTTGGGCAAATTAAAAACAGAAATAACAGCCTTATCATGTTATTTTTATTGCCATGCCTTTCTTTTTGCTTCGGTGGGCATATTATGATGGAAGTTATTCTCAAATGGAGAAGAGGCACAAAAAATTTATATATTTTGCTTGATGTCTTCACACCTCCTCTAATTTGGGCACACCTGTAAACGATGTGGAATTGGGGTAATCTAAAGATGTGATTGGAATGATGAGCTTGACCAGCTCGTTCCAATGAGGGGTCACATGATATGGTTTTGTTGAAATATTTTGGAAAAAGATATTCTTTTTCAACTGCTGAATTTGTATACAGTACAAGTCAAAATAAGTTGTAGCATAACCACAATAAACCAAGTATGCTGCTGCTGCACTGATAAGATCAATCTGACATCATTTTCTGGAAAGCTCTCATTGAAAGCTTTCCAGAAAATGATGTCAGCTTCTGTTCTCATCAGTGTAGGAAGAGAAAGATACATAGTTTTTAGTGGTTAACCTACAACTTATTTTGACTTGTACTGTATTACGTGGGTGGATGCAGCCGATTCATAAGGTAAACAGTTAAAAATATTACAGTTCTGTGCAGTTTTACAATATATTGGCTAGGCAGCATCAAATTCAAAACCACAACCAATACAAGTCTGGCAATTTCAAGGCCCACCTAAAACTTTTCTGGTAGGGCTATTTTTAGCACACCAGCCCATCAAGCTTAATTGTCACCGACAGCCTTCATGACTGTATGTGTCTTTGGAGAAGCCACAATTGAATTCCATGTGTTCCGTCATAATTATAAACACAGAATTTGCTCTACCCAATCAGTAACTTGATTATTGTATAGCCACAAGTAGGCTATCCATCATCAGGCATTTGGACTTCCATGTCATAGAGCCTGCCACATGTAGAGTTAGTCCTAAAAAATACCCTCCTACCATTATGCCTCCCAAAGGGAGATAAAATCACTGCATAGAGTCTTTTTTTGGACTAAAGAAGAGACCTAAGTGGGTCTCTTCATTGTCCAGATCTGTAATGTGGGAAACCCAAATGCTTGATACAGAAGTTTACCTGTCTTGTCTGCCTTGTTTAATTCTTTTAATGATATATTCAATAAAGCATGTTCTTATTAGAGCCAGATTAGGAGGACAATGACACTTGTAAATGATTTGAGAGGGCCCTAATTTGGGCAAATTGGTAATTAGGAAAAATCATGCCAATGCGCCAATGCATTTTCTAGTATGCCAATTCTGCCAATTGCGTTATAATGAGCATAAAGTAGACTTTTGATTTTGAGACAAGCTGTCATTTTTGCATGCCATCGCATCTGCAGTTTTAACTTTTTACAAATGGACAACAGCCTGCCATGGTTCCAATTAGCATGTGATTAACCTTACCTAACGAATCAGCGTCATCCGCTGTGTAATATACAAATTGTGCATCAGAAAAAAATTCAACAAGAAACATATATGACCCCTCATTGGAACAACCTCCAATAAGAGGTCACATAATATGATTTTGTTGAAATATTTTAGAATTGTGGAAAAAAAATTAAAACAAATTTTGTTTTCATGTGTTCTCTGTAAAGGATTAAAATCTTGTTCATGGAGAACATGCCAAATAATAGAGTGGGTGCATGAACATGTGAATAATACACAATGAATTATAAGCTGTAACATTCCAAGACTTCAAACAAAGTTCACATTCCCAGAATTGGTATGTAAACAACATAATTCAACAGACATCAAAGGCCAGTAATGCTAGTTACTCTCTTTTTGCTCTTTCATTCCATGGAGAATCATTTGATTGTCTCATGACTGCTCCATTGATGTTACATTTGATGGTTTATTCTAAATGCAAATAAATAAACAGAATGCGATGTGTGTTTGAATCGGTGGGTGTTTTACATAACTCCTTGGAATGGAGTAGTCATATTTCACGAGAGCCTAAGGCTCGCGTGAAATATGACTATGCCATTCCAACAAGTTATGTAAAACACTCACTGATTCAACACACATTGCATTCTGTGTTTATTACACATCCCATGCATTAAAATTCATTTAAGTAAACAAATTTTTTAATTCCGATGTTTAAACCCAAAGGTAAAGAGTCTGTTTATTTTGTCCGTCTGTAGACATAATTTTGTCCAGATATTCTCTCCGACTTTTATGGACCATTGTCATCAAAATTTAGAATGAATGTTCACCACCATGGAAACCTGTGCTCCTGGGATTATAGTTTTGGTCGGACTATTTGGGGCAGTCACACCTCTAGTTACTGTCAGTTTACCATGCAAGGAGTATAATTGCCTTCTTAAACTTCAGTGTAGCTATTAGTAGACTTTTGACCACCTCAGGTCCAAACCTGAACCTTGACAGATTTGGGCAAGAAGTGGTCAAGAGTCCAAATTTTCTTCAGAGAACAGTAGGCGAGCAGCACGCCCGTGTGCCTAAGGAATGGCCCAAGGAACTAATGATCAAAAATATTATTTTCTAAATAGTTTCTAGAGGACATAGAGTATGATTAAAGTCAATTTTAACCCTTTACCCAACGTAACGGCCAAAACCGGCCAGCGCTATTCTCAAAAATCGCCAATTAATTTTCAAAATATTTTCATTTTTTGTCTCAAAAACATAGGTTATGACCCCTCGTTGGAACGAGCTCGTTCCAACGAGGGGTCATAACCTATGTTTTTGAGACAAAAAATGAAAAAAATTAGTTATTCAAGAATTTTTTTTGCAAGTGTCGTCTGCTTTTCACGTTAGGTAAAGGGTTAAACGATTATTCTTCTTCAAAAGTTGATCATGAAATTTCATAATCTTGCCAGCCTTAAAAAATAATTATATTTTCCAATTAATGTCAAACATTTACTTGATAATTACAGAACTGACAGAAGATGATATGAATGAAGAAGCACGGCAAGATCAAGACAATTTACCATCGGAGATATCTGACTGTGTTGCACCCTTGAACTTGTCTGTTCTCTCATCAGCTTGTGGAATTACAAGTGATTCCTCAAACTTTGAATGCAAGTTGTGCACACAGTCTTTCCCGGAAGTGAATGCATTTCAAGAACACATGAAAACACACATGGAACAAATGTATCCAGGAATTTTAACAAGTCCAGTAAGTGGGGACTCAATGAACATCTCACCTGGTTCCAGTGCTGATCTTGGAAATGAAAGTAAGGTTGATAATATACTTGTAAAGGGTGATAAAGAAAGAAATACTGTTTGCTCACTTTGTGGAAGTCGGTTCAAGGACATTGCTGCATTGAGATGTCATCGTAGAATTCACGTGAAGAGGTTTGTGTGCCATTTTTGTGGTAAGCGTTTTTCTCACAGTGGAAATCTGCACCGACATTGGCGCATTCACACAGGTGAGAAACCATACCAATGTCCGCATTGCTCAAAATGTATGGCAGGCTCAACTGAACTTCAAAATCACATTAAAAAGCACATGGGAAATCTGCCTTTCATGTGTGGTGTGTGTGGTTTGAGATTTGTATCTCAGTATCACCTTCGTCATCACACAAGAAATCAGCATCCTGAAATGCCCAATGCAAGCCAAGGCCGAGGTTCAGCACTACTAACAACTGCTTTGCCAGATCCAATGACATCTGAGACTGTGACTTCTCCTACTTTCAGTGACACACCTCTCTATGAGAGTGCTGAAACTTCAGATCGGTAGTGTACAATGCAATACCTTACATTATTGGAAGGTGACACTTGTAAAAACTTATAATTAGCGACTGAAAAGTTTTGTTTGGTCAAAGGGGTCTGGGAATGTATGCAATTCTCATGGTTACAATTTAGCCAATTGCACTAAAGATTTTAATTTGGCATCAAACAGTTTTCATTGGCTAAAATTTTGGCATCAAATAAATTTCTTTCATTTGTGAAGGAAATCCATTACGGTTGTGAAGAACATGATCGATGACGAAACAAACAAATAAAAACACATATCAATGCTTCTTTTTTTTTTGACACCATGTTTGAAATTGTGTTTGTACGCACTTTCAATGTTAGTTGTCAGTGAGTGATAATGAGGCAAATGTTTTTACTTCAATAAAACATTATAGGTTAGGCCTAAAAAAATAAAAAATCTGTTTCTCAGGCCCTCCCGCATGCTCTCTTTTTATAACCAATTTAAACTTTAAAAAAATAAAAATTAAATGGTTTATGTCTGATATTTTACCCAAGTTAAAAATATTGATGAATTTGTCCCTTGAGTGCAAGAAGGCTTTGCAATGCTTTAGCATTGCAAAGCCTTCTTGCACTCAAGGGATGAAATACACCACCACCCATGCTATTCTGTAGATGATAAGGCCTAAAACTTGAACCAAGAACATGAACTTTTGATGGCAAAGAAGAAATTACTGAAATAAAAAATAAAATAAAAAACCGCTCGCCCGCATGCAATTTCACAAATAATGGCCTGAGAAACAGAAGATCTACTTTGTGTGGCCTCATCCACTTTTTAAAAGGCTGCATTTAATTAGATGATTACTTTCTACCACAGTGAGTGACTTGCAACAGTCTCAAGTCTTTATCTAATTAAATACTGCCTTTGGTAAAGATTCTAAACATGCTAAACCCAGTGTATTAACTGGTAGTGTGCTGGAAGCCCATATTTGGGCTTTTCTCTGAAGTGTCGGTACCATAACTTAAAGGCTTCATATTTTGTGGATGGTGTTCACATCACCTTTGAAGTGAAATTATTTAGTCTGTTAGGATTTGCCTTGTTACAATTTATGAGGGAGTACCTCCCATAAATTGGTGACAAGCCAGAGATATGTGAACAAATTTTAATGACCAAAAATAATTCAGCACTCACCCAGTTGACAGTAATTAGTTGATTAATCAGTTATTACATGAGTGTAACAACAGGTGTACATACTGACATCATTTAACCTGATCATTAATTTAATCAATGGCATAGATATAACTTAGAATACCATCTGTATTTCCCCCCCCCCCCCCCCCCCCCCCCCCCCCCCCCCAGAATTTCTTCAGAAAGCTTGTGTTCTATTAGGGCTGCACGATATTCAAAACTGAATACCGGTATCGGTATTCAAAAAAATACCGCGGTATACCGGTATATCGAAAACTGTTCAGATATATGAACACATGTACTACAATCGAGACTCGAGGCACCACAGTCGAAATGAATTAGCATGCCTTCATGACGCGGTTCGAAAAACCTTTACTTGACGCAGACGACATCAAAATGTATTATTTTCAAAATTTGCTTATCAGATTTTCTCCAAGGATTTCAATAAAACTATATCATGTCACCCCTCATTGGAACGAGCTCGTTAAGCTCATTCGTTGAGCTCGTTCCAATGAGGGGTGACATGATATAGTTTTGTTGAAATTTTTGAAATTTATTTTTTCAACTGCTGAATTTGTATATTACGAGGGCACAAGCAGACGATTTCTTTGATAAGGGGATAATATTATTCATTCGGGGCTACAGTTTAAAAACTCAAGACATCTGGAAAATTAAATTGTGGGTAAATAAATAATGATGATAAACCGATATTTTTGAAATTACACCAGTATTCAATCGATATTGGTTTGAATACCGGTATATATCGGTTTATCGATATACCGTGCAGCCCTATGTTCTATTGGATGTTTTCTGTGACAATTGTCTGTTGACTCTTGAAATAATTGGCTGTTCTGACTTGAAATAATTGGCAGTCCATTTTCCAAAAGTCGATAAATCTATTGGTATCTGACTGAAAAGTACAAACCTCCCCCCCCCCCCCCCCCCCCGCCCCCCTCCCCCAGTGTTGTTTTGGCACCAAAGCACTTTGGAGCTGAAATATTCAGAATTGCTAAAAATGGGCACCAGACAGTTGGGGTCCAGCATGAATGTATGATATATATTATATATATGTAGAGGATCTCCAGTTTATATCAAAATTTACGAAACGAGTTCAGTATATTATGTCTGGACTGAGCTGTAGCTCGGACCAGACATAATTTACTGGATGAGTTTTGTAAATTTGGATATAAACTGGAGATTTGTTGAAGATTTTGTTTATTATATGATCCAAAAACCCCACAGAAGACACTTAAATACATTAAAGTACTCCTGGTACCATTTATGTGAACGCATGACTGTTCATTGCCATTTTTATGTGTACCCATACTATGTATGGTACACATAATGCCGGCATCCAGGGTGACCATCCGTCGTTCGTCCATCCATTGTCCGTCCGTCTGTCCGTCCATCCGTCTGTCCATCCGGCGTCCATATCCATTTTCTTTGGCATTCGATAACTTGAAAAATATTGCTTGGATTGTCAAATTACTTTATATTTGTGTTCAGGGTACTGATGTGCCGAGCTGTATAGTTTTTGGTGTAAATCGGATAATTTGTTCCTGAGATCTTAACCCTTTATCCTTCAAATTGAAAATTCCTCCAATCCCTTTGGCATTCGATAACTTGAAAAATATTGCTTGGATTGTCAAGTTACTTTATATTTGTGTTCAGGTTACTGATGTGCCGAGCTGTATAGTTTTTGGTGTAAATCTGTTATTTTGATCCTGAGATATTAACCCTTTATCCTTCAAATTGAAAATTTCTCCAATCCCTTTGGCATTCGATAACTTGAAAAATATTGCTTGGATTGTCTAGTTACTTTATATTTGTGTTCAGGTTACTGATGTGCCGAGCTGTATAGTTTTTGGTGTAAATCTGTTATTTTGATCCTGAGATATTAACCCTTTATCCTTCAAATTGAAAATTTCTCCAATCCCTTTGGCATTCGATAACTTGAAAAATATTTCTTGGATTGTCAAGTTACTTTATATTTGTGTTCAGGTTACTGATGTGCCGAGCTGTATAGTTTTTAGTGTAAATCTGATAATTTAATCCTGAAATATTAACCCTTTATCCTTCAAATTGAAAGTTCCTCCAATCCCTTTGGCATTTGATAACTTGAAAAATATTGCTTGGATTGTCAAGTTACTTTATATTTGTGTTCAGGTTACTGATGTGCCGGGCTGTATAGTTTTTGGTGTAAATCAGATACTTTGATCCTGAGATATTAACCCTTTATCCTTCAAATTGAAAATTCCTCCAATCCCTTTGGCATTTGATAACTTGAAAAATATTGCTTGGATTGTCTAGTTACTTTATATTTGTGTTCAGGTTACTGATGTGCCGAGCTGTATAGTTTTTGGTGTAAATCTGATGATTTGATCCCGAGATATTAACCCTTTATCCTTCAAATTGAAAATTCCTCTAATCCCTTTGGCATTCGATAACTTGAAAAATATTACTTGGATTGTCAAGTTACTTTATATTTGTGTTTAGGTTACTGATGTGCCGAGCTGTATAGTTTTTGGTGTAAATCTGTTATTTTGATCCTGAGATATTAACCCTTTATCCTTCAAATTGAAAATTCCTCCAGTCCTTTTGGCATTTGATAACTTGAAAAATATTACTTGGATTGTCAAGTTACTTTATAATTGTATTCAGGTTACTGATGTGCTGAGCTGTATAGTTTTTGGTGTTAATCTGATAATTTGATCCGGAGATATTAACCCTTTATCCTTCAAATTGAAAATTCCTCCAATCCCTTTGGCAGGAGATAACTCAAAAAATATCAATCCGATTGTCATGTTACTTTATATATTTATTCAGGTTACTGATGGGCTGTGCTGTATAGTTTTTTATATAAATCTGATAATTTGATCCGGAGATATTAACCCTTTATCCACCAAATTAGACACCCCTCCAATCCATTTCTATATGTACCCATACCTTGTATGGTGTACATAATGTCGGCATCCGTGGTGGCCCTCCGTCATACAGCTTTCTACTAGTTGCGCGTATGGGTACACATCTGACGATTTCATCGGCCTATTTTTAATGAATGGGTTTAACCCATAAAGGCCTATTTCCGACTTCCAAACAGGTGCTCTTAACATGCCATCATGAGGAGGTCCTGATGATAAGACAGATTATCCAGGCGGTGGTTTCTATTCAAGTCTTGGCTGCCTTAATAGGCAGCCAATTAAGGCAGCCAATACTTAACTGTAAATTATTGCTAAGCCATTAGACGTATAGAAACTAATAAATGGTGCAAATTGAAGACCCTATCCAGGCCCTTAAGGGTTAATAACCGAAAGAAGGTTCAGATCATACACAGGCCTGGCAGACTAGAAAATCAAGGAGTGCAAAACAATTGTGCTCCTCAGACTGCTTTGAAGTGCAATTGCACCTGGAATGTTCAATACATATACTTGTATGCTATTTTGGTTATATTCACTTCAAGTTACTATTTTGACTGAAAAATTGTTCTACTTTCAGCTACACAGTGGAACAATTGGCACACACATCTCATTATTCAAAATGTTACATTCAGTTCTTATGTGACTGTCTTCTCCACTCAAAATGTGTTGGAATGCGACACAGAATGGGTCATTAGTTATTGCGAATCAATGCAACATTGACTGATAACAGATTTTAAAAGCAGTCTCAAACATATCTGGCATTCCAGAAAATCAAGGGGTGCAAAAAATTTTCCTGCTCAATTTTTTCTAGGTGTACAGTAGGTGTGTAGCACTCCTGCAATCCTAAAGAATGCCAGGCCTGCATACAATAGATTGCCTACAGTACATGGAGAGTGGATTGTAACTAAATCACCTGCAGAATGGAGTTATCACCCAAAGTATCACTTTCAAAAGCTGTACATAAAGACACAAGCAATGTTTCAGCCAATGGACCTCTGGGTTTTACCTGGGGAGGGGGGGGGGGGATGGGGCATTGACTGGAACTTTGCTTGTGCTTGCAACAAGTTTGCAATCACTGCTTGGGTGGAATCTCCACTCTGTGGGTGATTTAGTGATATTACACTCTCCATATACTATAACATGACTGGAAGATGATACTTGCCAAAATCTGTCAATAGTGATGAAAAACTTTTTTGTTTGGCCAAACTTGAACGTATATGTATAAAACGTTTCCCAATCAGTACTGTACTTCTGATGCCCTCATTGGAACAAGCTCAATAAACCCTTTCCAGTGAGTGGTCACAAGCTATGTTTCAGAAGGACAAATTAAAAAAAGCACAATTTATGTGGCAATTTTTTGTGCATGGCATGGATTTGACTGATATATTAGCAAAAGGACAATCTATGTTGTGTAGCACTTACAGTACAGCCACCCTGGACAGATCGTAATCCATGCATAGGCAGTGATTCCACGCATACGTGTACCAGATAATAAAAATCATCATCGCAACGTTTTAATTAATGAAGCACTGGATTGTACCCCGTGCTTCATTAATTTAATTTTTGATGATTTTCCTGTAATTAGTGTTTGGAATCTAATATTATTGTGTCCATGGAAATATTACCCACCCGTGCAAAGTGACCTGTCCATGGCAGCTGCAGTGTATGCTCAAGGGATGTGTTTGCATTCTAGAGACTACAATTATTTTTAAATTTCAATGGCTTTAGCAACTAAGACATATTGTTATTTTTTGAACTGATGTTTCAGTGTGAATCACTGCAAAGAAACCAAAATTGCTCCAGCTGAACTCTTGTGTATCTGTGCCACCAACTGAGCTCCAACTGCAGTTTCCCATCTTTTGTAGAAAAGTGTTTGAGAAAATGATTTCAACAGAGAAATAAACACAAATGTACAAAGATAATAATGGATGTTTTTGGTGCACAAGCTCCTCAAACTGAAAAATGCTCAGGGCGTCTCTAAAATACAAATTTTTAAACTTTCAGGCAGGTGCCTCATATGTCACATTTTGTCTGAGAGACTCTGAAATTACTCACCTCTTCATTGATAAACTGACATCTTTTTAAAATTTGTTTTTTTCAAAGTGATGAAGAATTAAGTCATGGCAGCTGTAAATTTTTAGAGCTATAATTTGGTAAGAAATTTAGAGAAAGTCAATGTACCCTCTATTATGAAAAAATATTTATCAAAATATTTTCTGATTGAAACTGACAAACTATGTGCAAGGGTTTGAATAAATAAGGCCTCAAATGTACTTTAATGTGGCACAATTTTGAATGGGGTTGGAAAAATTCATGGAAAGTGCTTGAAAACTTATTTAGGTAATTACATGGCTCATTCGTCGTTGCTCAGTGGTTCTCTTCGGGTACTCCGGCTTCCTCCACCTGTAAAACTGTCATGATTAGCCATTGTGCATAAGTATGTGACCCTAAACACCAATAAATAATAAATAATAATAATAACATGGCTCATATTTGTTAGAATGTATGTTTGAAAAGCTGTAGAATTAGTGTGTATTTTCCCCATAGGAATGCTAGGAGTGTTCTGTGGTAAACAAGTTCTGTTTTACTGGTAAAATAGGACCTGGTCACCAATGCCTGGGGGTGGAAGTCCTCTAAAATGTGCAACATGGCTGCAAACAATTGGTTGGACTTTTCTTTATATCTAGTCGGCCTCAGAATTGCACACAATAGGGAAATGGTGTTCACTTTATGTTGAAAATGGTTTCTCGAGTAATTTTCGATGAGGAATCTGATGGTGTGGTCAGAAAATTGAAAAAAGGTGCACAAATTAGGGTTTTAGGGGCCTATACCCCAATTTTGGGGTTTTGATATATTATGGCTTATAATTCTCATGTGAGTGGCAATTCTCAAAACATTTGATGTGGTTTATGTATTATTGGCATCTTCTACATAGTTTTGTTACAAAAACGTCACGGTTTGATCATTAGGGCCTCAGCAGAACCCCCCAAATAGGGTTTTGAAACATATGGGCCACACAATATGGTTGTGTCTATAGTATTAGCTTTAAGTTGATTTATGTTGATTGCTTATTGCAGTATCATGTAAATTAGATTGTATGGGTGTTACTACATATTTTTAAACTTATTTCAGTCTTGTGGGGGACTCCTAGGGTTATGTAGGTGGGGCTTGAATGTTCCGCATATTACTTATGAAAAATACCATCTTACTCTAGGCCCTTATCTGCATATTTGAATAACATATTTCAACAGAATATGATGTAAGCCACTGCTTTTAGGTGGAATAAATAGCTTGAATGATATTTGGAACATAAGTTCAGTTATCTATATTGGGGCTCCCCATGGAAGCACAAAATTTTAAGAAAAAACTCAATCTCAACTCTTTTTTTGCCACAAACAAGCATGAAATAGCTTTCAGTTCACATAAATTTGAGTTACATTTTAATACTGAGACCACTAATGAGAACTCACTACAAAAATATAGCAAAAACTCCTTTAAGGGTGGTTTAGAGGCAGTAAAATGAGAGAAAATTGTCGAAAAAATTTGAAGAAAAAACCCAAATTTCGACCAGTTTTTGTTGTTGACGATCATAAAATAGTCTTCATTCCTCATTCATTAGTGTAATAATTGAGTGGTGAGGCCACGAATGAGAACCAAATACAAACATACAGAAAAAAATGGATTGATATTGATATAGAGGCAGTAAAATTCAATTTTTCTTAAAATATTTTGACAATTTTCTCTCATTTTACTGCATCTAAGCCTTGACTCAACGAATTGCCCGCATCCGCCCGCGTAATATGCAGATTCAGCAGCTGAAAAAATAGTTTTTCGAAAAATTTCAACAAAACCATATCATGTGACCACTCATTGGAACGAGCTCATTGAGCTCGTTCCAATGAGGGGTCACATGATATGGTTTTGTTGAAATTTTTCGAAAAAAATTAAGAAACAATATTTAATAAAATAAATTTTGATATTGTCTGCTAAACCACTCTTAATGGAGTTTTTTCCATATTTTTTTGTAGTGAGTTCTCATGAGTGGTCTCAATACTAAAATGTAGCACAAGTTTATGTGAATTGAAAGCCATTTCATGTTTGTTTGTGGAAAAAAAGCAGTTGAGATTGAGTTCTTTCTTAAAATTTTGTTCTGTGGGGAGCCCAAACATAGAAACTGAACTTACAGGTTCCAAATATCATTCAAACTATTTATTCCACCTAATAGCAGTGGCTTACATCATATTCTGTCGAAATATGTCATTCAAATATGAAGATAAGGGCCTAGTGTAAGATGGTATTTTTCATAAGTAAAATGTGCAACATTCAAGCGCTGCCCCCCATAACCCCAGGAGCCCCCTTCAAGACTGAAATATGGTTAAAAATATGTAGTAACACCCATAGCAATTTAATTTTCATGATATTGCAGTAAGCAATCAACCTAAATAAACTTAAAGCTAATACTATAGATACAACCATATTGTGTGGCCCACATGGTCCACAACCCCTATTTGAGGTTCAAATGAGACCCTTAATCATCAAACCGTGATGTTATTGTAACCAAAGTATGCAGAAGACCCCAATAATACATAAACCACATCAAATATTTTGAGAACTGCCATTTTTTTGAGAATTATAAGCCATAATATACCCAAACCCCCAAATTGGGGTTCAGGCCCCTAAAACCCTAATTTGGGCACCTTTCAATTTTCTAACTGCATCATCAGATTCCTCATCGAAAATTACTCTTGAAAACATTTTCAACATAAAGTGAACACCATTTCCCAAATGTGCACAATTCTCAAACTGACTAATCCATGTTGTGGTCATGATTAGCCATTGTACAGAAGTATGTGACCTTAAACACCAATAAATAAATATACCCATGTGAGATCAGCCTGTACATAAAAATATCAACCTGTTATATATATATTTACAAAGAAACATTTTGTGAGAATAATAGTTGATTCTCATTGTTTTCCTTTTGATCATCATTTGCTAGAAGCAATTCTGATTCTTGCATGAATTTTTTAAACCCTGCAAAAGTTCCAATATTGACACAATACAGGTACCAAATGTTATTTGTTCCAATAAGTTTAAAACCTGCACCCTCTGATTTGATGAGAGCTCACATATTTGTTTCTATGTTTACGGCTCCATTGCCAAATGCTACCATGTGACGTCACCATGCAAAATAATTGAAATGAGGCATGCCAGTAACTTTACACAACAAAGACTGAATACTCTAATGTTCAGCCAATGCACAATACAAAATATCAACATCACTTAACCCTTTACCCAATGTAATGGCCAAAACCGGCCAGCCCTATTCTAAAAAAATCGCCAATTTTCCTTATTTTTTCATTTTTATGTGTACCCATACTATGTATGGTACACATAAAGCTGGCATCGGGGGTGACCATCCGTCGTTCGTCCATCCTTTGTCCGTCCGTCTGCCCATCCATCTGTCTGTCCGTCCGTCCGTCCGTCCGGCATCCAAATCCATTTCTTTGGCATTCGATAACTTGAAAAATATTGCTTGGATTGTCAAGTTACTTTATATTTGTGTTCAGGTTACTGATTTGCCGAGCTGTATAGTTTTTGGTGTAAATCGGATAATTTGATCCTGAGATATTAACCCTTTATCCTTCAAATTGAAAATTCCTCCAATCCCTTTGGCATTCGATAACTTGAAAAATATTGTTTGGATTGTCTAGTTACTTTATATTTGTGTTCAGGTTACTGATTTGCCGAGCTGTATAGTTTTTGGTGTAAATCTGATGATTTGATTCCGAGATATTAACCCTTTATCCTTCATATTGAAAATTCCTCCAATCCATTTGGCATTCGATAACTTGAAAAATATTGCTTGGATTGTCAAGTTACTTTATATTTGTGTTCAGGTTACTGATGTGCCGAGCTGTATAGTTTTTGGTGTAAATCTGTTATTTTGATCCTGAGATATTAACCCTTTATCCTTCAAATTGAAAATTTCTCCAATCCCTTTGGCATTCGATAACTTGAAAAATATTGATATTTGTGTTCAGGTTACTGATTTGCTGAGCTGTATAGTTTTTGGTGTAAATCTGATGATTTGATCCCGAGATATTAACCCTTTATCCTTCAAATTGAAAATTCCTCCAATCCCTTTGGCATGAAATAACTCAAAAAATATCAATCCAATTGTCATGTTACTTTATATATTTATTCAGGTTACTGATGTGCTGTGCTGTATAGTTTTTTATGTAAATCTGATAATTTGCTCCGGAGATATTAACCCTTTATCCATCAAATTAGACACTCCTCCAATTCATTTCTATATGTACCCATACCTTGTATGGTGTACATAATGTCGGCATTCGTGGTGGCCCACCGTCATACAGCTTTCTACTAGTTGCGCATATGGGTACACATCTGACGATTTCATCGGCCTATTTTTTGTCTCAAAAACATAGATTATGACACACCTCATTGGAACAAGCTCATCGAGCGCATTCCAATGAGGGTTCATAACCTATGTTTTTGAGACAAAAAATGAAAAAAATTAGTTATTCGAAAAATTTTTTTACAGGTGTCGTCTGCTTTTCATGTTAGGTAAAGGGTTAAAACAAGAACTGAACATGTCGTATTTGAATTACACATCAATTTACAATCTGAACTGAGGTATTGTAACCTTGACCTTTATCTAATTTGTTATTGACTATTTGTACTATAATATCGTGGGGTACACATGAATTTACAAAACTTGTTATTGTTAAAAGTTGCTGTGTTCATTTCATGATGTAGGATTTGGGCTATTGGTTGAGTCTTATTGGAACATATACATTATTGAGATGAATTGAAGGTAACATGATCTGAGGTTTGTGACTCAGAACTGATGAACATAAACTCCTAGCTTCAAACCTCAGACCATGTTACCGTCAGTTCATCACAATAACTTATAAAATTTGGTAAAATTTCCAGCTCAGGACAATTGTTCTAGATTAGGCGGCGATTCAGAATTCTTAGATTGAACAATCACCTGATGAGAATGACAAGACACATGACAAAAAACAACGAAAAATGCTGAGATGCACAAGGATGGATCCTGTGACATTGACATTTACCACAATGTGATGTGTTACAGGGTGGGTGAGATACATGTATGTCTGTTCCAACTTGTTATCCCACCTGGGATATATAAGATTTCTCCCACCACTAAGGTACTGGGACATATATAAAGTCATGTGAGATAGCTGGGAGAGATATGCCTGTCTCACCCCACCCACGTGACAGCTATCTCACCTCACCCCCGTGACCACCTTATATTGGCTTATTAACATATTTAATGAGTGTGCACAGGACTATTCAATCATCGCAAGTTCTTCTGTAAACAAACAATATGGTGTCACCTTTTGGAAATATTAGCAAGACAAATGTTTGTTGGAAGAAAATAGAAATAAAAACACAAACTGCAAAACCGAAGGATACCTGACTCTTTTATATGAATTTTTGGATGAACGTCATTATGAGTGGAGCAAGTTGCACGAAATTCCCATCAAAAAGTTATGCGAATACATTGCAGAATTGATAATATGACGTCATCGGAATGTGTCAATGTTCATTTTGCTACAAATCTTTAACCCCTGTCTTGTCGGTGTTGGGATTTGATTTTGTGGTATATACCTGCAGTATATTCAGAACTTTTATGCGCTCTTTCCGATGAGCAAATCAGTTTTTTAGCTCATCTTGACAAAGTCAAGCTGAGCTAATCTCATCGCTCTCCGTCCGTCGTCTGTCATCCGTCGTCCGTCAACATCAGGTTTTGGTCTTCTCCTCCAAAGCCACTGGGCCAATTCAAGTGAAAGTTTGTGTGAGTGATGGTCCCAAAGGGGCATTTCATTTTTGTTCAACGCAGCATGCCCAACCCCATAGGGAGGGAGTGGGAGAAAATGCTCCAAAATATTTTATAAATCTTCTTCTCAAGAACATGTGTGTACAATGACTTGATATTTGCTATGGAGCTTCCGTATGAGGTGTTGAATCAAGTTTGTTCAAACGAAGTTCGTGAAGTAATATTTAGCTTTGTAATAGGAGGGGTAAGATTTTTGGCCCCGCCCAAAATTTCTATTTTCTGAACCGATGGTCCGGTATGAACCAAATTTGGTTTGTGGTATTATTGGGTCATAAGTACTGACCCATGCAAAAAAAAAAAAATTCCTGCATCCCCATGGGAACCCTGGGAGCAAAAAATAGAAATATTTTCAAACGCCCATATTTCCCAAACCACACGGAACAGAGAGCTGTTATTTGGTATGAAGTATCCTTAGGACCAGTAGAATTGAATGGTAAAAAAAATTGCCATCAGTTATGTTAGGGTGTTCTGTAATGGGCATCGAAAAAATGCTGAGTCAGCATATTTGCAAAAATTTTAAAAACTCTTTTCTTCAAAAACCAATCATCAGAATCTTTTGATATTTGGTATACAGCAGTCATGGGGGGGGGGGGGAGGGGCAGGGGAGGGGGGGAGCAGATAAAAGTTTGCTGAAGCTCATTGGTTTATATTTGGGCTCTCTACAGGAGCCCGAAGTTTTAACATAGGGTAATATTCTTTAAAAATCTTCTTCTGAACCACCAGTCAGAATCTTTTAATGTTTGGTATACATCATTGTTCTGAGGATCAGATTCAAGATTGTTCAAACGAAGTCCCTAGGTTAATATTTGGGCTTCCTACAGAAGCCCAAATTTTATCTTTGTTCAATATTGAGGGTAATTTAAAAAATCTTCTTCTTCAGATCCACCGGTCAGAATGCTTTGATATTTGGTATACAACATCTCTAAGGGGATCAGATTCAAGTTTGTTCAAATCAGATCCCTAGGTGTATATTTGGGCTCACTATGGTAGCCCAAATTTTTACTTAGTGCAATATGAGGAAATTTCTTTAAAAATCTTCTTCAGATCCACCAGTCGGAATGCTTTCATATTTGGTATACAACATCTCTGGGGGGTCAGATTCCAGGTTGTTCAATTCGAGTGCCTAGGTTAATATTTGGCCTCCATATGGAAACATGAAATTTAACTTGGTACAATATGAGGGAATTTCTTCAAAAATCTTCTTCTTCAGATCCACTTGTCAGAATGCTTTCACATTTGGTATACAACATCTCTAGGGGGGTCAGCTTCACGTTTGTTCAAATCGGATCCATAGGTTAATATTTGGGCTCGCTATGGTAGCCCAAATTTGAACTTAGTGCAGTTCGAAGAAATTTCTTTACAATTTCTCTTCTTCAGATCCAACAGACAGAATGCTTTCATATTCGGTACACAACATCTCTAGGGAAGTCAGATTCAATTGTGTTCAAATCAAGAGCCTGGGTTAATATTTGGGCTGTCTATGGGAGCCGGAATTGGCCATTTTGCTGAAGAATTAAAAATTTTGTATTCAGAACCCTCTAGAGGTATGTAACTAAGAACAATCCACATAGGTTGTATCAAGGGGCTTCATAGGGGAGCTCTACATTTTACTTTATGATCAACTGAAGAAAAGGCATGATGCCCAGATTATTTTTGTCACTCCTGAGGGACTCAAGGATTGACAGTGTTGCCTATGGAGATGGCTTGCTTAATGTTGACTCATTCTTGGACTCAGTTTAAATTGTGTTCTGTGCAAGATGAGTGCTTCAGGCCCTGTGGGGCCTCTTGTTTTTAGAAATGGACAATAGAATTGTTCAATATAGCATGCCCCTGATTTACTTTTGATGACATCAGATTGTTTTTGGTGGGGGAAGAAAAATTATCCCTGATGGGGGAAATCTCACTCTCGGGACAAGATATTTGGTCCAGATACTCGACAAGCCTCAAGTCTGGCCCAGATATCTTGCCCTCGGGTGATATTTCCCCATCTTACTCCCTCGTCCACCAGGGATAATAATAATCTCAGAACGTACATATGGGAGGTAGGAGAATATTTATACTCCCACTCTCGAAGAGAATGGGGTATACTGGATTACATCCATCCATCCATTTGTGCATCTATCTGACCCTTTGTCCATCTGCCCATTCATCTGTCTACAGTGATATCTTAGCAGTGAGTTGATGGATTTCAAGGAAATTTGGTATGAGGGATCCTTCGCAGTGTGCAAAATTTAAAAAATGACTCTAACCAACTGACCATTCACGTGGGTTGGAGATGGCTAAATGAGCGATCGGTTGTGAAAAATTCTTGGGAAACTGCTTTTTTTATCATTAACAAGTATTCATATATTGCGTGGAACTGAAATATATATAACCTCTCACAGCAAAAGTCTAAAAATCGACCAAGACACGCTGCTTAACTCAGCCCCTGTAATTAGTCCTCGGCAACGGCAATTGCCGACAAGTTGCCGAGAGATTTTAGATGTTTCCTCGGCAGTATTTTTGCTGAGGACAATTTGAGTGACGTTGGTGATGATGATTGTTGTAAGCTGTTTTTAAGTTAAAAACAGAGTACAACAGTCGTCATTACTGATGTTTCTACTACGCCCGATGCAGATGTGCATGTTTGCATTCATTTATCGCGCAATTGTGACGTAGTATTAGGTTAACATAAACAATATGTGACCTGATAATGCACTCATGATTCTCAGCAATTTTTTCAAGTCTATTGTTTTCTACTAAAATTGCACCGCGTTGGACAGGTTAGGGTCAGTAAAGGCGTGATAACCAGTACCCTTCCTTTACTGACCCCATTCCGTCAAACACGTAACTTTTTAGTAATCTCCCGGGTCACCTATTATTCATGTTTACCCCCTTTTACATGTTGGAGGAGTGAGAAAAACAAACACAGTGGTATGTTTTTAATGTTTTATTCGAGTATGAACAGAGTGTACACACTTGTGATAACCTCACATATGACTGTTGTGATACCATTAAAATAGAAGAGTAGTAGCCCAAGCAAATTTCTCATCATTCTTGAACATGTTTGTGGCCTTTATGTGGATATACTGGAGTGCATGTGGCGCAATATTATACACCTTTGAGATATCTCATTAAAATGTGAGTTTATTACCTGGAAAAAACATACAACATCTCCAAGACACACCCGGTCATACGTCTGAGAATGCATACAGGCACACAGTAGTAATTGACATGAAATAGGCATTTCGTAAAGGTTGCCGAGGAAAAAATTGATTTTTGCCGAGGATACTCATTTATCGTCGGCAAAGTATTTGCCGAGGAAATTTTTGCTAATTAAAGGGGCTGTTAACTGCCTGTGCTAGAAGCACACATTCAGACTTTTTTCTGAACTGTAACTACCTAGAGTTAAAGGCTTCATATTCTGTGGATGTCCTTCATATTATATTGTAAGTAAAATAACTTCATCTCCATTGATTTGCATTGTTACAGTTTATGGGAGAGTGCCTATAGGCACTCTCCCATAAATTGTAACAAGACAAAAATGTGTGAACAAATCTTGAAGCTGAGAAAAAATTTAGCACTCTCCCCGTTAAGTGACTCAGACTTTACCATACAAGATGCAACTTTTGGCTAACCAGTCATCTGTTTGCGTAGATTTAAAATTACGTAACCATCATGAGAACAAAATGAGCATTCTCGTCAAATTTTGCACACTACTTTGACAAGCCGCTTTTGCACATGTTATAAAAAAGTTGCCAGATTAGTTTTCACCAGAGTTATAATCCTTACCTTACTTATGCTTCATCGGTTCTGCACTATAATAGAGGTATAATTGCCTTCAACAGTACCTCTTGTTACACATGTAAATATCATTTGGATGGAATTTGCAGAATTGCTCCATTAAAAGACCTTGCAGTGACATTTTTTTGGAAAATAAGTTCTTATCAAAAAGATAACGTTCAGCTTGGATGAAGAAGAAACACACAGGTCGTCCCCTGAATTCCAGTGTATTCAATGTGCCTACTGGCATAACAGAGACTAAATACTGACACACAGAACACATTGGAACTCAGGGGACAAAGTGTTTAATGCATTGTCTAAAATGTAAATACGTTGATATAAAATTTGTTAGTTATCATTAATGGGTAGAGTGCTAGAAGTCTGTAGTTGGGGCTCACTTCTGAAGTCCAAGTCCCATAATCTAATGGCTTCACACTCTCTGGGTGTGCTTCATATCTTCTTTGAAGTGAAATTAATTACTCTGTAAGGATTTGCCTTGTTTCATTTTATGGCACTCTCCCATAAATTGTAACAAGGCAGAGATATGTGGAACAAATTCTGATGACCAAAAATTCTTTGCACACCACCAGGCAGACTTGTCATTTTGAGGCGGGCGATCGCCCCGGGCCGCAATCACCCCTGCATTGAAAATTCTGCAGACGTTAAACGTTCACCTAACCCCAAATTCTGTGACCTATTAATTCAGTCCAAGGCACAACAAAATTGGCCGTCTCAAGCGGCAATTTTCGCAGATTGAAGGAGGTAACAAAGCGCAATTTGTGAAGTTTGTGGTGTGTTGTCGATGCATTCCCTCAGAGACAGTAAGTAACTTTCCAAACTTGAACGAGAGGTGGGGTCAGAATCAAGTTTATTCAAATCGAGTCCCTGGGTTTATATTTGGGCTCCCTATGAGAACCTGAATTTTAACTTAGTGAAATATGAGGAAATTTCTTTAAAAAACTTCTTCTTCAGATCCTCCAGTCAGAATGCTTTCATATTTGGTATACAACATCTATAGGGGGGGGGGGGGTCAGATTCAAGCTTGTACAAATCGGGTCCCTGAGTGAGTATTTGGGCTCGCTATTGGAGTTTAACTGTGTGCAATTTGAGGAAATTTCTTTAAAAATCTTCTTCTTCAAACCCACCAGTCAGAATTTTGGGCCTCTCCAATGCCAGTATTTTTTCTTAAAGTTGCTACTAGGCTACTGGTAATGTGAAAATTTTTTTTGACCATTTTGCCAAACTAGAGTTTTGATTATGGACAAATACTCTTGTGTTTCAAATAGCTTTGTACAGAAGCATCCGTTATTAGTATATGATAATTATGTTCCAATAAGAGTAAAATCCTCGCCCTCTGATAGGATGAGAGCTGGCATAGTTTCTTTTATGTTTACAGCTCCAGTAGCAAATGTTACTTTCCCCGCGGGAACCCCAGGAATTGAAGCAGTGCCTGTAAAATAGGACCCAGTCACCAATGCTTGGGAGGTGCAAACCATCTCTAAAATGGGCAACATGGCTTATTAACGCACACCCCTGGTCTTGAGTAAATAGCAAATGTTACTGTCTGACATCACCACACAAAATATTTGAAATGGCGTCGCCCGTTTCGTAATTGTTTCATCAAAAGAGTGACTAGCAAGCCACTTCATTTTTCTAAATTTGTCACATGTGCAATAGACGGTGTTTTGGAGAAGTGTTATTTAAATAACAAACCGATTTACGATTTGAACTGAGGCGGAATGAGTTTATCTGGTTTAATGATTATTTATCCAGTGTTGTCGTGGGGTACACAATAGGTTTATTTACTAAAGCTGTGATCATTAAAAGTTTCCTTGAACAAGGCAACTTTTAACGATCACAAGTTTAGTAAATAAGCCTCTTGTGTTTCACCCTGTGGGTTTTGGTCTATGGGTAGTGTCTTATTGGAAAATATACTTTATTGTGATGAGTTGATGGTAACATGGTCTGAGGTTTGTGGCTCAGAGCATATGTTCAACCGAGATGCAAAGCATCTCGGTTGAACATAAGCTGTGAGCTGCAAACCCCAGACCATGTTATCGTCACCTCATCTCAATAACTTATTAAGTAGACATGTACATGAAAGCAGTTCAAGTTTTATTATTATTTTAAAGAATCCCTTTTGGTAAATGATTGCAGTTCCTCAAAATAATAATAATAAATGAATGTTTCTGACCTATTTTGTTTTAATATTGTTTTAAAGAAGTATATTGAAATTAGTTTTAACTTTGTACTGGTGGCAAACTGCATGCAAGCACTGTCGGAAAATCTTAACTTTTGCCCCACCATGTCGAAAAAATTGAGATCCTAGCTTCGGGCCTGGTCATTCTCTTGCACTTTATGCAGAATGTTCACAAATGGGGCAAAATTGTTTTAACCCTTTACCTAACGAATTAGCCACTTCCACTCGCTTAATTTACAAAGTGAGCAGTTAAAAAAATTAAAAAATTTCAAAAAATTTCCACAAAACCATATCATGTGAACCCTCATTGGAATGAGCTCATCGAGAAAAATATGCAGCTTGAAATTTTTGCTATGAGGGATCACATGATATGGTTTTGTTGTGCCGGTTGGAACTCTCCAAAAAATTGTAACAAAACAATTTGTATTAACATTTCTTTCTATTGCTGAGCAAACAATATAATGCATACAGTCTAAAGCCACTAAAACGGCTTTCAGCACTTTTCAGTAGAGCCCTGATAATGGCTTCTCGCACCAACCAGTAAATGAACTGAATAATGGCTTATTGTTAATGTTTTCACTTTTAAGCATGAAATGTGTTACAGTTGATTATTTTAGATTTTAATTTTGTGTTACATCACATGTGCTGTATAATATTGTTGAGTAATTTTTGTTATTTGTACATATAATATTGTGATGTTATCAAGAAGAGTATAAAGTTTATTGCAGTAGAACTCCTGTTCATGAATGACTCTTACACTTTCGTTGAAACATAGGTACCTGATATGACCTGGCAAGAAATTGAGAGATACTGTAAGGTAATAGGACAAATGCTCGCTGAGATGTTGCAAATTAGTCTTTAATGGGGGTGTTTATTGCCACAATTCCTACTGCAAACCCACCTATTGGGCGGTCACCAAATTTCCACCTTAAGGAAAGGCCATATCCACTACTCAAAGTTTGCTAAGCACCACATATTTGACGCATCATTGTGAAATTTTCTTGTGACATATTTGCGATATTTTTGGTGGATATGATTGAGGAATGTATTGAGATGGTCCCCACTGTTTACATTTGCTCACTTGACAAGCAGACTTTTCGTGACAGTTCTGGAAAGCATGTACCCATTTTCATGATGTTTTTGTGTACTGTCGACATGTACATGAGATGTGTAGGGTATTCAGTCATCATTTCTACACAAACCCTTGTGATTTAAAGATTGAATATGGCGAACGCTAATGTAAGAAGACTTTTGTTCAAAGCAGAAATGTGTCGGGCTGTAGGGATGGGGGAACAAGGGGCTACCCATCGTCAGGTTGGTGAAGCCCTTGGTCTGCACATACGGTGATCACCAGAGCCTGGGCAAGATTTCAGCAGTATGGCACACTAGTCAGGCGACATGGTGGCGGCAGAGACAGAGTAACATCTGCAACTGAAGACCGTTTTTTGATCATTCAGGCCCGTAGGAACCACTTTGACACAGAAACCCAGCTTTGCAGTGACCTTCAGAATGCATCTGGGGTAAATGTTTCGACGCAGACTATCCGGGCAAGGTTGCACAAAGGTGGTCTCCGGTCGAGAAGATCATGTATTCGCATTTAGCTGTCCCAGAACCACCACCAGGCACGATATGAATGGGCCATGGATCACGTTGGATGGACTAAAGAAGATTGGCTGCCTGTCCTTTTTACGGATGAGTCAAGGTACTGCCTAAACAACACAGATAGGTGCTCTAAGGTATGGAGAAGATCAAGAGAGCGATTCCATGCAGCCAACATTGCTGAGCATGACTGCTATGGTTGAGGGTCAATAATGGTCTGGGTTGGCATCAGCAGGGGTGGACGTACAGAGCTCTGTGTCCTTGACCCTGGTACATTGACTGCACAGCGGTATATTGATGAGATTCTGGATGCCCACGCCAGATTGTATGCAGGTGCAGTGGGTGTTAGATTCATTCTGATGGACAATAATGCCCATCCTCATGGTGCCCATGCTGTCGGGGAGTACCGATAGAGGGAGGGGATTAAGCATATGGACTGGTCAGCAAGATCATCTGACCACAATCCAATCGAACATGTCTGGAATGAGTTGCAGCTTGCAATTTCGGCTCGTCCAGTCCAGTCAAGAAGTGTTCAGGAGCTTGGTGCCACGCTGGTCAAAGAATGGAACAACATTCCACAAAGGATCACCAGGAACCCGATTGAGAGTATGAGAAGGCTTTGTCAAGCTGTAATTAACAGTAATGGGTCTCATACTCGATATTGAACCCATACCAGTTAGCTCCGTCAACTTTTTGGCAAATTGAAAAATTTTCTCTTTTACCAATAATATCCGTTTTCCATGGTTATCGTTTCAAAAGCTAAAAAATAATGTCAAACACAAACAAAATCTTAATTTCTGTGCTTAAATCATTAAAGATATAATTAAATAAAAAATATATAGACTTTTCATAACAATATTTCAACTAAAACTTAAAACAGGTAGTTGGATATACTTGGTGCTTAGCAAACTTTGAGTAGTATATGTACACACATGCACTCCCTGGGAAGTAATTTTTTGTCCCCCCACATTTTGTCAGAGGACTATTGCAGCAGCTGCATCTGTCCATCCATGCATCTGTCCATCTATCTATCTATCCAGAGTTATAACTAAAGTTTGGGTCATCGGATCAAAATCAAATTAGGTGCATATGTCCCTTACCCCAATGATAGGTGATTTCCAAATATTAGCTGGATCTGATAATTTTTTCGACGCTTTTCTGCCCAATTTTGCAACTTTGGAAATTGGGTGTCCAGATGATAACTTCAGTTTGAGTTATTGAATCAACACCAAATTTTGTACATAGGTTTGTCTCTACAATATGCAGGTCAAGTTTGAATTTGGGTTTGGTCCAACCAATTTCGGCTGCGTTATGGCCCTTTTTCATTTTTTTGACTTTGAAAATTGGATGTCTGGCCGACAACTTTAGTTTGAGTTATTGAATCAACACCAAATTTTGTACATAGGTTTGTCTCATGATTGTCAAGCTCGAATGTGGGTTCAGTATGACCAATTTTGGTGGAGTTTTGGCCCTTTTTCCAATTTTTCAACTTTGAAAATTTATTATCTGGAAATATGTCCAATGAAAGATCTTGCTGTCGTGGGGACATAGCCCACGCCTGGCGGTGCACTTGTTCAACTGGTACCAGTGCTGACATCTTAAATTTTCTGACTGGTATCTCCGAATTTCCAACTATTTTACTATTTGAACATTTTTAGGGGCAGGGCAGGGCTAGCCCCCCTCCCATTACAATAGCCATGCACCCACAGCATATTTATACCCCCACAAAACTAAGTTTAAGGGGGGGGGGGGGATATAGGAGTCAACTTGTCTGTCGGTCGGTCCATTGCACATATAAACTTGTGGAGCAGACTACTTCCACAGTTTTAGCCGCATTTTCATGAAACGTCACAAAAATGATCAACATGATGAGGGGAAGTGTGTGACATAATTTTTTTCATGCTCAGTTTCAAGATGGCCGACTGGTGGCCATATTGAATTTTTTTTATGTAAACTTGTGGAGCAATCTACTTCGACAGTTTTAGCCACATTTTCATGAAACTTCACAAAAATGATCAACATGATGAGGGGAAGTGTGTCATATATTTTTTCCCACTCGGTTTCAAGATGGCCGACTGGTGGCCATATTTGATTTTTCTTTTTTACTTAAAAAAACTGAATGCCTCTTTTCAGTCACCCACACTAGGCGGTATGCCACGGTGGGCGGTGGGGGTATACCGGGTGACCGGCCATCTCTAGTTTCAATTTATTGTTGAATGTAAATGCAAACAAAAAAATTATTTTTGACGTTTTCATGGTTGAATACATCATCAACATGGTGAAGTTGCCAACGTAAGATTTTCAGAATGTGTTATTAATCTGTAGAGACATCACTTTAAAAAAAAACCTACAAAACCGGCATTTGTTCAAATATGCCCAAAATTTCTATTTTCCAAACCGAGAGGCTGATTTGAACCAAATTTTATGTGAGGGCTTATTGGGTCATAAGTACCTAATTTATGCTGATTTTTTTTTCCCGTAGCCCCATGGGAACCGCAGGAGCTAAAAATAGAAAAAAATTAAAACGCCCATATCTCCAAAACTGCACGGCACTGAGAATTTTTATTTGGTGTGAAGCTTCCTTAGGACCAACAGAAAGAATTGGTAAAAAAAAATTGCCATCGGTTTTATCATAGGGTACAGTTTCGGGACTTTGAAAAAGTGCTGAGTCAGCACTTTTTAACACTGTAGCCAATGGGAAAAACATTAAAAAATCTTCTTCTCCAGATCCAGCAGGCAGAATCTTTTGATATTTGGTATGCAACATTGTGGGGTGGATCTTATTCAAGTTTGTTCAAATCGGCCCCTTGGGTTTATATTTGGGCTCAGTATAGGAGCCCAAATTTGAACTTAGTGCATTTCAGGCAAATTTCTTTGAAAATCTTCTTCTCAAGATCCAGCAGGCAGAATCTTTTGATATTGGGTATGCAACATTGTGGGGTGGATCTGATTCAGGTTTGTTCAAATCGGCTCCCTGGGTTTATATTTGGGCTCAGTATAGGAGCCCAAATGTGAACTTAGTGCTTTTCAGGCAAATTTCTTAAAAAATCTTCTTCTCCAGATCGAGCAGGCAGAATCTTTTGATATTTGGTATGCAACATTGTGGGGTGGATCTGATTCTATTTTGTTCAAATCGGCTCCCTAGATTCATATTTGGGCTCACTATAGAAGCTTGAATTCGAACTTAGTGCATTTCAGGCAAATTTCTTCAAAAATCTTCTTCTCCAGATCCTGCAGGCAGAATCTTTTGATATTTGGTATGCAACATTGTGGGGTGGATCTGATTCCAGTTTGTTCAAATCGGCCACCTGTATTCATATTTGGGCTCACTATAGAAGCCCAAATTCAAACTTAGTGCATTTCAGGCAAATTTCTTTGAAAATCTTCTTCTCAAGATCCAGGGGGCAGAATCTTGTGATATTTGGTATGCAGCATCCTTAGGGGGGTGAGATTCAAGTTTGTTCACGCCATGTCCCTAGGTCCATATTTGGGCTCACTGTGGGAGCTTGAATTGTAGCTTTGTTCGAAATGAGGAATTTTCTTTAAAAATCTTCTTCTTCAGATCCAGCAGTCGGAATAGTTTGATATGTGGTGAGTAGCATCCTTGGGGGGAGGGGGGGATTCAAGTGTGTTAAAGCCAAGTCCATGGGTCCATATTTGGGCTCCCTGTGGGAGCCCAAATTATAACTGAGTCAGTATGAGGAATTTTTCTTTAAAAATCTTCTTCTTCAGATTCAGCAGTTGGAATGTTTTGACATTTGGCATGGAGCAACCTTAGGGGGCTGAGATTCAAGTTTGCGCAAGCCAAGTCCCTTGGTTCATATTTGGGCTCACTATGGGAGCCTGAATGACAACTTAGTTCAAAATGAGGAATTTTCTTTAAAAATCTTCAGATCCAGCAGATGAATGCTTTTGATATTTTTTATGCAGCATCCTTAGGGGGGTAAGATTCAAGTTTGTTCAAGCCATGTCCCT
Source organism: Pictodentalium vernedei (assembly GCA_031216915.1). Lineage (NCBI taxonomy): Eukaryota > Metazoa > Mollusca > Scaphopoda > Dentaliida > Dentaliidae > Pictodentalium > Pictodentalium vernedei. Next base: position 590,566,229 of record CM062296.1, on the reverse strand, counting down.
AGGTCCATATTTGGGCTGATTGTGGGAGCTCGAATTGTAACTTGGTTCAAAATGAGGAATTTTCTTTAAAAATCTTCTTCTTCAGATCCAGCAGTCGGAATGTTTTGATATTTGGTGTGCAGAATCCTTAGGGGTGTGAGATTCAGTTTTGTTAAAGCCAAGTCCCTGGGTTCATATATGGGCTCCCTGTGGGAGCCCGAATTATGACTTAGTTCAATATGAGGAATATTCTTTAAAAATCTTTTTTTAGATCCACTGGTCAGAATATTTGGATATTTGGTTTCAGCTTTTCTTAGGAGGAGCAGATGCAACTTGTGGAAATCAATTCTCTGGGTTGATATTTAGGCTACCATGTCAGGTGAGCGTCCTCGGGCCCCCTGGGTCCTCTTGTTAAAAGTTATTTTTACAGAGTTGTTACCAGCCATGTAAAAAAAATGAGACAGAAACATAAAATTTTTTCTTCACATTTTCGAAATGGGATTACCGGTATATGCTCAAGTGGTAAGTTTGGTTAGTGAGAAAATTCTGCTTTTGAGGCTGCTGGGTGGCTAAAAATGACTGGTTTCGGCATTTTTTATACAACTTTCCTGGTTGAAACCACATTCTGAATGTTTATTCAGATAGTGTTGTATGTTTGTAGTAGATTTGGAAAATGTAATACATTTTATGGGTTAGACAAGAATATTCCATTTGAAGAGAGTTTATGGCATGCCATTTTTAGCTCAACTTTGGCAAAGCCAAATTTGAGCTTTTGTCGTGGCCCGTCGTCCATACGTCAACAATTGGATACGGCTCGGGCTAGAGACCGTATTTATGAACCGGTCTTTACGAAACTGCTTGGGTACCTTTGTTATGACTGTGGGACGAGAACGAGTGTTTTGTGGTGCGGTCCGAAATTCAAGATGGCTGCCTGCCGCCATTTTGTACCAACGATGCAGAAATCTGTTTTTTGGACAGCACTTCCATATGAAAGCTCTGATTTGAATAATTTTTTGTATGAATGTTTAGTGCCATGAGATACATTACATTTCATACAGGGTTTTTTTCTCGTGCTTAATTATGCAAATTAGACTAACTTTGATTTATTTAGTGTTACTTTCAGCACTGTAAGTGCAAATGTCAATACAGTTCGGGCTAGAGGCCGTATTTATAAACCGATCATTACGAAACTTCTTGGATACCTTTGGTATCACCGTTTGATGAGATTGAGTGTTTTGGGGTGCGGTCCAAAATTCAGGATGGCCGATGGCAGCCATTTTGTACAAAATTAGGAGCAATCAGATTTTTGCACAGAACTTCCATATGAAAGCGCTGATTTGAATAATTCTTTGTGTGAATGTTTAGTACCATGGGATACATCACATATATTACTGGTTTTTTTCTCATGCAGAAATTATGCAAATTAGATGAACTTTGATTTTTTCAGTGCTACTTACACACAGTAAGTACACATGTCAATACAGCTTGGGCTAGAGGGTGTATTTATCAACCAATCTTCACGAAACTTCTTGGGTACCTCTGTTATCACCTTGGGACGAGAACGAGTGTTTCTGAGTGTGGTCCAAAATTCAAGATGGCTGCCAGTGGCCATTTTGTACCGAAATTAGGTCTAATCAGAGTTCTGTACACAACTTATATGGCTCAGGCTAGAGGCGGTATTATGAACCGATCTTTACGAAACTTCTTGGGTACCTTTGTTATCACCGTGGGATGAGTATGAGTGTTTTGAGGTCTGGTCCGAAATTCAACATGGCCACCAGCAGCCATTTTGTACCAAAATTAGTGCAATCAGTCTTTTGTACAGAACTTCTGTATGAAAGTTCTGATTTGAATAAATTTTTGTATGAATGTTTAGTAACATGGAATACATCACATATAGTACGGGTTTTTTTCTCGTGCAGAAAATATGCAAATTAGATGAATTTTGATTTATTTAGTGCTACTTATACACTGTAAGTGCACATGTCAATACGGCTCGGGCTAGAGGCTGTATTTATCAACCGATCTTCACAAAACTTCTTGGGTACCTTTGTTATCACCTTGGGACGAGAACGAGTGTTTCTGAACAAAACTTCTTGGGTACCTTTGTTATCACCTTGGGACGAGAACGAGTGTTTCTGAGTGCGGTCCAAAATTCAAGATGGCTGCCAGTGGCCATTTTGTACCGAAATTAGGTCCAATCAGTTTTTTGTTACAACTTCTATACAGCTCGTATTTATGAACTGATCTTCACGAAACTTCTTGGGTACCTTTGTTTTCACCTTGGGACAGGAATGAGTGTGTTTTAGGGTGCCTTTGTTATCATTGTGCTATGAGAACAAATATTTTGGGGTTCAGTCAGACCCACTCTGAGACTCAAAGATTTCTTTTCTAATTTAGCATCTGACTGTCACCCACCTTTACAAAACTACCTATACATTTGTTACAGGCTACGGCCAGTATTTATGTACAGACTGTTACAATACTTTATATGTACCTTTGTTATTAGGTCATTACCTAGATGTTTGTCATTGCTGTGTCACATACTGTACATGTACATGTCTTCTCAAGTTGAGCTACAGTGTCATTGACACTTTCATTGCAAATGCCTTGAAATGTGGAGCAGAACCTAAAGGCAAAGGAAAGGTATTTTCAGACTTATAATGGCTGTAACTCCAGAGATATGTCCCTTGATTGTGCAAGAACATGTTTCTGCATCCTGACGTTACTACCCTTTGGCAGATTGATTTGAAATTTGAAAGTTTTTCTGATGACCACAATATAAAAGCTATGTTTTCGGGTTTCTAGTTGACATAATATGTAGTTATTGCCATTCATTGTGCAAAATCTGTTTTTCAGTGATTTTACATTCCTGTGGCAGATCAGTTCAAATTTTAACAGTTTTTCTTATAATCGTGAGTCAAAAGTGCAGTTTCATTTTCGAATTTCTAAGTAATTCCCCCACAGTTATTGTGCTTGAGTTTCCAGGAACATTATTAGCTCACCTGACTGAATGTCAGGGTGAGCTTTTCTTATCACTCTTCGTCCGTCGTCCGTCTGTCTGTCGTCCTGCATGAAGGTGATGTTTGAGCTTCTTTCTCCTAAACCGGTGGCCACATTTTAATTAAATTTCATGTAAGTAGTGGTTATATAGGGGCATTTTGATTTTTATGAAAATTAGATTTCGGCTCATATTGAACAGAGGGGTGGGGAAAAAATAGCCAAATTTTTTGAAAATCTTTTTCTAATGAACCACCAGTAGCAGAGACTTGATATGCGGTTTACAGAGTCCTTTTGAGGTTTAGAATCAAATTTGTTCCAAGAGAAGTTTGTCGGGCATTATTTGCCTTCGTTATGGGAGGGGCAGAAATTTTGGCCACGCCTAAAATTTCTATTTTCAGAACCGTGAGGTCAATTTGTACCATATTTGATATGAGATGATAATGGGTCATAAGTAGTTGATTGATGCCAAAAAAATTTTCTCATTGCCCCATGGGAACCTCGGGAGCTAAAAATAGGAAAAACCTTAAAACTGCCATATCTCCAAAACTACACGGCACAGAGAATTCTTATTTTGTATAAAGCTTACTTTTATCCAGTAGAATAGAATGGTTAAAAAAATCCCTATCGGTTTGATCACAAGGTATTTTTTTCAGGACTTTGAAAAAGTGCTGAGTCAGCACTTTTTAACACTGTAGGCAATGGGAAAAACATTAAAAAATCTTCTTTTCCAGATCCAGCGGGCAGAATCTTTTGATATTCGGTATGCAACATTGTAGGGTGGATCTGATTCAAGTTTGTTCAAATTGGCCGCCTGGGTTCATATTTGGGCTCAGTATTGGAGCCCGATTTCGAACTTAGTGCATTTCAGGCAAATTTCTTAAAAAATCTTCTCCAGATCCAGCAGGCAGAATCTTTTGATATTTGGTATGCAACATTGTGGGGTGGATCTGATTCAAGTTTGTTCAAATTGGCCCCCTGGATTCATATTTGGGCTCACTATAGAAGCCCGAATTCAAACTTAGTGCATTTCAGGCAAATTTCTTTAAAAAAAATCTTCTTCTCCAGATCCAGCAGGCAGAATCTTTTGATATTTGGTATGCAACATTGTGGGGTGGATCTGATTCAAGTTTGTTCAAATCGGCCCCCTGGGTTCATATTTAGGCTCAGTATAGGAGCCCAATTTGAACTTAGTGCATTTCAGGCAAATTTCTTTAAAAATCTTCTTCTCAAGATCCAGCAGGCAGAATCTTTTGATATTGGGTATGCAGCATGCTTAGAGGGGTGAGATTTAAGTTTGTTCAAGCCAAGTCCCTGGGTTCATATTTGGGCTCACTGTGGTAGCCCGAATTATAACTTAGTTCAAAATGAGGAATTTTCTTTAAAAATCTTCTTCTTCTGATCCAGCAGTCGGAATGTTTTGATATTTGGTATGCAGCATCCTTAGGTGGCTAAGATTCAAGTTTGTTCAAGCCATGTCCCTAGGTCCATATTTGGGCTCACTGTGGGAGCCCGAATGATAACTTAGTTCAAAATGTGGAATTTTCTTCAAAAATCTTCTTCTTCAAATCCAGCAGTCGGAATGTTTTGATATTTGGTATGCAGCGACCTTGGGGGGGGGGGGGGGGGGGGGGGATTCAAGTTTGTTCAAGCCATGTCCCTAGGTCCATATTTGAACTCACTGTGGGAGCCCCAATGATAACTGAGTTCAAAATGAGGAATTATCTTTAAAAATCTTCTTCTTCAGATCCAGCAGTTGGAATGTTTTGATATTTGGTATGCAGCATCCTTAGGTGGGAGGGGGGGGGGGGGTGAGATTCACGTTTGTTCAAGCCATGTCCCTAGGTCCATATTTGGGCTCACTGTGGGAGCTTGAATTGTAACTTAATTCGAAATGAGAAATTTTCTTAAAAAATCTTCTTCAGCTCCAGCAGTCGGAATGTTTTGATATGTGCTGTGTAGCATCCTTAGAGGAGTGATAGATAGATAGATAGATAGATAGATAGATAGATATTTATTTCAACAGTATAAACAGAAACATTACAAGTATGACTCAAAGTTGTACAAACATCACTTATCTGTTTACACCGTAGGGAGATTACATAACCAGATTGATTGTCTACCTGTAATCCCCCCAAATATACAATTCTACATCCAGCATCGCATGGTGTTTACAACTTGTATTGGTATTACCAATTAAGCCCCAGAGTAGAGTTCACAACTTGGTGACCGAATCATATTTTCCCAATATGACGAGGGTACCAGAACGAAGTTATGTCAAACGTGTTTATAATATCACTACTTATTTTATCTAGGCCTATGGGTCCTAATATCGTTGCGGCAGTCGGGACAGTAGGGATTGTCGCACTGCACATCTTCATTATAATTAGTTAATAATTTGTCCGTTAAGGCCTTTTTAAACTGATTTCTATTGGTTATTTGCCTAATGGAATCATCCAGCTTATTCCAATTTTTTGGAAACGCGTATATAGGTAGCTTGTCCAAGGTTTTTATTCGAGACCTACTAACATGTAGCATGTCAGACTGTCTTGTTGTCATGTGTTGATGATCTGCGCGCACAGTAAAGAAATCAGCGAAAGATTCGGGAAGTCGGCCATTTTTCCAGTCGAAAACAAAGAGACATGCGTGCAGCGTGAATAAGTCTGTGACTTTCAAAATCTTGTTCCCGGAAAATAATGGATCCGTATGAGAATTATATTTTTTATTGTTGATGATACGGATAGAGCGCTTCTGTACTTTCAGAAGTTTGTTAACCCCTCTAGAATTTCCCCATATGTGGATACCATAGAGGAGATGCCTGAGCTGGATTTGGCTGATGTACTATTCGAGAAAATGTGATCGATCAGTGTCGCCGAATGGCTTGTTACCCTGGTGGGTTTAGTGATGTGCGGCAAGAAACCATGACTTGTTAGTGTGTTCAGATATTCACTAGTTTTTGTGTGTATGCCACATTTTAACAAATCAATGTTGAAATCCCCCAAAAGATATGTCCGCTTGTTTTCATCATTCAGTTTGTCAGTGATCTCACTCAGTTTTTCGAGGAATACGTCAATATCAGCTTTGGGCTGCGTGTTAGGTCTGTAAATTACTCCTACTAATTTCGGAGACTTTTTTGTCAGGACTTCAATAAAAAGAGATTCAATTACATGGGGGATAAATACGGATAAATCCTGTCGCACCCTGTACTCAAGTCCCTCCCTGATATATAATCCTACCCCTCCACGACCATCATCGCCATCAGGTCTTGAGTGTTTCAGTAGCTGCTGATAGCCATCTAGATGGAAGGAGCACCCAGGAGGAATATGGAAAAGCTCAGAGAGACCGATGATGTCGAAACTATTTTTAAGACTTTGGATATCACATAATAACTCTTGCAGTGGTTCCCAGTGTGCTTTAAGACTTTGACAGTTCAAATGGAATAATGAAAAATTTTCATGATTATTATCGAGGATTGGGGGTATCTCTTGGGGTAAAAAATATTTGCATTCACCACTAACAACTTCGAGACGGAAGTCATCCGGGTTTGAGGAGTCATTTCCACTCATTATATAACGAAAATCGTAGTTCACGTTGTTCTGGATCTCGTCTAATGAAATGTTACCCGCCATTATCCCAATTCTGGTCACCAAGTTGGCTCATCATGAAAACGTTTCGAATCCCGTAATAGCGAAATGCGACAAGCAGATCGATATACCCAGGGCCACATACTAGTGGTGTACGCTTTGAAGGGAGCTCACTTGTTGGGGAGTCAACTATGTCTATTTTATTGATTTTTCTATTAGATTTTACCGACCTATGCGATGCTGGATGTTTTGTTGAAGTTGAAAAATGAATTGAAAAGTATAAAGAACAAAATATATAAATAAATTTCATTGTGACTGAGTATTCCGAAGGGTGAAAAATGGAGTGATAAAAGTGTATGATGGTCTAAGGTTTACCCAACGCAGCTGTGACAATTCCTGCAGTCTTTACACGTGAAATTGGCCAAACCATACGTTGTTTACAAGTGGCACCCAAGGCGTATTATGGTTAGGTCCAATGTGAAGTGTTTGAAACATTTCTATTGCAAAGAATGTTTATGGGTTATTTCTTCTGGCTGCAACTAGCAGGGACTATTTCTTACGTCAAGGTACGCTTGAAGCCGTCGAATATGTCTTGAGCGATAGCAATTTACACGCATGGGTGCAGAGGGCCATACTAGGTGGTCACCATAGCACTCCCATACAAAGTAGTCACCTCGTCGCCACGAAAATGCGAAAATTGGCAAAGAGGTGATGTTCGTCTTTTATAGGGACTTGGCACCTGGTGGGGGCGGTGATGGCCAAGGTCGGACAAGTGTGGACTACCCCTGTAACGTATTGGTTCTTGCTGTTCGTAAATTATAAGGAACGGGATAAGTAAAGTAGCTGCAAGAAAGAATACTAAGGGTGTCACAGTTGTCAACGGCCGGCGGCACCAATGCTGTGTTTTTTCTTCTCACATTTTCTAGTACATTTCATGTAATCCCGTGTAATCTATGTCCCGGGCGCATAGCTTGAAAATCTGAAGAAGACTGAATAGAGCTGTGGCCAATCTCAGCTGCGTTGGGTAAAAGGTTGAGATCATTTTCAAGTACATTTCGTGTAATCCCATTGAAAAAGTGTTAACTGAATTTGGTGATCACGTGACGATTCAATAATAACCCTTCATCCTATGCCCCCAAAACACAGGCCCTGTCCCCCTACCCAAACGGACGTGTTGCTTTCGCTCCAGTAAAGTGTTGTAACCTGCATGCGGGGGAGTAGGGGGAAAGGGGGGGGGGGGGGGGGGGGCAAAACATAAAAAATATGAGAAAGAACCGTCACATTTGGTAAAGGGTCGAGAGCATATTTTTTTTCGTTTCATGTGATCCCAATGAGAAATTAGAAGATGCATGCGCATTCGGTGGTTACGTGAAGATTCCGTGATAAATCTTTTCCCCCACCAGTCGTTTCAAATGGCTTAGGCGTTTACAACCCTGAACCCGATTAAGCGACCCGACGACAATGTGTAAGTGGTGGTCAGCCATATATCCACCACTAGAAAAGGCACTGTTCGTAACGAAGAAGGAAAAATGTGCAATTCAAGTTCGTCATTTTTGCCTCCAAAACATGGGCTACGTCCCCTCACCTAGACGCGCGTATTATGCTCGCCTTGGTAAGGGATCGCAACCCATGTTCCGGGAACAAGGCATACAGATCTGAAAATAATTGGGGGTCGCAACCCATGTTACGGGAACAAGGCATAAAGATCTGAAAATAGTTAGGTGGTGTAGAACGTTTTTTCTCTTTATGCTCGATAAAGGGTTAAGAGCATTTTCTTTTGCATTAGTGTGATTCCGTTTAGAGATTACAAGTGAGTTGGATGATCACGTGATGATTTCGAAATAACTCTTTATCCTAATAATCGTTCAAAAGTTCTAAGGGAAATAGCTACAACATGAGACATCCTTGGAGAAACTGCATGTGAACCATGGGATCATGAATCACATGCAGATTTCACATGCCGAATCCCACTAAGTTGAGTAGAGCGTTAAAAACACTTCCTATAATAATTCGTATAATCCCCCTGGAGAAACTGCATGTGAATCATGGGATCATCATTCACATGCAGATTTCACAGTCCGATTCCAAGTAAGTTGAACGGAGCGTTAAAGACACTTCCTATTAAATCTCGTATAGTCTCCCTGGAGACACTGCATGTAAATTATGGGATCATGTGATGATTTAGTAGTAACTCCTTATCCCACCCGGCTTTCATAAGTACTAAAAATATTAACTGCAACATGAGGTATCGTAATATATGGCTCCAGCTGTACGAGATATTATGATGGTTCTAAAACCATGCAAACTAATTGTGAGATTCAAGTTTGTTAAAGACAAGTCCCTGGGTTCATATTTGGACTCCCTGTGGGAGCCCGAATTATAACTTAGTCAATATGAGAAATTTTTCTTTAAAAATCTTCAGATTCAGCAGTCAGAATGTTTTGATATTTGGCATGCAGCATCCTTAGGGGGTGAGATTCAAGTTTGTTCAAGCCAAGTCCCTGGGTTCATATTTGGGCTCACTGTGGGAGCCTGAATAATAACTTAGTTCAAAATGAAGAATTTTCTTTAAAAATCTTCTTCTTCAGATCCAGCAGATGAATGGTTTTGATATTTGGTATGCAGCATCCTTAGGGGATGGGGGGGGGGGGGGGGGGGGGGGGGGGGTTGTGGTAAGATTCAAGTTTGTTCAATCCATGTCCCTAGTTCCATAAAATTTGTCTCTCATGACTTCATTCCTTTGTAGTGTTGATGAAACATGTCTAACTGAATGTGACCCCAAATACTTCTTTGAACCACTTTGGCCGGTGAGCGATTAAGGCTCCTTGGGGCCTCTTGTTTATTGTTTTTTGTCCCAATTTCATAAGAAGTAATTTAACTGCATTTTTGCTACACATTGACTGTCTATATCCTGTCACTTTGCAGTTCTTTCTGTGCAAGTCTTGGATGCCTGCATAGGCAGCCAAGATTTGCCTAACAACTGTCCAGATAATTAGAAAGTAAATTCGTGATTACTCAGTGACTGGCTGGTGTTTTATTGCAGTTATAATGATCAAAGTTGGAATTAGACCCGGTAGGTTTTTTAGGTATTCTGAGGTACCAGGATGGTCATAAGAACCCAAAATGGTATTATGACGAAAGTTTCTTCGATAGGTTTCATGATTACACTTTAGAGCTTTTCAGTTTGCAAGTATGAAATGGGTCAGTTCGGCAGTCTCGTGCTATATTAGCAAATTTTAGCAAATTTAGTTGGTTCTATTTGGTCAATGAATTCCACCTTCACCCTGTTATATTTATTCAGTGAATTCCACCTTCATCTTGTTCTATGTATGTCTTTTACTCATTCCTTCCTCAGCCCTGCAGGCTTGCGTTCGGGTTGGAAAATGGTTAAAGTAGAAGAATTTGACTGAACTATAACCAGATCGTGACAACTACAGCCAAGCGGGTATTTTGCATATACCTGTATAGATTATATAAATAATGTATGTCTCACCTGCCAGGGCATCGTCAGGTCTGGAGAGTTTGTTCATATATGAACACTTGGAACTTCACAAGCCATCGCCCTTCGGTAACGACAGATCTACACTACTGCTTGTTAGGTTCACAAGAGGTCAAGCACCATACGACCCTAACGGGGCCTAATTGCAACGAGGAGCGGTTGAACCGAATGGGGCGAGGGACAGGGCCGATGCATCCCTCCATCCCCGACTTTGTCATCCTTCTTCAACGGTATAAAATGTTTGTTCATGCCCCTCCCCCTAAACACACATTCTTTTTTACACCTCCCATCGCCCTGGTCAATATCTGGGAATTAAGGAAATGGCATTTATGTGGATGTCATCGTTTTCATTTCATTTTCTCCACGGGGCCGAAACCCAGTAGGTCATATGCGTATTTGATATTTGTGCTCCTACCTACTATGCGTGTGTGTCCTCTCATTGCATTTGCGATATGATAAACACAGCTGAATCACACATCATCGGTCTGTGTGGAAAGAAGTACGGACAGGAAAATGGCCAATCATTGTTAGTGGTTTTGTATTTTAAATTCCGTGATATGTTACAGTTGAATTTTTTTTTCATTTTAACGTGTTAGATATGTTATATTCGATTGTTGATATGTAATATTTGTTATATAAGTGTTTTACAAAGCAGAATGTATACTATTGAATAAATACTTTTTCTGCACAACAATTTGTTTATTTTTGACTATTCTAGATATCCCTTCTAAGTCTTGTCTGACAATTGGTCCCCGGTAAGAGTTTCCCCACTCCAAATGAAAAGTCAATGAATTTTGGACCCTTCCTTGGAAAGTGGTTGAATTTGTTTCTACCCTTAAAAATTTCTTAATTTTCCACTGCGAAAAGTACTTTAATTCAGTTTACCTATAAGCCCTTGACACTATAAGTGTCATGACAAGCCACCCCACAAACATGCAATATCACAAAATCGGTCAGGAACCACATCTTATTGATCTCTATATTATTCCTTGAGTGGAACATGGTCTCAGGCTGATGTGAAGTTACTTGGACTGATACCTCTGTCGATACGAAACTTGCCAAGTAATAACCTTTTTATTTATTAAGCCCAAACCAGTAATTACAAAAATCAGCTCTGTTACGATTTTCTTATAACGTTATTGTTTATCATTCTTTGCATGAAGTCCGAAGTTTCCTCTTCTCTCACTCCCAGCCCACTGGGGAAGTCGATACGTTAGGATAGCTAAACTATATCTTCTTCCACTCTGCTTACGACTCCTGAGTTTTAGTTTGCGGTGAATTTTCTGTACAATTCTCTTCTTTGATTTCTTCATCCACCTAATCTTTACTTATTGCCATCATTAACCCTTTACCTAACATGAAAAGCAGACGACACTTGCAAAAAAATTCTTGAATAACTAATTTTTTTCATTTTTTGTCTCAAAAACATAGGTTATGACCCCTCGTTGGAACGAGCTCGACGAGCTCGTTCCAACGAGGGGTCATAACCTATGTTTTTGAGACAAAAAATGAAAAAATAATGAAAATTAATTGGCGATTTTTGAGAATAGCGCTGGCCGGCTTTGGCCGTTACGTTGGGTAAAGGGTTAATTCACAATCGTACAATACTCTGCTTCAATCCACTCCATCATGCATGGTAAAGCCAATTTTCCTGATTGCGTTCGACAAATAACTGCGAACATATCGATGTAATTAAATTGGTTGGGCTTAGTAACGCTTATGCATCAAAGGCGACAACCCTAGCTTAGTTCAGATCGGCCGAGATCGGCGTCATATCAGCCGCTTTTGAAGTCATATCAGCTGAGTTTCATAATGGACAATTTTGGGAGAGAAAATAGTATCTAACAAATAAACGAATATAGCGAGTAGGCTAAACAATTGTCTAAAAGGTCCTTGAAATGGATTGAAAGGGTCTTTGAAAGTCCTTGAATTAACCTAACCCCTGAAAACATTTCGATTTGTAGAAGCAAGGTACCCGCTAGAAAAAAAAATGCGACCGCTCCATAGGGAAAATCGGGAATTAACATGTGAAACCAAAACTATTCAGATATTCCTTCTCATGAGGATTTTCATTGGCTGGAGTCAGTGGTAGCTCAAAATACCTTATCATCGACTGCCTTCAGTTATCGAAAATCAGATATCTTCTTGTACCAACACAATACTATTCTCATCTGTATTTTGCACCCACGCATATTCCAAAACTAATAAGTTAAAATTGGTCTCACTTTTTATGCCCCCGAAACATTTTCGAGGGGGTATACAGTCGAGGTCTCCGTCCGTCCGAACATTTTGTATTATAACTCGAGCATCAGTTGTCGGATTTTAATGTTCTTTGATATTGGAATGGTGATTGGGCAGCTTGGGGGAACGGATGCCCTCGTACCTAGCGTTTCGTCCATTCATATTTGGTAGAGTTATGGCCCCTGTTTGTTTTTGGCCTCTGTTTCTGACTAAAGTAAATTGTACCATAGCCTGTAGGGCAAAGTGCTGCCCAATTTTTTTTTTAGTTCATTATTTTTCTGTGGCCCAGTGCTTGCAGGGGAGGTTGCATTACATTTTAACCTCTACATATCAATATATCCATATAAATATGGATGACACAAGAATTATAGTGATTTTGGTTCCAGACCATTTAAAATTGTATCCCCGCACCAATCGATTTCAAATTTTATTTGCTTATTACTAATGTCAAAATACAGGTCAAGTTCGATTTGGAGGTTCACTCCGACCATTCTTGCAAGAGTTATGCCTCTTTTTGAATTAAAAAATCACAAATTTCCCAATTTCTGCTTTATTCTTACTGTCCAGTGCCTATAGGGGAAATGCTGGCCCGATTTTTTAAGGGTAGAAACAAATTCAACCACTTTCCAAGGAAGGGTCCAAAATTCATTGACTTTTCATTTGGAGTGGGGAAACTGTTACCGGGGACCAATTGTCAGACAAGACTTAGTCCACTATTTCTGTACTGCCCAGTGCTTGCAGGGGAGGTTGCATGTCATTTTAAACTACATATCAATATAACCATATAAATATGGATGCCAATTTCAACTTTATTCTTACTGGCCAGTGCCTATGGGGGAAATGCTGCCCAATTTTTTTAGTCCACTATTTCTGTGCTGCCCAGTGCTTGGTGGGGAGGTTGCATGTCATTTTATCCTACTACATATCGATCTAACCATATAAATATGGATGCCAATTTCAGCTTTATTCTTACTGGCAGTGTCTTATAGGGGAAGTGCTGCCCAATTTGTTTTAGTCCACTATCCCAATTTTTTCTATCCACTATTTCTGTACTGCTCAGTGTTTGCAGGGCAGGTTTGCATGTCATTTTAACCTACTACATATCGATATATTCATATAAATATGGATGACACAGGAATCATAGTGTTTTTTTAATTCCGTTCATTCAAAGTTGTTTGGAATGTATAGGAGTACCTTTGTCGAGCATGTCACGTCACGTCATATCATATCAAATTCAGTTTGGATACATGTTGCCTATAGCACAACAGTAAAATGTTGCACAAACAGTATAAAAAATGTTCTTCAGAATCACAAAGCCGAAAGTGCTGATTTTGGTGTGCAGTATCTTTCACTCGTGTGCATTTCAATTTAAGTTGTTGCGTCCAAATTTGGGAGTCCAAACGTAGCCTTTGGGCTCCAGAATGCAAAGTTTGTAATTTTCTTTTTCAGAACCATTGTACAAAAGTGTTGGTTTTTGGCAAGCAGCTTCTTCTACTCATGCACTTTTAAAGTTGTTCAAACCATGGTTTGCATTATTATTTGGGCTCGTCTTGGGATCCCCAAAGTTGCCTCTGGGCTCGAAAATTCAAACGTAATTTTTTGGCAATTATTTTTTTTTTTTTCGTGTGATGACTTGGTCATTTACACTTCAACAACTGTTACTGAATCAAATACGTATGTCATGCCAGAGTTAGGGCTCCCCAAGAGGCGATGATTTGGAACAAACCTTGCATTTTTGTGAAATTGATAGACTTGTATTTTTTAAAATGAAATCAGTGAAATTAATCGTCGCACAGAAAAGCATGATTTCATACATTAAAGTTTGTTCAAGTCAAGTTTCTGCGTCCATAGTTTGGAGGCCAAAGTTTTGTGACCGCGACTATTGACAGTTGACTCTTAGGCGATTTGACAAGTCGTGTGCCCTTTTCAAGACGAGATTTACTTTATCGTCCAATTACACTGATAACGGCTTTTCAAACGCTTTAGCCTATCCATCGTTCACAATTCATAAGTCGCCATAATCGCCTCTGACTGGGAGCGCGGTGGCTCAGTGGTGATGGCATTGGACTTCAAACCTAAAGGTCCACGGTTCGACCCCCGCCAGGGTTAACTGCGTTGTGTCCCCTAGGCAAGGCACTTCGACCAGATTGCCCACGTGGGGGCACGGTGGTGCCTTGTACTATGGCGCACTGCACGTCGATGGTGCACTTGTCTTCAACCAATGCTAACCCTGCATGAGTGGAGTTAGTAGGTTGGGGGGGAGCGCGGTGGCTCAGTTGGTAGAGGAGCAGGCTGCAAGCCGAGAGGTCCTCGGTTCGAATCCCACCTGCGGCAACCGCGTTGTGTCCTTGGGCAAGACACTTCATCTCCATTGCCCGCGTGGGGGCACGATGACGCCGTGTACTAAGGCGTACTGCACGTCGATGGTGCGCATGTCTTCAACCAATCTAACCCTGCCTGTGCTGCAGTGCGGAGTTACGATGTTGGGGAGCTGGCAGCTGCTCGTCGTTGCTCGGTGGTTCTCTCCGGGTACTCCGGCTTCCTCCACCCGTAAAACTGTCACGGTCATGATTAGCCATTGTGCATAAATATGTGACCTTAAACACCAATAAATAAATAAATAGATAAATAGTAGGTTGGGGAGTCTGACATTTGCCCGCCGTTTCTCGATGGTTCTTTCCGGGTACTCTGGCTTCCTCCACTCGTAAAACTGTCCGACACGAGGTGGCCCTAGCTGTCGAAAGTGTTAAACCCCAGTAAATAAATAAATAAATCTCCCCCGACTGACTAATTATTTTTTCCGCCATTCATAAACTCTTTATCCGACAATTTTGTTAGCAAAATGTCAATTGTTCTGACATGCCACGCCATATGTTATATAATCACGATTTGTATACGTTTTCTTCTGTTACAGTGTTAAGTCACTTTGTGTCTGCGTGAAAGTCACCGTCAATGTTTTTGTCCGGGGCGCGATTGTTCATGGTTCATTTCAAATATACCGGAGTGTTCATTTTGTTGTAAACATATTTATTGAAAATAAAGTGCCAGTTCCCGAAGAGGTATCTTCGGAGTATTTATACCCAGAGAAGGTTTAACTATAATTTCCCTTTGCGCTTGAAATAAAATAAAAAAAAAATTGTTGCAATTTTTCAGTTCTACTTCGCTGCAACTTGTTTATTCACTCTGCCCCAAAAGTATATGTGCCATGCCCTTTTTCAGGATTGCGTCCAGTACTTCATCAGGGTGGGATTTGCGCCCAGTTATTTTATACATTACTAAAAATATAAGCAAGGCTATTCTACTGAACTCATTGTGTACGCGCAAGCAACGCTCGATATAGCCATTTCAACCAATTCAATATGTGCACTTGTATACTCACCTATCAGATTGATAAAATCCCTTCCGCTCTTCTTAAATGCTGAAACAAGGTCAAATAACGTGTCTGTGTCCGTGTCCCTGATTGGTTGAGTTAAATTTCTGCTGCAACTCAGCTTGACCAACGAGAGTGAAGATGCTAAATTGTAGCTGCAATTTAGCTAAATCGTAACTGCAATTTAGTAAATTGCAGGTACAATTTAGCTAAATTGTAATTGCAATTTAGTAAATTGTAGGTACAATCTAATAAATTGAGGCTGCAATTTAGCTAAATTGCAGGTACAATTCAGTAAATTATAGGTGCAATGTAGCTAAATTGCAGCTGCAATTTATTAAATTGTAGCTACGATTTAGTTAAATTGCACTTACAAAATTTCATACTAAAAATTACGTGGCGCCAATAAGCCTCCGTAACATTCTTCAAGACGCAGGACAAATCTTTCTCAACAATGCGAGCGTTCCAGGGAACAACGTAACGCAGTTGTATATATTTACTTTATGTTTGTTGTGCAGTCAAAGAGCACCCATGAGTGTGAGGCGTCATCAATTATTATTATGAACTGATCCATTCGTCACTGGACGGAAAAGTAGAATTGCAATTCAAGGGAGATAATCAAGGAGGTTTCTAGAATATTATGTGTTTTCAATCCATTCTACCTCTTTCACAATCACCTACAAAGAGGGACCAAACCACCAAGAGGACACACCCTGTAGTGGGCTGGAGACAAGGCAAGTTTGGTCGTGATTCGATGGATAGAGTAAAAGAAACCAGGAAACAAACGGAATATAGGCGTTTCGTGCCGTCTACACCTCCAACGTTCTTCGCTTCCCACAAGGACCCTCCCCTCGTTTCTCCATTGACAAGCTCAGGACTGAGCAGAATGGACGTGCCAATTTTAGTGATCCTGTGTACGGTCTATGAGGGCTTGGGGAACAAATATGCACACAAACAAACTTATCGCAAATTATTCCCCCGTGGGAACCCCGGGAAGTGAAGCAGTGCTTGTTTACTGTGGTAAACAAGCTCTGTTTCACTGTTAAAATAGGACCCAGTCACTAATGCTTGGGGTGCAAGTCCTCTAAAATAGGCAACATGGGGTATAAACGATTGACTGACCTTGACTTTATCTCCATGTTGTGGTCATGATTAGCCATTGTGCAGGAGTATGTGACCTTAAACAACAATAAATAAATAAATAAATAAATAAATCGCAAATTATTAGCTCATTTTCAACGAAGCTCATGCATCGACTCCAGATGCGCCAGCGTCCGTGTCCAATTTGTTTAGCTCAGTTACACTGAATCCCATGACTGCAAAGCTTTTATATTGCACTTATGCATTGTTTATGCATTAGTTAGCACTATCCAAACCTTATGTATATTTTTTATGGGGGGAGGGAATCTTAGTTGTTAGAATTTGCGTTCAGGTCATCATTATTGCTTAAAGTCCTTCCAATTAATGTTTTCGGGTGTTGTTTTGGGCCGTGATTACTTCTATTTACCCTCATGGTCCAGATATGGATGGGTTTATGTTATTTAGTCAACATTCTTCTGCCCAAAATGACTTATTTTCAGGTTGTAAGAATTTCTGTTTAGGTGAGCTGTTGTGCATTTTATAAAATGTTAGAATTTTAAAATGATGCTCAGCTCAATTTCTTTGAATCCTATGGCTGCAAAGCTTTTATATCGCAATAATGAATTGCTTAGCACTATCCCAACACTATTTAACCCTTATACTGTGGATATTTTGCTGGGTATGTTCATAATGTGTTTTCTCAGAGCATGTAATTATTTTTCTCTTTTGTGCCTCCGATAACCTCTCGGGGGCATTATGTTTTCAGCATGTCCATCCGGCATACGGCGTCCGTCGTCCGTCTGTTAACTTTTGGTTTCCGTCAAATAACCAAAGAACTGCTTATTTGATCAAATGATAATTTTAAGGGTCACTTGTGAATGACCAGACAATGCTTCCTTTCGATTTTGGTCCAGCTATCCAATTCAATATGGTCGCCACGGCAGCCATATTAAATTTGGTTTCCGTCGAATAACTAATGAATGCTGGCTCGAATCATTTTTTTTTTTTTTTGGATTATACATTGTTGGTGTCTAAAGGAAGCTTCCTTTCGATTATGGAAGTCAGCTGGACCAAGATAGCCAGTGGCCAATTCGTTATGGCGGCCATCTTGAATTTGGTTTCCGCCCAATACCTAATGAATACTGACTCGAATCAATTTCATGTTTTTTTTTTTGGTTATGCGTTATTGGTTTCTAGAGGAAGCTTCCTTTTGATTTTGGATCAGCTAGCCAATTCAACCAATTCAATAACGCCGCCATGCCCGCCATATTGAATTAGGTTCCCGCCTAACAACAAATGGATGCTGATTTGAATCATATTTATTTTTGAATTATGCATTGCTAGTGTCTAGAGAAAGTGTCCTTTCAATGTTGGTCCAGTTTTTGGATGAGCCAGCCAATTCAATATGGCGGCCATATTGAATTTGGTTTCCGACCAATAACTAATAAATGCTGACTCGATTCATTTTCATTTTTGTTTTGAATTATGCATTGATGGTGGCTAGAGGAAGCTTCCTTTCAATGTTGCACACCAGTCAGCTGAACCAAGATGGCCGCCAGTGGCCAATCCATTATGGCTTCCATGGCGGCCATCTTGAATTTGGTTTCCGTCCAATAACTAATAAATACTGACTGGAATCAGTTTCATTTTGTTTCCGACCAATAACTAATAAATGCTGACTCGATTCATTTTCATTTTTGTTTTGAATTATGCATTGCTGGTGGCTAGAGGAAGCTTCCTTTCAATGTTGCACACCAGTCAGCTGAACCAAGATGGCCGCCAGTGGCCAATTCATTATGGCTTCCATGGCGGCCATCTTGAATTTGGTTTCCGTCCAATAACTAATAAATACTGACTGGAATCAGTTTCATTTTTTGGTTATGCATTAATGGTGTCTAGAGGCAGCTTTCTTTCGATTTTAGCTCAGATAACTAATTCAATATTGCTGCCATGGCGCCCATCTTGACATAATTTGGTTTCTGTCCAATAACTTATGAATGCTGATTCACATATATATTTTTTTTTGTGATGCATTGTTGATGTCTGGAGGAAGCTTCCTTTTGATTTTGGTTATGCCCCGAGAGACTTACCTACCCTTTATTACACCGCTCGGGGGCAGATGCCACGCTTCGCATTGCTCTCGTCATATTTATAGCTACGTTTGAGTCCCCAACAAGCTCAGAATGATATAAATCAGCCCCCAATGCTTGGTATGAAGCATTGTAAATAGTTTCTCTCCTTATATTGAAGTAAAATCTAGCCAAATTCCACTAAAACTAGTTTTGAGGCAGACGTTGGTGAGGAGCCTGAAAAAAATATGCAGAACATTTTTCTTTTGTTGAAAATGCACATGTAAATGATAATTTTCTTAGGTTTTTTTGTCCTTTAGTCTCATTGCAACCCAGCATCACATTCACAGAATGTTAAATAAACACCACTCCTAGTGACTTACTTTGCTATGGATCACTTGTGCCATTGATCCTGTTTTGCCATCTCATCCAAGATGTCCTCTGTATTTTGACCATGTTTTTGTACAAGGACGCAAACACCGTCTCACCAGAAGTGGACTGGGCCAAACAAACGTTGTAGGGAAACGTACAAAGGGGTCCCGGACCCGGACAAAATTTTGATTTTTCGAATCGAAAGAACGCCGCTACCTTGCATCTGAGCGACCAGTGTTAGTCCACATAGAGGGAATTTTCAAAAGAATTTTTGTATCATCTTTGTCGCTCATTTGACAAAAATGGTTGCAACAACGGGGTCCCGGATTCATCAGGACGACCAAAGTTCGGCCCAATGGGAGACACTTCCGATTTTTCGAACCGAAAGAACGCGGTTTCCTTGCATCTGACTGTTCAATGACAGACCAGACTGCTGGCTTATCGAAATGCCCTCGATGTGGACTGCCAATGGCATTTCGATAAACCGACAATCTATGCAATCAGAATCAGATCCATTTCGGCTTTTGGTTATTTCTTATCAACCTACCTTACAATTGTTTACTACAGGCTTGCACTACAGTGGAAGAACCCAACTCGGATAAAATACTCTCTATTTTAATCTTTCCCAAGAGATTTGGGAAAGAAAAGTGGTGTAAAAACACCACGAAAAAATAAGGCAAAACTGGGTCGAGCGCCATCGGCGCACATCAGTAAGGGACGCTCTTCTCTTAGTACAATTCCATGACTTCCGTTAACCAGTGCGCAAGCAGTAATCAAAACCATCCTTCTTTTGTCCGTGCAACGTGGTTGACGTGTTGCGCCATCTTTGCTTTATGATACAGAGATAATTCAGCTCATCGATAATGGTTTTCCTGTGACTGGATTATGGATCTGAAGATCGTATAATAACCGGACTGTGTTTTATATATTCTCGTTAATATTTTCAACCACATTCTCATTGTATATTATTTATTATTCCGTTTTCGCGAATGTTTTTTCGACATCGTGTCAACGCGGTTCGACAATGAAATTTTTCGGTTGATAAATTTAATTGTTATTGGAGTTAGGTGTCAATGAGGGACTGTCTGGACAGGATTTCTTCACTCTGTTGAGGACTGAATTTCTGTTTTTTCGGTCCCTGTCGGTCGTCTGGGTTCTGTCGTGTACCCACTGGTTATCTTTTCTGCCACCTTCTCTCGTAGTTGAGGGTGTTCTTCTACTTTCTGTATCTGTTGAGTTCACCTTTTTCTTCTACTGCTCTCACCTCTGTTATTTCCAGTTCGGTTCCTTTAGGGCAATTCCTTCTGCCCTCGCCTTTGGTGCGTTCTCGTGGCTGTTTCTCCCGCACCCGCGGTGGGTGTGGAACGCTGTTGTTTCGGGGCCTCCCGACTCGACCACGTCTGGTGTGACTTATACCCCCTCCGTGGGGGGACGTGCAGCTCCTCCCGCACCTGCGTGGGGGGGGGGGGGGGGGGTGCTGTCGTTTCGGGGCCTCCCGACTCGACCACGTCTGGTGTGAGTTATACCCCCTCCGTGGGGGATGTGCAGCTCCTCCCGCACGGCGGGGGTGGGGAACGCTGTCGTTTCGGGGCAGGTTTTTTTTACCGTGGTGGATACTGCGGGAGCTGTTGGATTTCTGGTGAAGAGATGCCTGGTTCCGGAACTATGCGCCCTCTCCAGTCGACATCTGAGGCTGTCTAGGGTGGTGACTCCTCCTTTGGAGGCCGAGCTGGGTGGCTCTCTCCCCTTTTCTGCCAGTTCCAACAGCTCCCGTCGTATCTGCTGCTACTGCTGTTCCGTCTCCAACGTCATCGGGCACCGTTTTTAGCCGGCCTCGGCTTATCCCTGCAAGGGTCTGTAGGGATGTCTGTAGTGTGGTTGTGGGGTATCGGCCTCAGCCTTCCCCGACTTCAACTCGGCGAAGTCGGAAGTGGCTGCCGACTGAACCCCCTGCTGTGTCCTCTCAGCCGTTGAGCACAGCAGTTTTATACCTGCAGTGGTCAGCAGCGGTGTCTGGTAGTGTAGACGTGGGGTATTGGCCTCAACCTTCCCTGACTTCAACTCGGCGATGTTGGAAGTGGCTGCCGGCCGAACCCTCTACTGTGGTCTCTGCGCCGTCGAGTACCACAGTTTTGTCATTGGCGTTTTCCGTCCACTCATTCTGGTCACACGGCGAGTGTTGCGGGACAACGCCTTCTGTGCAGCCTGGACCTTCTGCCCTGCAGAGGTCCGCGGCAACTCTCCTGAGTTCCCGCCATGTTGATCCTCGGGGTGTGTCGTACCCCCTATACACGTCTGCCCTCAGATGTTTCGGCTGCCGCCCGTCGCCCCGCTTCGGGTGTATTGGAGGATCGTGACCCTTCGCTGGTTAAGAGGGTCAGGTGTGAAGCCAATTTGCTGGTTCGTCTCCATGTCGAACCGGCCGGTACGGGCAGTGAGCTTAGGGAGGCCCTCTCCTTACTCACTCGGGTTCTGTCCAAGAGCCTTCCCGTTGCTTCCAGTGAGGCAGCAAGTGGTTTCCAGGCGCCCCCTATGGCGCCCCCTATGTTTCCAATTCCTCCCGGGATTGGAAACAGGCCGCTTTCTGATCCCCCTGGTGTGCCTACACCATGGGAGGCGTCGGCTGGTTTGCCCACGATGGGCTATGTGTCTTCCGACTCCGGGGAGGAGTCAGACATCCTTGATGTCGAGAGCCAGCAGTCTTCTGACTTGGGGGGGGGGGGGGGGGCAGATCTTGACTTTGTGTTTGGGTTCCTTCCGGATCTCAAACCATTGAACCAGCCGACAGTGTCAGCCAGACCGCGATCATCGGTCGCGCGCCTACAGCCTGTGGAGCAACCTGCTTCTGGGCGTTTTCGACCGTGCCAGTCAGTACAGGTGGTTGAAGCATTTTCAGCCTTGGACTCTAAGCTGAGTTCCAAGACTATGAAGGCTCCGTTCTTCACTAGGGTTGACACCTTTTTGCCTCCGGTGCGTTATCGTTACTACGATTTCGCCAATCCGTCAATCTGCCAGACATTGACGGTTTTGGATCAGGACTCCAATTCCCTCGGACTTTCCAAGCCCAAGTCTGCCGTCATTCCTATGACGACTCTGGAGTCCATGTTGGGCTTATCGAGAGAAATGCTGGGTATGCTTTCTCTCTCCGATCACGTCGTCTCTGCCTTCGCTGCCTATCTGCCTCCAGATAGGTTTGACGATGTACAGGCTCCTTTGCGTGTGCTGTCCAAAGCGCTCATGCATCTTATTCACACGCATGCCTGTGACACGGCTATTTTGGAACTAGTTCGAGGGGACTCTGTGCTGGACACAGGCCGATCCCCTCCTGGGGGCAGCGCGCTGCTCTTCGATCTGCTTCTTAGGCAGGTCCGCTACTGTTCCATGGGTTCCGTGTCGACGGTCTGGGATGACGTCCTACGTCATTCCAAAGATCAGCTGCTGCTTCGTGAGCTTGATCAGCCTTCTAGGGGAGGCAGGGACCGTTCAATGCCTAACAAGTACCCTTCTGCTTCCTCTGCGAAGCTAAGGGCTGATCCTTCTGCCACCGCTTCTACTTCTTACTCACGGGGTAAGGGTAAGCGTCGGCAGGCTAGAGGGAAGTTTCAGGATTCTTCATTCAGTAGAGGAGGTGGTTTCTCCTCTCGCGGGCCTCGTCGGGGCTCGGACTGAAGGTCCTCACCTCGATTCGTCCAGGTTGGAGGAAGGATAACAGAGTTCGCAGACTGTTGGGCCACCATCACATCCTATCCTTGGGTGTTGGATGTTGTTCGGTCCGGGCTGCGAATTTCCTTCGAAAGGCACCCCATTCTGTCCAGAGTGCCTCTTCCAACCACAGTTCCTTCAGACGTTTTACGCCGGGAGCTTTTGTCCACGGAGTTAGACAATATCCTGGCCAAGGGGGCGATCGGTCACTGGGGTTTTATTCCCGCCTGTTCTTGGTGCCGAAGAAGGACGGCCGACTCCGACCGGTTATCGATCTGAGTATCCTGAACCAGTCTATCATTGCTCCCAAGTTTAGCATGGAGACTTTCAGGTCGGTCCGCCGTTCCATTCACCAGGGAGATTTCGCTTCCAGCATCGACCTGCGAGACGCTTACTTTCACGTTCCGATTCACCAGGTGTCGCAGAAGTATCTCAGGTTCGCTTTTCTGGGGCGAGTTTACCAGTTGAAGGCCATGCCTTTCGGCCTCAACCTGGCTCCTTGGGCCTTCACCCGACTGATGTCGCATGTGATAGCCTTCCATCGCACACAGTCCAGGGTGACTACTTGGGCATATCTAGACGATATCCTCCAGAGGCATTCCAATGCTGCCTTACTGGAGTTGGTTGTCGACACTCTGTTGAGCTTGCTCACGTCGCTAGGATTCAGAGTCAACGAGGAGAAGTCGGATCTGGTCCCTTCTCATTCGTTTTGTCATCTGGGGATGGCCTTCCGCGCTCATTTCAATACGGTGGCGGTTCCCCAGGCCAGGGCTGTGATTCTCTCAGTTTTTGCTCTCTGTTCCCAGTCCACATCCGCGACAGCACGGGGTATTCTCCGGCTGCTCGGTCTCTGCGATTCGGTGACGGATCTCATTCCTCTAGGTCGGCTGCATGTCAGACCTCTCCAACACTTTCTGCTCAGTCGTTGGAGGCCGAATGTCGATTCTCTGGATCTGGTGCTTCAGTTACCAGAATCTGTTATCCTCTTCTCCAGTGGACGAATGTTCAGTGGATCACGCAGGGTGTCCCGTTGGACTTACCCATGTCCGATCGCGTTCTGACGGCAGATGCCAGCGATCTCGGATGGGGTGCGACGTTGGATCCTCTAGGTCTTTCCCTTCACGGGATGTGGGATCAGGATCGGGCATCTCTACACATCAACCAGAAGGAGCTTCTTGCTCTTCTTCTGAGTTTCAGGCAGTGGATCCCTCACCTGTCGAATCGTCAGGTCCTTCTGTTGTTCGACAATTCGACAGTGGTTGCTTATATTTGGAATCAGGGCGGCACGCACTCGGTTCCAATGTACGAATTGGCTCTGGATCTTCTACTGCTCGCTCAGGATGTCAACGCCGGGGTGGATGTTCGTCACATTTCCGGTCGTCTGAACGTCCTAGCCGACTCCCTGTCCCGGCGGGGCAGGTTCTTTTCCACCGAGTGGATGATCCACATGGCGGTGTTCCATCGATCTCTTTGCGACTCGTTGGAACCATCAGGTGGACACTTTCGTGTCCCCGTGTCCAGATGACCTGGCTTTCGCCGTGGACGCTCTAGCCCTCCTTTGGGACGGTCTTGTCGGCTACGAATTCCTGCCGGTTCCGATTCCGCCTCAGGTTCTAGCCCAGATATGAACCTGCAGTCGTCGAATCCTTTCGATCACACCCCTGTCGCCTCGGTGGGTGTGGATCAATCTGCTCCGCTCTCTGTTAGCGGCGGTTCCGGCATGTCTCCCTCTACGTCGCGACTTCATTGTGCCTTCGCGCATGTCTT
Source organism: Pictodentalium vernedei (assembly GCA_031216915.1). Classification (NCBI taxonomy): domain Eukaryota; kingdom Metazoa; phylum Mollusca; class Scaphopoda; order Dentaliida; family Dentaliidae; genus Pictodentalium; species Pictodentalium vernedei. The sequence goes on along the minus strand of CM062296.1, from coordinate 590,541,566 downwards.
TTATCTGGTCCTGTCTCCTCCTCAGTGGTTTTTAGAGACAAGTAGTGGAGTTGCTTTTCTTCTTCAAGGAGGCACTCACTCCACTGGTTTAGCCTCTGTGGCTAAGTAGAAGGTTCTTCTGTCGATGGTGTGCGATCACTCCTTTGCTTCTGTCACTCCTTCGATCAGACCGCTTGCGGAGTTTCTGGTATATGTTTGTTTCTGGGGGTCTCCAGCAATGGGCACAAGTCCATGCTTCGGAGACCTTTTTCATATGTGGTACCGCATTGTTTCGACACTCATCCCTGCCTCTCCAAACTTGTTCAGCTCTTTTCCTTGAAAAGGCCTAGGACTTTGCAGTTTACTCTAAGATGCACACCTTCTTGGGCCCTGCTCTGCTTGGGGGGGGGGGGGGGCGTTCGCGTCTCTATCCTGGATGGATATGATGTTGTCGGATATTATACTGGCAGCCTCCCGGAGAAATGCTACCTTCTCCATTTATCTGCGACAGTTGCAAGAGCCGACAGAGGACCTTTGTCCTACGGGCCCTCTTTCTTCGGCTCCGGCTGTTGTCTATCCCAGCCATTCAGTTTTTTACAGGGTCAGTTCCTGCCCTTTCTGTCCTTGCGCATTTCACCATACGCCTCATCTTTCATTGCCTTTTACTAATATTTGTGATGCTATGGTTAGATAGGCCTAGGGATCTCTTCCTCTGTCCACGGTTCCAGTGCAATTGAGTTATGTGTGGGTTGGTTTTGTGATTCCCTCCATCCTATTGTCTATTCAGCCTGTAGTAAACAATTGTGAGGTTGGTTGATAAGAAATATAAATTTTATAGTAAATTTCCTTTCTTATTATACCTACCGCAATTGTTTACATGGAGGCCCTCCCGTCTTCTTATTCTGGTAAGAATCCTTCCTCCCCGCTGAACACATACCTCCTATGTTGGCGGACTCAGAAGAATGGTTTTGATAACTGCTTGCGCACTGGTTAACGGAAGTCGTGGAATTGTACTAAGAGAAGAGCGTCCCTTACTGGGTGTGCGCCGATGGCGCTCGACCCAGTTTTGGCTTATTTTTTCGTGGTGTTTTTACACCACTTTTCTTTCCCAAATCTCTCGGGAAAGATTAAAATAGAGAGTATTTTATCCGAGTTAGGTTCTTCCACTGTAGTGCAAGCCCGTAGTAAACAATTGCGGTAGGTATAATAAGAAAGGAAATTTACAATAAATTTATATTTTCACGAAATTGTATGCGCCAACAGGTGTTGGGCTGCATACATTTTTGAGGCCCTGAATGACTATATTTCCCAGTGGACATTACGGCCAGTCCGCCTCTGCTTCTCATGCTCTATTTCAGAGAAATGGGGATATTTCATATTATTTAATGGAACAGAAAATATGGGAATAAACAGGAATAGAAAACATCCATGTGGCAATATACATAAATGAAGGTGTGCTCAACTTGAACCAAAAAAATCGAGTTTCCAATCTCCGAAAATCACACAGAGCATGAGCCATTAATTATGTACCAGTATGTGTAAATGTGTGGTAAGAGCTCGCTTATGGTCACACATTCCAACTCGTTCACGCAAATGTGTTTATCTCTGATACCTATCACTTCAAAAAGAAAAAGTGACATAAATGAAGACGGTCTGATCTTGTCAATGCTCTGGCTAAGCAGCCCGCAATGTGTCAAATGAAATGTTCTACAAACGGGTCAGTCAGTATGATAACCAAACCAATAAGTGAAAATAACCCGACACGTATATTTTTGTTCTTAGTCGAGATATCCCAGTTATGAATGAGAGTGGTCCAGTTGAAGTAACCTGCGGATATAATTCTATACAAAGATTTAAGCAAATGATCTCACAGTTAAATATGACCTAAATGTACATCTACACATACAAGCTTTGTTGCTCATGCTTTGTATTAATATGGATCGGGCAAAGCCAGAACTGGGCAACTGCTCTGGGTATTCCCCTACTCCATCACATACCGCCCTATGTGGAATTATCCAAGCGGAGTACGACAGACAGAAAATTTAATTAATGCGAAAGGCCCATAACTCATTATCAGGCTGTGTGGGCACCATCTCTTGTGTGTCTGAAGGAGCATACCATACTGAACATACATGTAAGATTTCATGAAGATCCAAATTTCTATATTGGTGGAGTTATATGCTAGGGTGAACTCTTAACGAGATTGGGGATATATTGGATTTCTTCGATATCTTCTATTAACCTTTATAGTGTAGGTATATATGTTTTTTTGTCGCCGTTTTAAACATTTTCTGCCAAAAATGACTTAGTTTCCAGTTACACAAAAGTATGTTTAGCTCATCTGTTGTATGTTTTGTAAGAGTTTATGTTTCAAGACCGAAATCCCCGCCCTTTGATTGGAGGAGAGCTCGCTTAGTTTTTCCTATGTTTACGGCTCAAGTACCAAATGTTGCCGTCTTACGTCACCACACATTTCGCAATTATTCTACTAACGGAGTGGCTTGCAAACCGTTTCATTTTTGTAGATTTTTCACATGTGCAGCAGACGTTATTTCGAATGAAGTGTTCAGTGTACGATTGGAACTAACATGGAGTGACCTCGACCTCTTTTTGATTATTGATTATTTGTCCACTGATATGGGGGTTTATTTACTAAACTTTTCATAGTTAAAAGTTGCCTTGTTCATTAGACTATGTCGGTTTGGACTTAAGGGAAGGGTATTATTGGAATACATACGTCATTATGATGAATTCGGTTTGCGGCTCGGAGGGTATGTTCAACTTCGAGTTTGTTCCTTTGTTAACCCTTTACCTAACATGAAAAGCAGACGACACTTGCAAACAAAATTCTTGAATGACTATTTTTTTTCAATTTTTGTCTCAAAAACATAGGTTATGACCCCTCGTTGGAACGAGCTCGTTCCAACGAGGGGTCATAACCTATGTTTTTGAGACAAAAAATGAAAAAATAATGAAAATTAATTGGCGATTTTCGTGAATAGCGCTGGCCGGTTTTGGCCGTTACGTTGTGTAAAGGGTTATCCCATAAAACACACTAGTTAAAAAGTAACAATTAATCGATCAATTACTTTTTGGATCGATCAAGATGTTGATCATTGGTTAATCGATTAATCGACTAACCATTCAGCTCTAGGCGAGAGGTGGGTTGTTTGCGTCCATGTTGTGAAAAATCGTAATGGCATTAGCACACGAGAGCCGAGCACATCCGGATGGAAAGTCAGGCCAGTAACGCCACCAACACATGATCTGGACATTACCAACCGCATATACTTCCCCCGACTTACAAGTAAACAGCGATGTCTTCTCTATATCAAAAGACCCGTGTATAGTCTTGTGATAACAAAAGCGGATTGTTTCTTATCGGTTCGCGTTAGGATTGAGATCGGGTCTCGGACACATTATTTTATATAGATCGTCGCGGTGAGTCGCGATGAAGGCGAGATTGACTGCCAGCTTTTATAGTAGCAATGGTGTACACGTCGCTGTGATATACAAAATATACGCATTGAAATGGATAATAGAAAACGTTTGATCTTTGCCCTCTTTTATTTCAATATGAACATAGTTGTAGTATAAAAAAATGTTTTCAATGCATCTGAAGATACTTTCCCACTTACAATATAAGCTGAAGGCATGACATATAAGATTAAATTCTGCATCACGTGTTTTCATAATCCTGGATAATGACGTCATTTTTTATAGAGAGCTCTCTTCGAGAACATTATCCAAACAAGTAAAAAGGAAGCACTAAAATACATTTTGTTTCCAAATTTCGACTTCCTTCCACCAAGATCCATCCATGTTGATCTTGAAATTTAAGCTACAACTATTCTTCTCGATGTGTCTACTTTTAACTTGAGGTCATGGGTTTTTTTATATCCAGATATCAACGTTAATGTCAAGATTTCAAAATACAAAAGTAGAGACACTGAGATAATTTCCAGTCTAGATTTCAAGAGTCATGTTCAATAATTTTTATCTAGTTTTTGCGGAATGTCCATTTTACTCTTTTAACCCTTTAGGTAACATGAAAAGCAGACGACACTTGCAAAAAAAATCTTGAATAACTATTATTTTAATTTTTTGTCTCAAAAACATAGGTTATAACCCCTCAATAGAACGAGCTCGACGAGCTCGTTTCAATGAGGGGTCATAACATACATTTTAGAGACAAAAAATTAAAAAATAATGAAAATTAATTGGCGATTTTGAGAATAGCGCTGGCCGGTTTTCCCGTTACGTTAGGTAAAGGGTTATACAGAAATGACAAGGCATTGGAATTTCAAGAAAGATGATAATTCAAGGAATGTTTGATGTGACATATTGCCCACACCGAGAGGAAGAACTCTCATTTGAGAAGAATAGAGCTGACAGAACATGACTCAATGTGAAGACACTGTAAAAAGAATTTACCGTTAACAATACCGCTAAAATAGCAAGTAGCTGCCGGCGATACGATTGTAGTAAGTGGAACTCTGTTAATTGAATAATTAGACTCGAACTCAATAGCCATTGACACTGTAACATTCACTGCTCACCAAATTAGCATGCACAACCGTTTTTTTCTTTTCATCATAATTTTACTTCAAGGGGAAGTAAGAAAGACAGCCAGTTTGGTTTTGACTTCTCCTAGCAGTATGCAGACAGTTCATTTGAATGTTTCGTACATTTCATGTATTTTCCTGCTCGTTCGTTTATATTTATTGTCTTTTTTCTTCAGTTATTGTAATGTATACTGCTGAATAAAGTCATCATCATCATCATCGCCACTTTGCCATTGAAAATTTTTCTATTAAACGGAGTATTCAATTAACAGGGATTGTGTCAATTTCTTATATTATAGAGATAAACTTAGCATTTATTCTATTATATCCTGTTTGACAGAGCTCGTTGATAGTCAGGGTAATTTCTCGACAGGATACAAATAAAAAATTTTATCCCATTAACAGAAGTTTACACTATAACCTATATTCAATTAACAGGTCAAATTTGTACTGGGGGTATGACAAATGGTTTAGTGTTGAGAAATTATATTCAATTAACAGTGTTATTCAGTTAAGAAATATCCAGTTATGTGGGCTCCACTGTATTTGCGGTAGTAAAGTGCCTGTATTCATCCTTGGAGCAGGAGAGAGCCCGGTGGCTCAGTGGTAGACTGTTGGACTTTTATGCTAGAGGTCTCCAGTTCGATCCCCACCAGGGACGACCCGCGTTGTGTCCTTGGGCAAGACACTGTATCTATGTTGCCTACAAAGACGAACTGCACGTCGATGGTGCACATGTCTTCAACCGCTGTAACCCTGTTTGAGCGGAACTTGAACAGAGTTAGAATGTTGAGGAGCTGACAGTTTCTCGTGGATGCTCGGTGGTTCTCTCCGGGTACTACGGCTTCCGCCACCCAAAAAACTGCCACAGTCACGATTAGCCATTGTGCATAAGTATGTGACTAATAAACAAATAGATAAATAACCTTGGAGCAGGACCCAGGACTTGATATTTGATTAAGCTTCATTCCACCAGAAACCCGTCCAATAGTAACAAGCCTAGATCAATTAATATATTTAACATGCAGCCGTTAGCAGCTGGTAAAAATATTAACTCATCTCTTTTAAAAATGGACGAATTTTTCCAAGAACGATGCCATTTTGCTGAAATGAGAATGGAAGAGTGACATGACTTTAAGGTGATGGTTTATAGGTGACCAAAAATGGATGAACATTTAATTTGCGTGCGGGATTTATGAACACTTTTTAAGGAACTAAATTCGTTTTATTTTCGTGTAATGCGCCATGTGACGTCTATCATAGTGGAAGAATGATTAGTCCAATAATATTAGCCTTCGCCTGTGCTCCGAATTTATTATTTTTTGATTTTTAATATGTCGCACCGTCGAAGTCTAATCTGATCTTTCGTTTTTCCAGCAGCAAAGTACGAAATTAGGCGACATAACACTAATATGATGAATACTCATTCTCCATACATGTTCCCACATTCGACAAGAATAATATGCCTTCACATTCATATTAGATGTATAAATTTCTTATACTTACTGTCGAATTACGTATTAAATAACAATAATAAAATAAAAACATTTTTTCAAGCGGTAATGTTACAGCGGTTGGAAAATTGTTAAAAATCGTATCCCATTTCCGGGAACGGACCTCAGCGGTTTCGAACAAATCGAGATGTATTGCAACGACTGCCGCGTCGTTTGACTTGGTGTGCTCTACATTATCGGTATTCCGTTTTTCACTCCGCGTTTTCCTATCAACCCATTTTCCCGTTCAACAGTTTGTTTCGAGTTGAAAAAATTGCAGTGCAAATGACGCCTAAATAATTAAAAATATCGATTTATTTGCAAGAAAATAACCACCAGAATGAAGAAAAATGTGTTTTACACAACTGTCAATCGGAAGTAGGAACCAGGTGGGGAAATTTGATCTTTAATCGAGGTCCAACCGTTCAGCGAGAGTCTCTCGCTGAACTTTGCTGCTGGAAAAACGAAAGATCAGATTAGACTTCGACGGTGCGACATATTAAAAATCAAAAAATAATAAATTCGGAGCACAGGCGAAGGCTAATATTATTGGACTAAAGAATGATATGAAAGAAATAATAAACATTCAAATTTGAACTCACCAAAACTTGTGTTTTTCATTTCAATTAAACCTTCCCAGCACAGGTTTAATAATATCCAAATGTTCACAAAAAATATATTAAAATATGCTGAAGAAAACGTACTATAACAATGGAGTCGCAAAAGTTCCACCAATATTCTCAAATTCTGTTCTCAATATTTAGTGAATAATTACCGGAAAAAAGCTGTGCTGAAGGAGAGGAACTATTCAAGCTCTGAAATCATGCAGTGCCAGAATATTCCAAGTCACCTGGTTACATCAGTTATCCTATAATAGCACTACAGTGAAGCCGAAGTGGACAGGTCACTTTCCACGGGTCGGCAGTATTTCACGGACGCAATAATATTAGATTCCAACCACTAATTATAGGAATAACTATAAGTGCTTCATTAATTTAAATATTGCTGATGATGACTGTTATTACCCGGTAAACGTATGCGTGGACATCACAGCTCACGCGCAATTTATGGATTACGACTTGTCCACGGCCACTGTATTGTAAAGTACGTAGAGAGTGTATTATCACTAAATCACCCGCAGAGTGGAGATTCACCCAAGCAATAATTGCAAATTTATTGCAAAGCATGACAAGCACAGGCAAAGTTTCAACCAATGGACCTTCGGGTTAAACCCGGAAGTCCATTGGCTGAAACATTGCTTGTGTTTTTTGTCCATATGTATAAAATTTGAAAATTATAGCTTGGGTGATAACCCCACTTCGCGGGTGATTTAGTAACAATCCACTCTCCACGTACTGTAGCTGGATGTAAAAATGGCCGATATTTTCCTTTTTTAACCCTTTACCCAACGTAACGGCCAAAACCGGCCAGCACTATTCTCAAAAATCACCAATTAATTTTCATTATTTTTTCATTGTTTGTCTCAAAAACATAGGTTATGGCCCCTCGTTGGAACGAGCTCGCCGAGCTCGTTCCAATGAGGGGTCATAACCTATGTTTGGGAGACAAAAGATGAAAAAAGTAGTTATTCAAGAATTATTTTGCAAGTGTCGTCTGCTTTTCATGTTAGGTAAAGGGTTAAGCAAGTTAATGCGAAAGCAGTTATTTTTGTCATTTGTCCAATTCAAGACTTGTCAGAAATTTTGTGACTCCATTATTGTGGCGCGCTTTCTCGAGCATCTTTTACCAAATACAATTAAATCCCCAGTTGGATTATGGGTACATTTCTCAGACTGAAATTGTAATATTTATTTATAGTGAAATTTGGTTGCCAGTCAATTAATCTATTTAACAGTGTTTGTGCAGTGTTGTGACAACATTGTCGAAGGCAGTTGAATTCACAGGCTCCCATGGTCTATTCATCCAGAAGAAATCGGTCATGACTGACAATTTTCGTTCTTGGCAGTTCTTGGGGAAATTTGCATGAAAGTTAATGTCCTAAAGTTGTCAGTAAATTTAACACTAAAAATATAGAAATTTTGAAATATTTGCGAATTTGTATAATCAATGTGCGCATCATTTCACAAATTTCTGGAATTTTCCTGAAGCGTACCTAGTATAAAAATACAGACGTTTCACTATTATTCTATGTTGAAATCCATGTAAAAATAAGAAAACGGCGCTTCCATATCTTTTGATGTTATGTAGCTATCTTTTGTTCATTATATAAACAGTATATGTATCCTGACATATAAATCAGACACGGTCCTTTCCTTTAATATAAATGTGTTGGGTGTGATATTTACTAATTTTATTTTCCTGGTAAAATTAAGAACTCTTGCAAATTATTGTGAAACCACATTCGGTAAACAAAGAGCCAAAGTGGACACTCACTTTGTGTTAGTAGGTATAATACTGATAGATATTCTTAATGGCTGGTTATCTGTGAAGTAGTTGCTTCTTATGAGCTTGCCATAAAAAACAAGTTTCCTTTTGTGACTTTTAAAAAACAGAAACAACAGACACCTCCGAGAGCTGTCTGTTGTTTTCGTTTATTAATAGCGACAAGGGGGAACCCGGTTTTATTTTCTACCGATGTCATATGTGTTTTCTAAACAATTACTTGCTTCTTAAACCTTTACCTAACCTGAAAAGCAGACGACACTTGCAAAAATAATTCTTGAATAACTAATTTTTTTCATTTTTTGTCTCAAAAACATAGGTTATGACCCCTCGTTGGAACGAGCTCGACGAGCTCGTTCCAACGAGGGGTCATAACCTATGTTTTTGAGACAAAAAATGAAAAAATAATGAAAATTAATTGGCGTTTTTTGAGAATAGCGCTGGCCGGTTTTGAACGTTACGTTAGGTAAAGGGTTAATAAGACTTTCCTAGCTCGTCTAATAATTTCAAGGGAGATAACATTGTCAAAATTCGTTTTTCATGACGCTTAAGTCATGGATAGGATTTCAGTCCCCTTTTTCGAAGTGCTAAACGTCTCAAAGCAAAATCCTATCTAACTGATAACCGGGTTTCAATTTACATTGTAACTAGGACATTTAACTCAGGGTAAACAAAAAAGCTGAGGTGCATATCAATGGCAATCAAATGTATTGAACATGAAGTGTGTCAATAAGGAATAAATAAAAATATGAGAATTGTTTCGAATTATACAAAATTAAATAAGTTACAGTCTCAGTTTCAGATATATACAATGTAAATAATTATGGTCATTTTATATTCTATACATAAAAACAGATGCTTTGGAGCAAGATTTCTTTGCTTAACCCTTCAAAACAACAATATTTTTCAACATAAAAAAAACAAACTAAAAAACCTTTCCATTTTTTTTTTTGCTTCCATAGTTGATGACATCTCCATGGAACAAGCTCAAAATGGGGATCATGATCTGTGTTCAGAAGAAACTTTTTTAAAATTCAAACATTTGCATGATGATGTTTTCGACACAGCGTTGGCTTTATTTTCTGATTGGTTAGAAGGTTAAACTGTTTCTGTGTCAAGTCCATAAGGACATGATGTGCTCAATACCCATTTTTTAACAATTCGTAAACCCCTCAACATTTTTGGTGTGTATACTCAGAAAACAACATCTTAAAATCCCAGAAAGCCCAGAACGAGGTATCTGACTTTCCAATTTTGATCCTTTTGTTTGGCGATGGAACTCGCATTTGGCGGGTATATACAAACTACATTATGTAGCCACATTATTATTATTACAAGTCGTCCCCTGAGTTCCAATGTTTCTATGTGCCCAGTGGCACATAGACCACACACAATGAAATTCAGGGTTCGAAGTCCTATTAAGTGTTCGAAACCAATGCGTATGCAAGCACTCAAAATTATAGTACTTTTGTAGTGTCATTTAATATATGGCATGTGTACGTATTCCAGGAACATAATTATGAACTCTTTAAGTCCTTTGGCCATTCTGAACGTGTCTATACTCTAAAATCAGTTGGTTTAAAAATCAACCCAAAACAACTGGATTCAGTGGATATGAACCTAATTGAGTTGATATTCACTCAACCCAGTTGATTTGGGTTAATGTTTAATCCAACTGATCTTAGATTGTAGAGACATTTGTCCGTGTACCTTTTATTATGGAATGTTTTGTGAAACAAAGTTGGAAAGATCTCGTAAAGCCTGTTCCTACTGTGTGTCGTTTAACAGCATTCTGTTGTCTTAATGCGTGCAGCTTCAGAAAAGAGCTTTGTCTTGACTGTAAGAGTTTGGAATTGTTTTTCTGTTTGTGTGTATTCCCGGAAGGTTACTATTTTGACTCCATTTATTATGCGCAGTTCTAATATCAATGCATGTAAGAACAGAATAATGGGGACGATCTGTTGACTTCTACACCAACAATCAGGCTGTAGGTTGAAATCCATTCTGTTCAAATACCATTTATACACTCTAAAATCAGTTGGGTTAACAAGTAACCCAAATCAACTGGGTTGAGTGAATATGAACCCAATTGGGTTCATATTCACTCAACCCAGTTGATTTGGGTTGATTTTTAACCTAACCGATTTTAGAGTCTAAAACCGTCTTGACCAAAAGTCCCCTCCGCTCAATAGCTCCTTCGATCAAAATCGCATCTGGGTAAAGTCACGCTCTCACAATATACCATTTGAAATATATGTAACAAATGAAGAAATCAGAACAGCTATAGGGTAAAGTATTTATATATTCACACTCCTAAATATTTTTTTTAAAAAAAGTTTCTCATTCTTTTGGAAGAATTCTTTTGAGGTGAAATTCGTCATCGTCGTTTCTCCCAAATATTAAGTTATCCATAATTTTACATGGCCACTTTGTACAAGCAATGATCACGAAGCCGCTGGCCACCGAATTGTCCAAGAAAAAATAAGGGGGAATGGTGATTGTGGATATGTACTGGAAAACAAAATCAAAACAATATAGAAATTTTACAAAACTACACTTGAGAGGGTAAATGCTAGAAAATTCCAAAATGTGTGTTTTCAGTTATTAAAACCTTCTACCTGTTTTCTCAATGGTATATATGTAAAGACGCGGGTTTTGATCCGTGTACTGAAAAGCCCTTTGACAGGAGGGGATTTAAATCAAGGGGATTTTTACCAGATGTGATTTTAACGGGACTGCGACAAACAAGACATAAATATAAAGAGAACGTCTGCGCAAAAACCCGTTTAGTCACGGTGGTATTCGAATAACATGAACAGGACTTGGACAGAATCAATGAGAGATAATGTTATAACATAAAATCGATGTTAAACGTGGTAAGAAGTATGTTTGTTTGATGATATTTTCAGACGATATACAATGAAACAGCAAGTACGGAAGTAACTGTTGTCAAGTGATTTCATACTAAAGCACATTAAACGTGACGTAACGTGATATCATGTTCATGAGATGCGATGCATATGAAGTCCTAATATGGTCCCCAAAATACTTCAATTTCGATGTCAGATATCACTCCCAGGTTATCGCCGGAAAATATCACATCGCGTCTGGTATATTATTTGGCATCAGACTGCACAGTACGTTAGACAGTCGATAATCAAAGGCATATAACATTTGAAAAAAAGCCTGGGTGCATTTGAATGTGTGGTGAAGAATAAAAATATGTATATATATGACCAGAAGGAAGGAATATGTCATGGTAGAAACCGCAGTATGATATAGAATCTGAAATGTTATACCACGATTGTTTCTGTTGGTATTAAACATTCCCCGGTACAATACAGGCATTGAGTTGAGGTTACACCATAGAAAGCAAGCGATATTGAATATACAATCGCGGCGGTGTTCACGGGGGATAATTTTCACCTCTGGGGAAGGGTCTCATATACGGCCCTTGTATAGGCACAAAAAGAATCCATGGACGAGTTGTACTATATAATTATATTAATCTGTTACCTTACACGACTTACATGCGACACTTGCAAAAATACTGAATATTTTCATTTTTTGCATCAAAAGCAATTTGAAAACCTTCGACAAAAGTTTGTTGGTTGAGCATTGTTGCTGACCCACCCTCCGAGATTACGTCAGGTGAGACACTTTACTTTGTGTGAGCAATGGGTTTTCAAACAAATCAATTTTATAGAGATCGATGGATTTTACTGGTAGAAACTAGAATTGCCATTTATCCCAACTGAAACAGGAATTTCAATTTCTACTGGCAAAATGTCAGTTCTTTGAGTGGAATATAAAAGTCTTGTTGCTACCAGAATAAGATGTACTTCTAGTACATACCAGCAAGAGATCTATAAATGGAAAGCTGGAATGTATGAATATGCTGGATGGAAACTGGAACTATCATTCAGTCCGAATTTAAAACAACTGCTACTCTATGCAATAAAAAAGTTAGAAAAGTTGTGTCATTCAACAATTATGCCAAAGCGTTTTAAAATACGCGCAGACCCTGTAAAATCAGACATGTTGACACGTTCTACCTTGCTTCTTAAGAATATAGCTTATTCATATTCTTTTTAGTTTTCAGTTCGTTGAATTGGAAGAGGGGTGAATAGGTCCATAACGCATGCGAGACTGTAACACCATTCAAAGTCAGGCAATACATCCCGCAAGGCTTTCCGTTGGACTGATTGGCAAGTGGATAAAGTCGGTGCACCTGACGGACATTGAAGAGCTGGCTGAGAATCTGTTTCATTTTTCTACTAACTAGCAAAAAAACATAGGAGGCAAGCGATTGTAGAGTGTTTCTCACGCGGACACAATGCAAATGACGCGGGCCAGATTCGCACAGAACTGCATTACGAATATTTAATTTTGTCTAACAATCATATAGATTTTGACCTGAAAACCACGAGAAACGTAAAGTATCACATAATTCCGATTACGTATCATATGGACGACTCATTCTGATTCCGTATCATAAGACGACTCGTTTCCGGGAACGCGACGGGCTATCATAACAGGCGCATGAATACGTTATATGTGCGTTTCAGTGATCGGCTCAGCTGATCGCTTACAAAACAAAACAAAATTCCTTACATTTAGCGACAGAACTATTAATAGCCAGTGACCTCCTCCCTCACAATAAGTAGAAACTGCATAATTCAGTTTTACCGAGTCGTAAATTCAAGCGTATCATCATAGGAAGTGACACTGAGAGTGAATAATTTGACAACACAACTTTGAAAATTGCGGTGACAGCGTTACTCATTGTTTGTTAGAGTACACAACAAATGTCAACAATATAGTTCCTTAAAATATGGGGGTTTTTTTTAAACTTTTTGTCGCCAAACATTATGTCCCAAAACAACTGTATTAATAATTTAAGATTTAATCTGTTTATGTGACAGAATTGTTAGATAAATGAATTATCATGATAATATGCGTGTCCTGTGATTTGCACCAGATTCTCGGTAGTGTCCAAAAATGCAAAGCCGGCTCGTAGAGATCCCATTCTGGACACCAAATCGAATCTGATACAAATCACAGGACATGCGCATTATCATGATAATCTGTATGTATATGTAGCATAGTATATTGTATATTGTCGATGGTCTCGGCTTTTAATTATTTAATGGAAGATCCGTAAGGATGCAACTGTTTGAATTTAATTTGAAATCGCCTATCCCAAGCAGGAGTTCCACAGGGCATTGTGCTAATGCCTTAAATCTTGAGGTGATATTTCTAAGATGATACCATTTATTTCAGTATGGCGAAAGCGTGGAATGTATATAGTACGGCTAGTACCTCATCTGGACCTGTCATTGCAATGGGATGTGTAGCCCACACAGACGAATAACATTTGTATAACTCAAAGCAGGGACATATGGAGCATTTGTGGGGGTAGGGCATGGTCATACCAGGGCGCCCACACACTGATACATATTAGTTGATATCCATGTTCCCTAATAACGATGCGGGAATAAAGACACAAAGCTATATTTGGGACCCACACGCCTAAATATTAAGAAAAATGAGCATGTTTGGCACCATATTTAACAAATATAGCGAGGAATCTTCGGTCACATCTTAAGGGTGAAGTGTCTGTGCCCAACTCAGATCCTGCGTCCCTGACCCAAAATCTAATTAGTTCACAGTTATCCTCTCTACTCACACGAGCACAACTGCAGAAAGACTTCAATCCAGCCTTTTCCCTTCAGGGATAAGGGATAATACAATATCTTGAAAAGCTAAATAAATAAATAAATAAATAAATAAATAAATAAATAAATAAATAAATAAATAAATAAATAAATAAATAAATAAAATTTTCAGAAAGGCTGAAAGTATTTGATACTATCGCTATAGTCAACGGTAATCCACTTAACCTTTTACCTAACGTGGTAAATAAATGGTTAAACTAGGATAGAAACCAGCATATACCGTAAGATACGGAAGTACTTAACATCCATGTTGTATGCTGGCTTTGGAGTTTCCGGTACCTTCCTTTAGATAACCATCTGGGAGACTTCTCATTTGGCATTTTAGCAGCAAAATCTGGTCTTACGTCGAAAGATGGATTATGCCACCCTTGTTGTGTATTTTCAACATTACCAGATACAATGCATGCATTGAAATGTGTATTAGAGAAACCATGCATGGAATCCGACTTTGATGTAAGAAGTGCACGTAAGAACGTATCTCCCATAAATTGTAACAAGGCAAATCCTAGCAGATAAAATAACATCACTTCAAAGATAATATGAAGCATATTCACAGAAGATGAAGCCTTTAAATTGTGGTACCGACACTTCAGAATAAAGCCCAAATATGGGCTTCCGGCACTCTACCAGTTAATTCAAGTTTAATCGTGGAATAAATACAGAACACAATTGAGGTAGAGTGCAGGGGACTACGACGCAAGTGAAATATAGGAACAACTCTAAAAGCGGTCGTTGATTTTTGTCCCCCGTAGTCCACCATCTTTGTGTTCTATCTTAAGGTCACCAGAAGCATAATATTGCATTGACATTTTATTTGGTTTAGACCTTCAGCTAACACAAATAATCCAGGACACCCACCGCAGTGTTTCTTGAGAACTCTTGCTTCCAAAATAAAGCCCCCGACCCCTTATTGGACCAAGTGCTGTGAGATTATCCCGATAAGAGGTCATCGGCTATGTTTTGAAAGCAAGGAAAAACGTGAACAAAAATGAACGTCGATTTGTTCTGTATTAACCCTTCAACCCTTTACCCAACGAATCTTCCGCATCCGCACTCGTTCTATGCAAAATCAGCAGTTGAAAAAATATTATTTTTCAAAAAATTTCAACAAAACAATATCATGTGACCATGGGTCACATGATATGGTTTTGTTGAAATTTTTTGAAAATTTGAAAAATTTAAAAAAATGATATTTAAAATAATAAATTTTGATATCGTCTGCGTTGGGTAAAGGGGTAAGAAAGAAAACGACGAGGGTGGGATTAGGGGGACTGGAATCAACGACCCGAGTAGAGTTGTTACTGTATTCCACGTGCGCTGGAGACGCGCGTAAAATACAGAAATAACTCCACTAAGGGTCGTTGATTACTACTCTCAGTACTAGACCAGAGCAGTGCTCTGTATTTCTACCACGATTAAAATTAAGTGGTTGAAGCTAACATTTTTGAATACAAATACCACCTGCGGCGATCTAATAACTTCTTGCTTGACACCGTTTTGTGTCGAACCATTTCATTCACGTCATAACTTTACTAAGATGCGTAACGTTCAATTAGATGCCTTCTTACACACGTTCTTACGCGTAATCCGGATTCCACGCGTGGTGTACCTAGAACATTTCCCAATGTCTGTATTGTATTGGGCAACGCTGAACACGCGCGGCAATCGAGGTATAAAGCGTTGGGCAGATATGGTGTGTACGTTGCTTAATGTTACTGATACAAAACGAAGGTGGTTTTTGAACCTTACTGTGCCCATCTTATGATTATGCTCCCGTGAACTATGTCAGTAATAAAAAAGCAATGAGAAATGAAGCAAATGGAAGTTACCTCCACATAATGTGAACAAAATATACAAAAGATAGTGTCTCTAGGACAGTGCATAAAATGGAGTGTATATGAAATAGTGATCCACTTCCGCTGCAGTGTACCAACAAACTCGTCAATTCTCTGTGGTCTCCACTTTCTTTTTCATTACACATTGGTGGTTCAAATCCTTTGACCAAAAGCATCGCTATTTGCGATGCGCAGTCCCCACAATTATCAAAAACAATACTCGAAAGGCAGTCTCCCGCTATTTGTTGATACCTGAAAAAACAGAACAACATTATTATTCTCTGTTGCGTAAGAGATAATACACTCTCTTAGATATAATACACTCTAAAATCAGTTGGGTTAAAAACCAACCCAAATCGACTGGGTTGAGTGAATATGAACCCAAATGGGCAGACACCCTTTTCGACGAATGAGAAAGAGGGTTGAGGCAATTTCGAACAAGGATGTGGGCGTTAAGGACGCCGTCAGGAAATCAGCAAGTTCGATATTTATACCAAAGATACAATGTTAGATTCCAGCTGCTTGTGTACGAAATAAGGCTTTATTGTGTTTGAAAAGCAACAAGAGAACGTTGTTTCGTGTGTTCAATAAACTCTGTATGTTCCATTTAGATGATCAACACGCAAAACAGCCAGGTTAATTGGAAGTTGCACCTGACCCGTGGTGCTAATCAGATCACACGGAACCACGTGTAGTGTATGAAATATCCCGTATAAGTTTCATTTTATCTACCAACTATCAAACAATCAGGTTAATATGTCATCGCATCGAACCCCTGGTGGCAATCACAAGGAACCCTTCATTTTTACTATAAATATACTGAGTCAAAAAAAGAAAGTATAATAAACTTTGAGGAGCAATTTATTTAGTATTATCGACTTTAATCCCAAACAAATTATTGCAAATTCAAATTTCGAGTCTAGCTGTATGAATTTGCATAATTTCATGTTCTTATTGTTGCCAGCGTAACGTCAGGACGTCGCAATTCAGACATGGGGTGAAATGAAAAGTTCACACATGCAGTCAATAGCATGTATGTCCACCGTTTGCCTCTTGGATGGCAAGACATCGGCGGCGCATGGACCTGATAAGTCTCTGGGCGTCACCCTGTGGTACTGGGTTCCACTCTTGCCTTAGAACATTACGTAAATTGCCTAAGGTCTGAAGATCATGAAGTCATACCCGACGGTCCAGTTGATCCCAAAGATGCTCGATTGGCGACAAATCTGGCGAAAGTGGGGGCCAGGGAAGAAGTTCGATGCTCTGCTCCTCAAGAAAGTCACGACAGATACGCGCCACGTGACATCGGGCTTTGTCTTGCTGGAATAACTGCAATCCGACGTTAGAGTTGAACAACGGGACAACAACAGCGTTAAGAATTTCGTCCCTATATCGCTGTCCATTCAGATTACCTTCGATGAAGATCAACTGCGTTCGATGGTGCATGGAAATTCCTGCCCCAACCATTACACTACCCCCACCGAAACGGTCGCATTCCCGCACGCAAGCATCAGAAAATCGTTCTCCTCAACGGCGATACACTCTTGCCCTACCATCAGTACGCCGTAGACAAAATCGTGATTCTGCACTAAAAAGAACTGTGCCCCAACGCTGCTGAGTCCAGCGAACACGCCGACGCACCCATTCCATTCTGACGGTACGATGACGTTGGGTAAGGATTGGTCCGTGGTATGGACGCCTTCTTCGGATGCCGTGGTCAGCGAGTCTGTTGCGGACAGTTTGTGCACTGATTCTATTGTTAGTTTTACCAGGAGTAATTGCTGCTGTCCTCGTCGTCGCCGGTAGGAAGCGATCCCGCAAGTGAGACGTCCTGATGTATCGGTCTTGTACAGGGGTCGTAACCCTTGGTCGACCTGAACGCTGTCGGTCGGCAGTAGATCTAGTGCTTCTATACCTTCCAATGAGACGGTAATAGCGGCCACAGTGACTCGGAACTCAGCAGCGAGCTCATCTGGAGGTATCCCAGCCTCATGCATACCAATGGCCCACAACGTCTGATTTTCGGTTAACCATGGCATTTTTTGAAATGTCGGAAGACAAAAACTAGCGTGTTTTCTCAATAACCCAGGCTCTCTAGCACAACATAACACAAAGAAAATCGTCGGTTACCCATTCATTTTGACATTCACGGGTAGCACGTGCTATTTTGAAATCGGAAGCAAAATTGTATACGGTGGGGTGGACAACAACAACATGTCATTAAACTCTTTGCACGACTTTTTGGCCACAAACATGCAACATTAGAACTATTATATTTCATCCTTTATGCTATTTTTTCACATTTGTTTCTATTATACTTTCTTGTTTGACTCAGTATATTACATCACAATATGTGATAATTTTGGGGAGAAAGTCGAACAGGAAAACAACTGCAATCACGGAAAAAATAAGGTATTTTTAGCCCCCGACACATTCGCCCTATCTGTGTCCAGCGTTTTTCAAAACCCTCAGAATTCATATTTAGTAACTTTGGATGATATTTCCTATTTTTCCAACTACGGCCTATGGCTACTTATTGGAAGGAGCTCTGGAACGAGCTCGCTGAGCCCCACACATTAAAAAGATTAAACTGCTACGACGACGAATGAGTTTTTGTAGAGACCTCATTTTCATTTGAATATGCCAATTCACGTCATAAGCAGTATGCGGAGAGAAAAGGAAGCAAAACAACCAGAAAGGATACAATTCTTCGAACAACCAATCTAGGCATCGCAGCTTTTGAAATGGTGGTAATATTTCGTTGCGCTGTGCACCCGTTGAAAGCTTTGAAACCGCCCACCCTGCACAATTCTTCAGGGAATAATAATGATAATAAAAATAATAATAATAATGAATGTCAATGGCTGAACAAAAATTCGGAGTTACGATGTTGGGGAGCTGGCAGCTGCTCGTAGTTGCTCGGTGGTTCTCCCCGGGTACTCCGGCTTCCTCCACCCGTAAAACTGTCACGGTCATGATTAGCCATTGTGCATAAGTATATGACCTTAAACACCAATAAATAAATAAATAAATAAATAACTGAACAAAAATTGCAAAAATGTCTTATGGAAATGGCGAAAAAGGAAAAAAAGATTGGTGTTTGTTGCTGTGATTATAAGTCAATTGTCAGTCGGTTGGGATATCGTCAAGCCACGAGCATCACCCAGCAGCTGGCATCTGTTCTGAGGTTTGGGTGTGTGTGTGTGGGGGGGGGGGGGGGGGGGGGTGAGGGGTGAACAGAGGTTTTGTTACTCGTCGCTATCCGTATCCACACTGTTGTGGCTGTACGTGTATGTCTGTAGCTGCTGTGGAGTCGATGTTGTCAGTATGTGCTCGGGAGTAGTGTATTCTGCACTGTGGTTCTCACGAGTCGGTCGGGGAAGTGTCAAGTCACAAGCAGTACCCAGCATGCATCTTGGTATCTGTTCTCTGTGTCTGTGGAGGGTAAGATGAACAGAGTGTATGTAGCTCGTCGCTATTGGTTATCCGTATCCACTCTGGCGGGAATGCATGTGTGTGGTTCTAGCTCTTCTGCAGTCGATGTTGACGGATTGTGCACGAGAGTTGTGTGATTTTGCAGTGTGATTCGTATGAGTCGGTCGTCGCAGAGTCAAGCCACGAGGAGCAGAATGTGGCTAAGGGGTCTCTGGTGGGAGAGGGTCCACCTGTAGACTTCTAGTTGTACCCTTACCAACAGACAAAAGTCCGACTACCACTACATAATTTTAACCCTTTACCTAACGATTCGGCCGCATCCGCCCGCGTAATATGCAAATTCAGCAACTGAAAAAATATTAATTTTCTGAAAATTACATCAAAACTATATCATGTGACCCCTCATTGGAACGAGCTCGTTCCAATAAGCGGTCACATGATATGGTTTTGATGAAATATTTTGAAAAAGTAATTTTTTAAATCACAAATTTTGATATCGTCTGCGTTGAGTAAAGGGTTAACCCTTTACCTAACGTAACGGCCAAAACCGGCCAGCGCTATTCTCAAAAATCGCCTATTAATTTTCATTATTTATTTCATTTTTTGTCTCAAAAACATAGGTTATGACCCCTCGTTGGAACGAGCTCGTCGAGCTCGTTCCAACGAGAGGTCATAACCTATGTTTTTCAGACAAAAAATGAAAAAAATGAGTTATTCAAGATTTATTTTTGCAAGTGTCGTCTGCTTTTCGGGTTAGGTAAAGGGTTAAACAAATGGGAATTTCCATTAGCACATCTCAAGACTACCATCAAAATTCTCCAACTACAGATTTAAGATACAGAATTCCATTTGTACATCCGCCTTGACTGTAAATTATCCAACTGAGGTATATTCTTGTCCCAATGAGACCGAAGGTCGAAGGCTGATGTGCAGTTTTCGAGGGCTAATATCTCGACCGATATGAAACTAACAAAGTAATAATCTCTTTATTTATTAACCCTTTACCTAACATAAAAAGCAGACGACACGTCCAAAAAAAATTCTTGAATAACTATTTTTTTTTCATTTTTTGTCTCAAAAACATAGGTTATGACCCCTCATTGGAACGAGCCCGACGAGCTCGTTCCAATGAGGGGTCATAACCTATGCTTATGAGACAAAAAATGAAAAAAATAATGAAAATTAATTGGCGATTTTTGTGAATAGCGCTGGCCGGTTTTGGTCGTTACGTTGGGTAAAGGGTTAAAGCAAAACAAATAATGACAAAATATTCTCACATCTGTTACAGTTTTCTAACTGTGTGATTGTTTCGCATTCTCTTCACAAATTTCCAAATTTACTCTTATCTATTGACTAAAGTGAATTTTTTGATTTGATTGGTTGATAGATACGTGGTATGAGACCATATTCATTGAAACCCACGATACGTCCGCCGAGCCACTGACAAATTTCCCATACCCAGTGGAAGCCTCGTTCCGAAATCTACAAATTGTCCATACCCCGTAGAAACGCGTCATTCCAGTTTTACAGTGTACATGTATTATATTTTAATTTTTTATCTCCAAAATATAGCTCATGACTCCTTATTGGAATGAGCTTGTCGAGTACCCTCCAATGTGGGGTTCATAAGCTATGTTTTTGAGACAAAAAAGAAAAAAAGAAATTCAATATTTTTTTTATACTAGTCATATCGGCATATTTTCACAAAAACTCTTTTGCACAAAAATTCCACAGAAACCTGTATGGCTCAACAATGGAAGATAAAAGATCTCATGCTGTGTGTGTTCACACATGAAATAGATTGTACTTCTAAAACGGAAAGTCAATAGATAAATTCGGCCTCATGAGACACGGCTGGCTTCGGGTAGGTAAAAACCCGTACCACGTGATCAGACACGGGGTAACTAATATTCTCCTATTTCAGCTACCCGAACGTCTCGGCTTCCCCATTTGTGAAACCGCGGCGGTCGAATAGCTGAAATACCTCTTCAACTTCGACGAATTTCCGCTTACGACTCATGAGTCTTAGTTTGCGTTGGATTTTCTGTGCAACAATCTTCTTTCTTCTCTTCATCCACCTAATCCTGACTTATTGCCATTATTAACCCTTTACCTAACATGAAAAGCAGACGACATTTGCAAAAAAAATTCTTGAACAACTAATTTTTTTCATTTTTTGGCTCAAAAACATAGGTTATGACCCCTCATTGGAACGAGCTCGGCGAGCTTGTTCCAATGAGGGGTCATAACCTATGTTTTTGAGCAAAAAAATGAAAAAATAATGAAAATTAACTGACGATTTTTGAGAATAGCGCTGGCCGGTTTTGACCGTTACGTTGGGTAAGGGGTTAACTCCTCTCCATTCAAAACTTTGGCTTCAAACTACTGATAACGCCAATTTTTCTGATTGCGTTTGGCGGATAACTTGTGAAGGATTTCGACAACAAATCGGTTGCGGCTAGTAACGCATCGTGGTGGACAACTCCAGTTTGCCTCATATCGGCTGAGATCAGCGTCATATCGATCGAGTTTGTAGTCATATCCGCCGAGCACATTGCCGAAATCGACAATTCTGGGATAGAAAATCATATCTAATAAATAAACTTGGTTATCACACGTGTATTCCCATGCGAACGCTTACAGTACAGACAAATATCGATACTTTCCTACAAAATTCTGCTCGTTGGACACCAACCGAGTTTTAATCAATCTCCAGGATGCAACATTACTGTACACAGTGACCATTAAAATGATATTAAAAAACTATCAACCCCAAGCCATTTAAATTCAATTGTACGTTCTGTTAACATACTATTACAGGAAGCCATTGTAAGGCCAATTAACTTTATTAGTTTGTGTTAATGATTGTAGATTGCTCTCATTTCATGACTATTAAACGCCTTTATTTCATACTCCTTAAATACTTTTTCATTGAATGGCAATCAATTGTTTTTCCTCATAGACTGCTGAATGTTTTTCATTCAATCGCCACCAAATGTTTCTCATTTTTATGGCCATTATAAGCTTTTTCTAATGCCTTTTAAAATGTTGTATTGAACCATTAAATTTTCAGAGGTGTTTCACCACAAGATGATTCTGTGTCTTTTTGGGGTTCAAAAAGAGATTTTCTAACGCCTGATTGACTTATGACTCTCATGAAGGAAGAAATGTTTGTAAGCGGCAAGTAATTATCAGAATCGACCGCTGACCAACAAAGTATTATTTGCGTGAAGAAAGTGTACCACAAACGAGCTGTGCGCTTTCACGTTCTGTACCAACGTGCTCGCACTTGCACAATTGGGATTAGGTGGGTGTCTTTCACAAGCATACAACGCAGATAATGGACGTCTGGTTCAAGCTTGCGACCTTTCTCTCAAGTCCAATGTTCTAACCAATGTTCAATCGCCCCCACTGTCATAAGCTAAAACGTATGAGTTTTTAAGTGATATGCTACGCACATCACACAAACCTGAGCATATCCATTTCCACATTCAAACTTCAATGAAGAGACAGAAAACTCATTTTTATTTTGTATTTAATTTAATTTTCCTTAATGTTATCCGATTTCCTCGCATGTGATTAGTCGAGGTGCGTTTTCCAAAACTCAATGGATAAGTTCCCTATTGTATGAATGTGATAGCTTTGTCCAGCCTATTTGTCTAATAAAAAATAATAATTGCTTCATGAGGGATATTACTTAGTATTCACGTGGCTTGTTTGCACTGGTTTTTCCTCTTCAATATTCGAGGCTGCGTCTATTGTAGTTGAAATTAATAAAACGTCAGCCGCGTAAGTATACATATAAAACAAGCAAACACTCTGAATTAAGTTTTATTATACACTTTATAAATAAACACATTTCTATTGGCTGGATTTTTTTCACGTGATTGATATTCAAAACTCAATGTACACCGGTTTCCCAGTGAATATCAACTTTGTAAATATAACATTTGGAAATCCCCTCTCTTGTTCCAATCGAAGTAATCTCTATAACATTGTTTATTTTTATGTTATTCTGCAGTTGATAACTATATTTTATTGCCAAATAAAAGTATTTCTGGTTGATATAATTGAACTTTTAATTGACAAATACAAAAATGCTTTTTTAGGATGATGTATATAATAAAACAGTATGGACTTTTGTGGTTGTAAATATGATGTGATATGAACCTAAAAACTTATATTGACCTCGTCTAAGTTTATACAACATCATATTCACCACCACAAAAGTCCATAATTTTACAATAACAATTGCAATAAACGCCCACCCCGCATTCATATTCCGATAAAGAGACATAAAATCCATTTTGATTCTTTTATAAAAAAAAGAGGACATCTACGCTATTTAGTGAATACCGGAAATTGTTTCATGAATGTGGACCTGAATTTTTTTATTTTTCACGAGCGTTTGCACGAGGTTCACACGAATGAGATAATTCCTGAAATTCATTAAAATAGCGTAGATTTTCTTTTTATTATATACCACCTGACATTTTACTGCGCACTATTCAACCCAAGTCGACTGTGACCACGTACGTTTCAAAACAGTAACAAAGATCAGGTGATCGTTCTTTCAAGCCTGTACTAGCCAAATCACTCAAACATAAAAAATAGTTCCACTTTCTCACGATAATTTAACCAGCTAATCCTTCAACTCACAGATGGAATTTAATAATTATAATACTAAAAATGCGAGTGTCCTCATATTTTTCATTAATGCTAATTTTTAGAACATTTTAAATGTCCATTTAGTCCCCTACAACAAGAAGTTTGGAACTGAGTGCGCCGACTCATCCAAAACAACAAAAAACTTCCTGTGCGAATCGATCAACTAGGATTTTCGGAAAAGTTACCCAGTTCAATATCACACTTGGAGTCACTTTCTATCGATCTACTTATTTTACTTTATTATTTTACTAGCAGGTAATACCCGGCGTTGCACAGGAGATGGTTATATCAGCCGTTTTCGAAACAGAAGGTCAAGGTCACCAATTTCAAGGTCAAGGTCACCCCGCACGGGTAACCCGAAGAAGTCAAAATGATCGATGGGTCAATTTTCCCGCACATATGAAATTTTAGCCTGATTGGCCCAGCCATTTTCGAAATGAAAGGTCAAGGTCACCAATTTCAAAGTCAAGATCACTCCGCATGGGCACCCCGATAAAGTCAAAATGATCGATGGGCCAATATACCCGCACATATAAAATTTTAGCCCGATCGGCCGAGCCGTTTTCAAAATAAAAGGTCAAGGTCATCAATTTTAAGGTCAAGGTCACCCCGCACGGGCACGGCACCCACCCCACGTTACTCGCAGGAACGAATTACCCCCGTGTACAAAATTTGAGATCGATCGGTCGAGAAACGGAGGATTTCACCTGGAACAAAGATAGAGAGATAGAGAGAGAGAGAGAGAGAGAGACAGACATTCGCATTTATATATT